>OX377204.1:66979806-67332942 GCA_947396885.1 Heligmosomoides polygyrus polygyrus | reverse complement strand
CTTCCTGATTAGTGAATTAGGGATGTTCGCATCTAATCGAGGGATGTTGTGCGTAACGCAGCCATTGGCTTGCATTGCCTAAACCTTTCTAAAGACTCATTTGAACGGAGCATGAAGCAGGGTGGTCTACCTAAGCATTTTGCTCAATGAATTACTAAAGACCAAAGAATGGGTCTTACTTAGACCTAACCAAACTCTGCTGATGCACTCGGTGGCTGCTCTTCTTCCTCCTCCAAGCCGCGTGCGGTCGCGTCGTATCGACGTGGCCATTTTCGATATCTTTCGACACCATGGTCAGTCGATATGGAGGAGGATCGTTGAGCGGTCGGTGGCAGATCGCGGCTCTTCCACCACCGATACAGGAGAGCCCTGGGAGACGGGAGCAGTTTTCGCACGAGCAGCTTGGACGCACCACACCCTAGAGTCCCTTCCCCAGCCTGTCTCTGCGCTCGAAGAGCGCGGAACCCAGCCGCGGACTCCTCTTGAGCAGAACCCAACCGCCGACTCCCACTGAGGGACCAAAGTAGTTTCCACACGAGCAGCTTTGGTGGCACACAGCCTGGAGTCCCTTCCCTAGCCTAGAACCCAGCTGCCGACTATCACTGGGCGACGGAAACGTGCTCCAATGACAACGGCTTGGATGGCGTGAGCGGGCGCTGGCACTTTGCCACTTCAGCGCCTGGTTAGGTCTAATGGCTATCCCAAAGAATATATTCCTGGCCACATCCAGGAATACATTCTTTGGGATAGCCATTAGATCATCTTTCTCTTCAATCAGCAATAAATGTAATTGCGGATTGGTCATCAAAATGGGAACTTCCACTATCTCCGCAAAAGTCACAAGTACTCTATCTAGGGCAGCAGATAGGTAGATATCCTTACTACCTTGACAAGTTGCATATTAGTAGCACAACTTCCCTGCGTGATTTGGGCTTTATTTTGGACACCCAACTTGGTCAAAGAACATATTGAAATAATATCGAAGAAAGCTGAACGAATCGTGCACAGCCTCTTTAAATGTTTGCGAACAAATTCAATACAACACCTATTAATTGCCTATAAGTCGTATGTTAGACCAATTCTAGAATATGGCACCACAATTTTTAGTCCGAAACATAAGCGTGAAATTGCCAGGCTGGAATCTGTACAAAACAGCTTCACAAGAAAGCTCTGGATACGATTACATGGGTATGATTACAACACCATCCCCTCACCGGTTTCACGAAACACATTCTTTAATCTACATACCCTTGAACGTCGTAGGAGAAGATATGATTTAATTGCGATATATAAGATGATAAACGGTCTTACTCGTATTCCCCTTCAGGAGTTCTATATCTTTTCTTCATCGAACACAAGGGGTGGTCAGTGGAAGATCCAGTTTCCCGGAGCAAAAAGCAGTGTAAGGTCTCAATTTTTCACTCGCCGTGCTGGCTCTGATTTTTGACGTTATCTAAAAAACACATTATACCAAATTCCTTAAGGAAGTATAAAAAACTTCTTGACCGATACCTTCAGAATGCAGCTTAGTAGTTTTCAACTGTACTATGTTGATTCTTGTTGCCTGTTTTGTTCTTTTCTGTTTACAATTAATTTAACTTATGTTTAGTTTTACCTTGTTTTTCTTTTGCATGGTTATCCATGTAGTGAATAAATAAATAAATCCACCCTTATAATTCGGCGCATCGCCGCCAGGAGTGTGCGTAATTAGATATACGATTTACGATTTTACGATTTACGGCCATTTTTATCAAATTTTTTACGATTTACGATTTACGACATTTTGAGTCGTAAATCTTGAATCTTCGTAAATGTGATTCTTGATCAACAACCAACCGGCGTCCAGATTTATGTCGACTGTGCTATAAAGGTGTGCCCACTCTAATGGTCTCCTCATATAGCTCATTCTCACTTCTCTTTAGAGTTGTTTTTTGATGTTCTAAATGTATTGCTGTGACAGAAGACACTGTGCACGGGCTTCTCGAATACGACTTATCTCTACGCTTAACTTACTCTCCCATTTCTCTAACATTGTGAGGGCTCGTGCCCTCAGAAAGGTATTGGAGGCAGTTTCATAGGGAAAGAGAGACGAGCATTCTCTGATCTACGTCCTGTTTGGTAATAACGCCTAATCAATTTGTCTACCGTCTAATAGATTCATGCTAACCCTACCGCATATTAGGTGGTAACGAAATAAATGGCACTGAACCATTGTGAATTTAAACAGTTAATATCTCGGCTTGCAGGCAAGTTTATTAATCGAAATAAAAACCTTCTGAATCTACACATCTTTGCCAACGTGAAACATGCTTTTTTACCACAGTAGCATAAAAATCAGAAGTTCTGGAATTGATGAAATCTTCGAAGGCACTTTCGGCATCCTGTTGGTATTTGAATATTTTCCCTACCAAGAAGTCGCCAAGATGCTTGAAGAAATGGTAGTCTGTTGGGGAGAACTCGGGAGAAAACGGAGGATGTGGTAGAGTTTCAATGCTCAGCTCATTCAATTTTTGCAACGTCATTCGTGCTACATGGGGGCGAGCATTGTCGTCCAGAAGGAGAACTCGCCTTCGGTTTACCAAGGCCGGCCGGATATCCTTCAACTTTTTCATCATTTCTTCAATTTCAATGCAGTACTTCTCTGCCGTGATGGATTCACCGGGAGGGAGGAAGCTGTGGTGAATAATTCTCAGCGAACACCACCATACTGTCACCATTACTTTCTTTTGGTGCAATTCCGGCTTCGCAAAAACCTAGGGGCTCTATCGCTGTCCTCTCACTGTGCCGATCGTCGCCTGTTGTCGTACATTATCCATTTCTCGTCACAGGTTATGATGCGATCAAGGAATGGGTCCGTTTCGTTCCGTAGAAGCAGTGCGGACGAGATCTCATATCGTCGGTTTCTTTGCTCCTCAGACAGCTCGTGAGGCACCCATCTTTCCAGCTTTTTGGTCTTTCCAATTTCCTTCAGATGCCGGGCAACTGTGTTGTGACTGACGTCAAGAACCTTCGCTATCTCCCTAGTAGCTTTGTGTGGATCCTCCCCTACCACATCTCTCAGCTTGTCCTCATCAACATCACTATGCCACCACGACCTTCATGTTCTTCCAAGCTCTCATCTCCATTCCGGAACTTCTGATACCAACGATACGCCGTCCGAATTGTAGAACATCCTTGACCGAATGCGGCGTTGATCTTCTCGTCCGCCTCCTTAGCTGTAGTGCCCAGCTTGAATTCATACAAGCAAATGCCTCGGATTACCCTTTTGTCCATCTGCAAAAAAAGTCAATAAAACTCTAAAGTTTTCCCACTTTTACATAGAAAATTTGGCACTCACCGGCAGAGCAACCTTTGCGCTTCTAAACGATATGCCACATGATACGGTTTTTCTTGATCAAACGCGTAAAGACGCGCCAAAAAATGGTGCGAGCCTCTGCCATTTAATTCGTTACAACCTAATAGAATTGACGGAAATCCATCGAGTATCATTCATGATTGGAAGAGGGGTCTAGAAAGTCGCTACACTCATGTGGGAAGGATAAGCCGCTGATGTTTCTCTCCATTTGCATTGTAGATATTTAAGGGCGGATATTTAAGGAAAAGGTCGTACTGGTCCTGGCACTTTTGTTGCCACTTTTCAGAGGTGTGATTGAGATTACTGCATTTACCCTACCTAATTCGTTTAGGGTGGCGCAGACCCTCAGAGAGCAAACGTTTGTTACAGAACTGGCGGAGGTAGCCCGAGCGAGTGCAGAAAACTTTTAAATAGTAGTGCCATATTTTTAAGTTGTGGAAATTGGACAAGTGCATGTAAACTTCTTTTTGAAACCGGCCTAGATAGGTTCAGGTTACCTCAATGGCTGACGTTGTAGATCGACGGTTCAGAACTTGAGAGCGCTTTTAAGGTTAAGAAACGTATTCGATGCAATCTCTCTACAATTAACAGAGCTTCTGAGTTCGCGTGTCGCGCTATGGTTATTGTTTGGTACCCTATACTTAAACAATGGATGTGTAACTACCTTCCTCCAACGGTCTATACACCGTTTTCACTTCCTGAGTTTGACATGAATTTCTGCAAAGGCAAGCTGAACCAGCTTCAACTCAAATCGCGTTCTTCGCAACTCAAAACTCAAATAAGATTACTTTCAAATCAAGCTAGACACCTTCTAAATCAAAATTGTCTCGTTCATGGAATCAATTTGGGTGCCTCAGGAAAGTTATATAACCTTCCCATTTTAAAGGGACTACTAAAGATGTCCAAGAAATGCAATCATACTGCTTCGGTGGCCAAAAGTTTTATATCCTTCTGCTATGGGAATGTTTCAGGACTTATTTCATAATGTAGAAAAGCGGCGATCATTCATTGCTACACACGATGGGATTGCTCTCATCATATGACTTAGTATGTTTGATAGATTACTACATGCGCATTTGCTGTTTTCGCCGCATTCTTCAGTGGTGAAATGATTTTTCTTAATATTAGTTGTGACTTTTCGCTGTTGTTCTTACCAAATACTAGAATATTACGCAAGCTGAAAATGGTAGTAACTTAGGAATTTAAGCGATATTTAAACGATGCAGGCGTTTTGTTGGAATACCACGCATAGAGTAAAATAAAGCTTTTGAATCCCCAGTTTTTCGTCAATGTTGAAACGTGTAAAATTTGACTTGAAAGGTGTTTTACTAGCAATAAATCGTGAAAAATTAAAATGGTCACCTCAGCTTGAGCGGATAATAACACAAGAATCAAATAAATGTTGACTCACGTCTGATTAACTTAGCAGAAAAAGCCTCTAAAAATTTAGATGTGCTGCACTACACAGCAGGTGATTCTTACTATTTATGGTTTACGATTTACGACGGTTTTTTCGTAATTAGGATTCACAATTTACGACTTTTAAACTTCATTTACGCACACCCCTGATCGCCACGGAGTAAGTTGTAACTCGCCCTTGGAAGGTTGTTCACATTGGGAGGTTCCACCATGACGGAACAACACTAACCTCAACATATTATTACATATTATTACATTCGTCCGCGTGTGGTCGTCCAGAGTGGTCGGTTCATTACTCGATTCATTGCTTCATTCTTCAAGGATAAGCACTCATCCACATACGACCATGGCTTCCTCGCTGGCTTGTTCTTTGCAGAAGAGCGCTACGAGAGACAACGGCGGACGCGAAACCTCTACGCCTGAGGAGATCACTGTGGCACTGGAGCAGCTGCGGGCTGACAAGAGGACGCCGGTATTTTTGAAGAAGTTGGTGCAGCATGTCTTCAGTGTACAGGAGCAGTTATCGTCGCTGGTTGCCACCAACTTGGCACTCAATGAAGAGGTTACTCGCCTCCGTGAAGAAAATGCTGCCCTCAAGGAGTCTCTTCGTGAGTCAAGACAATCATCTGCCGAGTTGACTACACAGACCCATCCTCCTGCGGACAGTTACGAAGAAAAAGAACGCCTTAGGTCGATAGTTATCTCCGGAGTATGTGAATCAAGTTCCTCCTCTTCCGTCTCAAGAGCTGTTCATGACCACGACGTAGTGAAGCAAATTTTTGATCATTTGGGAATCGAATGTGTACCTCATGTGGTATATCGATTAGGAAAGCCTACCGAGGGTCGTGCACGCCTATTGAAAGTTATTTTGCCTAGCACGTTTTATCAAAAACTAACGCTTAGGAGGGCTCACAGGCTTCGGTTCTTCTCCTGCAAGGGGGTGTATATTCGCCCCTCACTAACTAAACAGGAGAGAGATCGAAACAGAGAGGCCCGGCTTGCACGCAATTCTCTGCTGGGTGCTAATCTTCTTTCCCAGTCAACTCAGTCTTCATCGGTAAACTAGTTAGTTCTCACCGGACACCTGTCTCGAGTCTCAAATGCTTGTACTGCAACATACGATCGCTTCAAAATAATGTATCCGTTTTAAAATTTGCTGCAGACAGTGTCGATTACGATCTCATTCAGCTAACCGAAACTTGGCTCAGCGACTTAAATGATATTGAACCGATTTTGGGGCAACTACTTACAGCATTCAATTTTGCTAGATGCGATAGAGCTCTAAAAAGGGGTGGTGGTGTGCTCATTCTTATTAAACGCTCCATTGCTTTTAATATAGTCTGGCGAGAATCTATACCTGACGCATTTGAAATCATCTGCTGTGACCTTAACCTACCTCAGTCCACCCTTCGAGTAATAGTGGTTTACAGGACCCCCAGTTGCAATCTCAATGATTCAATTCAACTTTGCAAAGTTCTTAGTGATCTATGTTCATTCCAAGGGCACTCTGTTATCACCGGAGATTTTAATTTTCCTGATATTGACTGGAAAGAAAATTTACCGCGTGGTACATCTACTGTCTCACAGCGCTTCACTGAATTCTGCACTTCAACCAAACTTGTTCAAAAAGTGCGTGAGCCTACTAGGGGCAAACACATACTTGATTTAGTTCTCTGTTCTCAAGCAAATCTAATCAAAGGTGTCAACGTATCGGCTCCTCTAGGTTCCAGTGATCACTTCTGCCTCTCGTATGAAATAATTATACCCATACATCGTCTGCACTTCCGATGGAGCAGAGCGTATCACAAGGCCAATTATGACGCCATTTGCCATTTCTTGCTTTCTTTTGACTGGAGGAATATCCTGGAAGGGCTTTCTAATATTAATGACAATTATGAATTTTTTTTTGTCTATTCTACATTTTTGCATTCAGAAATTTGTACCACTTGAAAAGCAATCTTTGAATCACGGCAACGTTCCTCCGTATCTCTCTCGTTTAGCTGAACTTAAAGAAAAGGCTTGGCACGATTCACAAAATGATCCATGTCCAGAAAAAATCAAGCACTTCACCAGTACTAAAGAAAAGTTCGATCGCCTTCTCAAAAAATACAATAGTTATCGTGAACGAAAGCTTTTGACAAATCCTAAAAGGTCTTCACTGTACAAGCTGCTAAATTCAAGGCTAAGGCGATCTGATCGAATTCCTATGTTAAGCGATGGAAATGGTAACACTGCTTCAAACGATTTTGAGAAAGCGTCAATGTTTGCCTCTCATTTCAAAAAATCTTACTCTGAACAGGATCGCGATGAAGATTCATGGCTTCTCACTAAAGCTACCGTTCAAAATACTTATACGGACAATTTACTGTGGTTTTATAAAGAAGATATTTATAAGCTGTTGAGTAGATTACCCCTGTCTTATTCGCGAACTCCAGATGAAATTCCAGCTTACTTCATTTAAAAGGTTGCCATTGCAATTGCCGTTCCTTTGGAACATATTTTTAACTACAGTTACATGCATGCTGTAATACCCCATCGATGGAAACACGCCTATGTTACTCCCATTTTGAAGACATCGCCGAACAATCTAGATTCAAACTACCGTCCTATAAGCTTAACATCAGTATTTTGTAGAACATTCGAAAAAATTTTGAAGGCAGAATTAGTGAAGTACATTGAGACAAATGGGATTTTACCTGAAAACCAACATGGATTCAGAGTCAAACGGTCAACAGAGATATCCATGTTGTCTGCCTTAAATGACTGGACCAAAGCACTTGATGCAAACAATGATATTGATATCATCTACCTCGACTTTAGCAAGGCGTTTGACAAAGTACCGTTTAAAGAATTGGTTCAAAAACTTCAAACTGTTGGAGTGCATCATCGAGTTATTGCGTGGATAAAAGGTTTTATCACGAACAGAACCTTTCAAGTGAAGGTCAACGATTCCTTCTCAGATACGTATACGGTGACCAGTGGAGTACCTCAGGGTGGAGTATTATCACCTGTTCTCTTTATTATCTACACTTCCGACCTACCAGACCAGATAGACAAGTTCAACGTGAAGTGTAGTATGTTTGCTGATGACGTAAAATTATACAAAAACATTAGCAAACCGGAAGATTGCTTGGCTTTGCAAGGCGCCATTAAAGAGATTGCTGATTGGTCTGACAAGTGGAAACTACCTCTATCTGCTTCAAAAACTAAACTTCTTCATCTTGGTAAATCGAAGACAGCAAGATACAACTACATGCTTGGTGGAACCCGTATAGTTAGTGTAGATACGTTACGAGATCTAGGATTTATTATGGACAAAAAACTCACTTCCACTGACCACTGTGAAGGCATCGCAAAGAGAGCTGAGAGAATTGTTTACAACATATTTAAATCCTTGTCTATAAAATCAGCACCACACTTTTTGATAGCATATAAATCATATGTTCGCCCTGTACTAGAATACGGTACCACAGTTTTTAGTCCTCATTTGAAGAGTAGTATACAAAGGCTTGAAGCAGTTCAAAATGGTTTCACTAGAAAACTCTGGATACGCTTATATGGGTATGACTACACCACCATACCTTCTGCCACTATTCACAACAAAATTTTCAAAATCTCCAGTCTTGAGACTCGTAGGAAACGGAATGACCTGCTCATGATCTTCAAAATGATTACCGAACTGGTAGCTCTAAAGCTTGATGAGTTTTACACGCTACATAATTCCAACACAAGAGGTAGTCAGAGGAAAATCCATTTTTCCAAGGCCAAGAGCTCCATCCGTGCTTCCTTTTTTACCCAAAGGGCCGGCTCTGAGTTTTTAATATTCTCAAAAAAAATATGCGCTCCCAAATTCATTAGCTCAGTTTAAAAGGCTCGTGGACAGGTATCTCCTAGAGTAGCTAAGTAGTTACTATGCGTTGTATTGTAGTGTTGTTTTTCTTGTTGTTGAATGTTTTGTATTTCACTGCGTGTAATTGTATCTATTTACACGTCTAAATAAATAAATAAATAAATATTCTGCGTCGGACAGTGTCGCCTTCCATGTAAGTCGGTATGACAACCGATATGAAGCGCGGAAATATCATATTCCTCAGGACGTCGTCAATTCTGAATTTTATCAAGATTAATCATCTCTAAGATATCTGCAGAAAGAAACGATTTTTTCACTGTATTAGGGATCGAACTTTTATGGAAAACAATTTCATATCCCAATGTTGTCTCCTTTAGGCAGAAAACGTTTATTTCCGTGAAAGTCCTGCCCTCGATTTCAGCTCAGTGCTCGACAGGAAAAGCAGTTCAAAAAACCTTCGTACGCTGTAAAAATTGAAAATCTTGAAAAGGTATTGAAATTGGCATTAGTAACTAACATGGAAATTTGATAATATAGGGTACTTCTCAAAATCAAGGTCGTTCATTCAAAAGAATGCGTCGTTCCGTGACTTCTGTTAATACCGTCGACAAATTGGACCGATCCTGTTTCGATTAGAAGCCGGATTCCATGAAGTCTCTGTTTTTCAAACTGTCGAGCAGCTAGCGTTCGAAATTTTAAAGGATTCAATTCTGTTTTCGTCACATTTCTATAGAAGGAAAACAGCAATGCGTCTACGACGAGAAGAACCTTTTGGAGTCCATGCAGGTACAGCTGGTGTTCAATGAGTGCCCTACGGAAGACTACGACCTGCTTCTTAATACAACGTAGATATGTGCAATGCTCGCCTTGTAGCCCTGATAAAGGTTGAATCATTTTGAAGCCCACCAAGGACGAGCTTCTACATAGTTCAGGGAACACATGTCGAACGCCGGTATCCAGTGTCATTTACAAAATTTACATCCAGAAAGTTGTCAGCACTAAATGCCATGGTATCCTTCCTGTGAAGCAAAGGATGCGGGCTCTGGAACAGGGATGGGCGGAATCTCTGTTTTCTGAGTCTTGGCCATTTTGGGCAAATTTTTCCTGTTTTCTGTTTTTTGGAAAAATGGCCAAAACTGGCCAGAAAACAGCAAATAGAGCTGCGAACAAAATTATATCATGGGAGTCTCATTAAAAGAATCCAAAAGGTGTAGTAGAATCATGACATTCATCCCAAAATAGTGTTTCTATGTAGAGTATTTTATGGACAAGCAAGTGGCGTTTTTGGATGTGCTCATGTAGTAATGGCTCCATATAATAATGATGCACTTTTGTTTTCTTGATTGATTGTGTAAGTGCTGCTGAGAAGGAGTCCCTTCATAGAACATTTCCCGATTTTCATAATTTGGCTTCGCATTCTTTTCGATATTAACAGTAGTTTGGACCATCTACGATCACTTAAACTATATTAGAGCTATAAAACTAGTGTTCTGGGAGGCGTTTAATTATGTATTAACTAATCATTTGTCCTAGAGTTACTGTGGCCAGGATTATTCTTCACGTCCGGTTCAAAAATGGAAAATTGTTGGCCGGTCATCCTAAATGAACGCTTTCTTTAGAGCCTTTGGCAAAGCTGCTTTTCTAGCCCTGAACATTGCTCAGATTTTAGTTGACAAAGAGACAGAAAATTTTTAGTTAGCTTTGATTTTGCTGATGTAGTGATACAGTAGTGATACGTAAAAATTTTCATGAATCATCTGTAACTGTCGTCCCATTGATCACAGAGCTGTTCAAGCGAGCACAAGCAGCGTCTCCCCACTTCCGTGTCGCGTGCCGGAGTGCTCCAATCGATCCTTTTCGCTGGGGGAACACGAATAGCGTCATATGGTTCGTTCATGGCTTTCACGAAGAGGTCCGACCAACGTGTTGATGGGAGTCCCGGTGTTCTCTAGATATCCCGCGGAATCCAGTCGGTGAAGGCTCTCGTCCAGCGGGTGATTGCGAAGCGCACTACGTGGCCGGCCCAGGTAATTTTCGACGACTTGGCCCATGCACAGCGTCTATGATGTTCGAACGTATACGAAGCTCGGAACTCCGGAGGCCTTCTGTCACTTTCGTGAGTGGTGTCATTCCGAGCATTGCCCCCTCGATTCCACGCTGCGCGACGCTGATCGCGTCTTCATTTCGTATGACCCAGGTCCCTGAGGCATGTATTAGTGCAGTAAGAACAGTGGAGTCGATAACGCGAGCACGGAGTGGGCGTTCTTCGTCTTCTTTGCGATTTCTTGGACACTGTTAAGAGCTGCCCATGCCGCTCGTTTCTTCCTGCCCAGCTCCGGTGCTAGGTCGTTGGCCAGTTGAATTCGGACCCAGATACACATATAAAAGCTGTTGTGCTGACAAACCCTTCAGTCTCAATCTCGTAATGTTCTGTAAAATATCATGCCAGTACACAACATCTTTAGTCTGCTAAGGAGTAACTAGGCGCTGTAAAGTGCATTGGTGAGTTGGCCAGAAAACCTCCAGCTACACGAATACTGGGTCACTTACAAGGAAAAGTATTTTCGAAGAAAGAGACGAACTAGGAGTATATGCAGATGCCAGTAATGCATTAGAGTATGCTGCGAGAGTGTGTCTATAAACTCAAACAATGGAGTTGAAGCATGCAGACAGTGGTCGATGAGGCTTCATTGTGTTCGGGACTCTGATAGTCCATGTTCTTACTAGTGGGACCATTAATTACGACATTTGCTGTGAAATGGAGCTGACGAGTAATGTTGCATACTTCAAACGTTGAGATTTCTAGGATCTATAAGTCAAGATTTACAAACTTCTGATTGTACTGAATTTGGAGTGAACTAAGAAATTTTATAAACGCTTGCAAGTTAAAGTGCAAGCGCTGGCCCACGGTTACATTTCTAGTCATACAAAAGCATTTGCTACTGGAAATATGGATCTTTGAGTAGAATAAATAAGTCATATGGTAATTTCGAAATTTTCTGCTTTTTTGGCGTTTTCGGCTGTTGTGTTTTATGACGGAAGCGATTCTCTATTTTCCGGAAAATTTTTCCGCCCATCCCTTTTGTGGACCTGCTTGTCGAAAGAATTACAGAAGAACATTCTTTGGTACTTACAGGTATGAGGGCCCGTGCGCGTAAAATGAGTAGTTTTAGCTGGGCGCGGTGCTATCCTCCACTCACGTGGGGACAGCGCGGACTGAGCAAGGAACTCCTCCAAGATGTGGTAATTTTGACATAGGTGTAGTAGAGAGCCACATACCGGAGAACTTGGCATGTGCATGGGCCCGCTTCTACACAAGAGCCCAACCTTGTAACAGACGCAGATTGTTATAGCACGAGGAGCTTCGTGTAAAGAGAAAGGCTGATGACAGTTCAAATTAAATCAATAGCCGGGGCTCGCGCTCTGTCGCAGGGGCGCGCGAATTTGAGCAGGACCTTGCATTACGGAGATTTTAGACCAGAGAGTTCAGTTCGATAGGATCTCGACTGTGGGACGGCCGCCCTCTTGCTCCGACCCGCCGCGCTCGTCCCTTTTCACCTTCCCCATCTGCTCATAATTCTTATTCTCTTCTATCATCGTGTCTGCTATTGTTCTATCGTTTGTTCCTAATAAATTCGTTCTCTACTCGTGTGTTTGTGTGCCGATCACATGGATAACTCCCTGTATATCTTGGGTCATCACCGAAACATAACTAGATGCTTTTGCTGGGCAGCACAGAAGACGTAGCTTTAAAGCCCAGAGGCAGAACTTTCCGCGAACAGTGTTCAATAGTCAGAAAACAGTATGAAAATTTATTGTCACTTCACTGAGACATGCAATTGCCAGCATCACTAATATCTGGTGAAGGGCCTGCACAACTAATACTTAGTGACGAGGTATGCAAACTTGAAAACTACACAAGACTATGTGAACAACATGAAAACATGGTACAGGCCGATAAAAATGTTAGCAATGTTCAATAGGAGCAATACGAAAGTAGCAAGTGTTTTGCAAACATTAACAGCAACATAGCTGCATCAAATCGCAGCCTTGAAGGTACACAGGTAATCATGTGTTAAACGCAGATGACAAATTCAGCGGTGAAATGAAAATGACTTCGCTATATGGACATTATGACCGGTTTCTGCCACGTGAAACTAAAAAGTAACGGGAAATGAGACCAAGAGATTGGGAAACTGCAAGGAATACTACAATTGAAGCGACGAAACAACGACGAACAATGGAGACTGATATTGCCATTGATGGAGTACACGTCCACAACAATCACGGAGAGCAGTTTCCCAGTAAAATCAACGAGCTCCTCACAAGGGACCTGAAACCAAGTAGAGGTTTTCTTTGCACAAAGCTTGATATAGAAAGCCATACCAGCGCAAGAAAAGTACGAGTGATCTACAAAATTGCAGCTCTCTATGTCTGCGGCACGTGCTTTGAAGCTGTTTATTCTTGTGCGGATATTAATAACACTGGAATGTGCACGACCCATCAAGCCTGAGTGAGCTGATCTAGGCAAGAATCCCTAAGCTTCACCGGAAGTACCTATTGTCCCTAGTTCTCACCTCTGCCGACTACAAGAAGGAATTCAACATCTAAGAGAACACCACCCTGCCCTCTCATCATCCAAGGAGTGGACTCGTACCACGTGAGAACATTAGCCATCGGCTAGCTGGATGTAAAATGACTGACCAGCTGTTTCACGCCCCTCACCATTCTCATTAGGAAGTAGATAACACCGTGTCGCCGAAGCCGATCACCGCAGCGCTGCAGTAGAAATGAAGTCACTCGACCGGGACGAAAAGTTCACAGGTGTGGATGGAAGATTGCTCACGAACCCCCGTTTTGCTTACGAGGTCGTACTCTTTCCGAATTCTACCGCTGAAGCAGAGGCGATGCTTTCTGAGCTAAACGAGCCAGGGAAAAGTACAAGAATGCAAGTCAAGCGGAGGAAGGCACCGCTGATAAGGAACGTCCACTACGAGGGAGAAGAACTTCTGCTGGAAGGTTCTCAACTCACAATGACATTGTCCTAGGTGTACCTTTAGGACGTCTGATGAACAAGGAGAACGGCGAGGTAGGATAGTCGATTAATGATGAAGCGTAGTAGCCTCTCGCGGTTAGGGGTTGTCTTTGATCTCAGCTCTGGCGATTGGTAATCTAGGGCTTAAGCTGGCTGACTCATAGGGGAGAGTCCAAGGGTTTGAATCTATTTCTACTGTAACTCCGTTTTGCATGCCTAGTGAATCGGTGACCTATTGGGTGAGCCGCTCGGTGTCCTTTTGCATTCCTGTCAAAGTACGAAGAGTTGTGTTCACTAACAATATAATCCCATTTGTCGCTCACTTCCGATCTCTGTACTTCGTGCAGGTAAAACCCTTCGAAGCTAAACACCCCCAGTTATTAGGGTGTCCCATAATTTTCTGGACTGTTTGAACCATGAGTGTTTGGCGCGTCAAAACTTCTTTATACAAGATCCAAACGTGATGTTCTCTTGGCACAATTAAGAGATTCGAATATATTTCGCAAAAGCATATCGATTACAGCTCTCGACCTACTGTAGCACTTTGGCAATTTCTTGAAAATGAAATTGCCGACTGCCGAAATCGCGACTTGCTTCTTCATCGCTTTCGTTTTGTACTATCTGCGTACGTTGATCACAAAGCTATCGTTGCTTTATTAGGCCCAGACGTCTGCAGCAGGTCAACATGTGAAACTTGGCTCAGTCGTTTCCGGAAGGGAGTGTACAGCATTGTGCTGCTCAAAGAAAATTTTGGTTTCATTTTGGTTCAGGAGTCCGGGACTCGTGCACTACTCGCTTTTACCGGATGGATAGACGATTACAGCAGACAGGTTCATTGAAGATATGCTGGAAATGAAGCGTAAGCTGCTTGAGAAGCACCCGAGATTCGATACTACTCGTGTGCTAATGGATAATGCACGGCCGCATCGAGCAAAACGAACGCAGGAGACGATGAGGAAGGATTCTCGAAACTGTGGCACATCCCGCGTACTCACCAGATATCAGTCCTTGTGACTGCAGCATTCAGAAGTCTTGCTCATTTTTTTCATGAACAAACGACGCTCGCGACGTCATGAAGTTCAGCGTGCACTCGCCGAGTGGATCGGCAGCAAGCTAGCTTCTTTCAGGGAGAATGCAATCAACTCTCTCCCCAATCGTTGGGGAAAAGTTGTGGCCACAGATGGTCAATATATCGATTGACTACCCTTTGTCATTATCTTGTTGTAATAAATTTTAATAAAAATGGTATGATAGCCCAGAAAATTATGGGACACCCTAATAGTAACAAAATAGTATAGTTTCATGAAATAATGACAGAACGCAGTGTGTGCCAACAATCGAAGACACCCGCCCTCCAGCATCTCGGTTCGGTTTGTATGTCAAACTACAGGGTTAACCTGGGAAACTCGATTGCCGTAATCATACTTCACAATTTTCTCAACTGCACTTGGTTTCTGAGTTGTTGTTTTTTCAATCCTTTCTTGTTAGGTGCACCTCATCAAAATAAATAAATAAATAATAAATCACCCTCGTAGTCTTCATCTTCAAGGAGTTCGGCTTTCATCTAATGTTTACACTGCTATCAACCTTACAGTCCCGTATATTATTTCCCAGCGAAATAGGAAGCGAAATCATCTCTTAACACAGAACATCTAAAATACCGAAGAACTAGAAGATGCAGAGGAAACTAGTCATTGCCAACTGATGATACTTATATATTATACTCCCACAAGTTCTTCACAGTCATTCACTGCCCTGAAAAATTCTCCTTAGAAAGATGCTGCGATAATTCTACGTGCCCTGTGTCATGGCGGAAGCACGTAGTTTATTAGATCTGCATAAGACTTTTCAAACTTTTTTCCTTTCTCCAGTACCTCGATTCATGGGCAAAGTGGACTGCAATCGTTCAACCAGTTCGTCGCTCTTACCAAAATCGAACAGTATTGTTGGAGACAGACACGGATACTCACCACTACACTTGGGCGCCTGTAGCGCAGTCGGAAGATACGCCGGCTTCGCGTACACCAGATAGCAGGTCCCTGATTCGGATTTCCCGCCCAGGCCGATCAAGCCTTCCATCCGTCCGGGGTCGGTGAATTGGTGCTGTCTGACTTGTCTGGGATAAAGCGCTGATTTGTTTATCGGCTGGCCACCGGAAGTGTTGTATGGCCAAAAACGCATTCAAACTATTTCCACGACAGGAACAGAATTCGTGGCGCAATCCCAAAAGTGATTGAGTAACGCCGTCCTTTGTCCTTATTGTTGGTGAATCCAATCTCTTGTACTTTTTGTAAACATGCAAAGCAGATGCGAGCGGATTCGACCAATACCTGCCCACAAGACGTCGCTGCACTTTGTCTTTAATCGGCCATAGCTATGGAACTCGAGTCCATATAGTTGCATCTTGTGAATTCGGAGATGGAGGCGCTTCTGTACACATACGTCACTTCCACCGGTCACACCTACGTTCGTGATGGTTTCCCGGTAAGGTGCCAAGGGCTACGCATACGCCGCTAGAACAATGCCTTGTAAGGCAGATCCAGCGAATTCCAGACCGAGCCGAAATTCGCAGTTCCGACATCAAAACAATGCCTCGCTTGTTCAGCTGATTTAGGGGTGGGAGGATAAAGGCCGATTGGCCGGTCATATCATACATCTCTCGAGACAAGATGACCCGGACGGAAAGCGCAATGGAGTAGATTTCAAGGGACGCAGTATCCTCATGGGTGGTGGGGGAGAGTCCAACAAGGTGGAAAGACACAGACGAGGTCGTTGCAAGGTTGCACAAAGTAAAAGTCAGATTTTTGCATCTCTTCATGCACACTAATAGGCGGACCGAACATCATTTTCCCTGCAGCTGAGGGACGTGCCAAGGCGAAGGCCCACTCCATTATTGCCTAAAAAAGCCATAACTCAAGTAAAGAACAAAAAAATACTTACACGCCCTTAAGAGAATAAGAAGAAAAACTGGAAGCGCATACCCCTTCATGATGTAGAAGCCCACGCAGTCTTCTGATATTCCGGCGTAGTGTTCTCGTAGTCATTCTCAATGCTGTAGTACTTTTGATAATTCCTCTCGAGAAATCCAACCAGGTGTTGTGTACATTTAATGATGTCCTGAAAAGGGAAAAGTTATAGGGATCATCACGACATCACATACAGTCATAAAGAACAAAAAAGGATCTATCCTCGTCGTAGGAGGGCATTCTACCTTGCTTGTTCAACAACGGCGCCAGAATTAAAAGTAAGCGATCATGCAAGGACTACACGTCGAAATGACTTATTGGTGGCCATTACTCTGCAATGTCCTGCCCGGAAACGCCACCCTACGCGTGTTCGATTCACTTTTTAGCGGTGCCTTCCTCTTCTCCATCAGGGTAGGTAAAGATTAGATCGAAATAAGCTCCTAACGCATTCAATCAGCCATCGCAGAAGCTTAGGGGTTAAAAACTCAGCATAGCACTTTTAGGGCATAGCGATCTGGACATGACTACGCAACCTCTACATACAATGGACGGCTCTGCGACAACTTCCTCAGTGAAACCATGGTTTCTGCAGTACAAAACGAAAGAACCTGCGTCATTTGCTCTTTAAGTAAGGATATGGAACACATGGGAATATGAGTTCCCTGCGGTAGCAATCTTATCAACAGCTAAGTGTTCTATCCCTTTCCGGCAACTACAAGTATGCTACACGAAAGCCTACAATAGAACGTCTACGCCCGAGTTGGAACCAAATAATAAAGTCAAGAAAGAACAGCTTACCCGAAATACGGTGTCATTCCATGGTACATCTCGAAGAAGGGTGGTAAGCCGAACAATTAAGCGCAGTAGATGAGGAAGACCGTATAACTTCGATGGGATTAACACATTGCCGGTGTCATCTTAAGGATATTAAGTTACGGCTCCTTTCCTTTCCCTTGTTTACAAAAACAACACAATAAAGGACACACACAGTGGATATACAAAAGGAAATACAGTTCCTCGTAAATGACACGGAACCAACCTGGAGATGATTGAGACTTCCTTTTCCTTGAGATCACTTCGCTGGATCCTACTGCTTTCTCTATCTCGGCCGCGTACTGAGGACGCTCGAATTTGTACAGAAGCTGATACCTAAATCAAACGTGGATCAAGTGCTGTGGAAAAATCGCAGTCTTCAAGGCTGCGCAATCTAAGGGAGCCTTTTTGGGCAGGATAGTGAAATGGAACAAAAAATTGATTCTTTATGACAACCGTCGTCGCTTTGCACAATGGCTGGACAAGAATGAGAGTCCCAAGGAGATGCCGAAACTGAGTCTCCATTCAAAGAAGACCATGGTGGACAATGGCTGGTATAGTCCACTACAACTTCTTGGAGACTGGAGAGACTATCAGAGCAGAGAAGTACTGTGCCGAAACTGAGGTGATGCACCAGAACTTGATTGAAAAACAGCCGGCTTTAGGCTTTAGAGGCCCAATCCTACACCACGGCAACGCGCGTCCGCATGTTTCAAAAATTGTCCTGAAACTGCATGAATTGGGATACAAAACACTGCACCATTCAGCATATTCACCAGATCTGTCCCCTACCAATTATCATTTTTTTAAGCATATAGAGCGTCCTGTGAAGGATAAAAAATTCATCAACAAAAATGATTTCGAAAATGACTTCAACGCTTTCATCGCCTCCAGAGCTCCGAATGTCTAGGCTACCGGCATAAATAAATCAGTTTCTTGTTGGCAATGATGTACTGATTCTAATGATGATTAGTTTGAATGATAAAGTTCTATCTGAGCTGTTGTATGCTACTTTGAATATTCGAGTTTCAGATGCTCATTTATTTCCGGATAACCCTATATGTACATCATCAAAGAGTGCCAGTGCTCGTTAATTACTCGATTTGCAATATGAACACACAATAATGCAAAAGAAATGCGCCGCTATAGTCGTTTTCGAGGTTTGATCGACCGTTCTGGTCCCTTTAATGTTGCCACCATAGTCGAACAAAGAGTGCAAACCTTAAAAGTCAAAAATAGCAAAAGACCATGCACTTCAGCGCGGACTTCAGCGCGAACAACAATATCAAATTCTCCGGTGAGACATGCGTGATTTAATGAGCGCGAGAGTAACCCAACGCAACAAAAACTAAGATCTTCGACATTTGGTGGAAACATATTGAAAACGGAGCTAGAAAGCGAAAACAGCGCCAAGGGGTGAGGAGTACTCTACTTTTACAAAAAGGCGAAGAGTCGGCAATTCTCAAACCGTACTTTTGAACCAATCCTTCCACCCCTCTATTGCTATCCACCCCGTCACCCAGTTGCACCCACTGTCATGAATGAACCACCTAAATGTTACGCTCTCCTTTAGGAAACAGACTTCTTCTGGAAAAACTAGCAAATTGTCAGAGTGTTATGAAAGGACTACAACTGAAGCTCCATTCCTTTTGCGATCTTTGTACGATGCAATGCCATCCCAGGTTTCACTTTTGCCTTATCATCCAGCACTGAAGCGATACTGTTATTCGCCATTTTTCATCTACCCAGACCTTCTAGCAGGAAATTTTGAAACTATTAGAATGCTTATCAGGCGGTCCCCATGCAGCTTACTTTGAGAAACTCCAAGAAGAAGTTCATCGACCTATCTAGAAGTAATTGAAAACGTTCAGGAAAGACTTGCGAAGAAGAACGAACTCTTTCAACAACGCGCTAGTGAGTCGTGTGCAGCACTAACATGAAATTTATGAAGCAACAAACGTGCTCTTTATTAAAGGATATGGCGAGACTTACCCCAAAACTCCATTGAAGAAATCTCGCAGCCCAATGGCACTGCTACCCAATCCAGCCGGTGAATCTGCAACGGCCGAGTCTTCTCCTTCCTTTGATGAAAATCCGATCTCAGCGCAGTACTGGAAACAGTCGGTTATGAGGAACCATTCATGCGGTTTCCCACTCCAAGCTCGTTTGGGGGAAGAGACACCTTTCAACATCGAACACACGCTATACATACGTGCACCAGTACAAAGTAAGCTACGCTCTGTCACTGTATTGACCAGATAACCGCTAACGCTACGCTGATCAGGTTAAACAGCAGACCTTCGCCCTTCACCCTCACACAGTTACTCCGTTTCAACATTAATAGCGCAGGCGATCCTGGAGAAACCGACAACTCCAGCCATTAAACCTATCGATAATATCAATCCGATTGGTCACAAGATTGAACATTCTACCCGCTGTGGATTCGATCTATCTAGCATCCTGATGGCGAGACTCCCACACCGAATGGTCAGATCAAGCCAAAAACCGATAACTCGTCCAGAAAAATCGCTGATCCCGAGCGATATTTACGGCCGATCGCATCCCTTCAACCCTTTGTCGAACCCTCCGAACCGCAATTTTCTGCCAATTCTCTTCTGTTTTCGACACCTGCAAATGAGTTCCTTTTGAGGTGTTTCACGTGTACTAGCGGGTCACCTTCACATCTTCGACACGTCTCACTGGTATATACCCGTTTGTAACGAACACAAGCACACAGTGTCGGACTACGGGGAACAGTCGGGAGGTACAAAACATGGCCACGCCTCTCGCTAGGAGGCATGCGATCTTCCTCTCATCCCCCTTGCTCACCCACCCCCAACCCGCTAGGCTTTAGCTAGAGTCTAACGGCTGCCTTACGAGACCTTTGAGACGCAAAGCAAAATTTCCCGATCCGCACAACAGCGATGTACCTTCTGACGCTACGCCCCAGCAGGAGAAAGGGAACAACTGATAAGCTGCCACGGACTATCTCATTATGTACAGGATTTTTTTTTTCAGTAAAAACCGCCGCCTTCGCAGAGTTTAAGGTCACCGTCCGCTCAGCGCTACAATGCTCTCTCTTCCTCTTGCTAAAAAACTCGAAAACAATATTGTCGGGAGATGGGAAGAACTCACGTCATTTATAATTGAGTCCACTGTATAACGGGCGGGAAGGCGAGAGACCATTCGCTGACGTGTCATTATATCGCTGTCATCAACTATTATTTGAACCAAGCATGCCGGCATGTCATTGAGTTTCTGAAAGAAACACCAAAATAAGGATGAAAACAGAAAATACAAAATGTCTTCTACATGGAGGAAAGTGAATCTATGAGAAAGAAAGAAGAACAGTGTGTTGAACCAGTATATATTATATTTAATATAACCATTCTACATTGGATTTTCAGAACCCAGTCCAGGCCTCATAAGCTCGCTTTCAGAGCCCTGTGGATGAATTCATAATAATCACGGGAATTGGCTGCTAAATTCACTGTCTTTCGAGCAGCGATGTGGCCTCAACTAATCCCACGCAGAGTTATGGATGCTCTAAACTTTCCGACATTTAGGAAGACACCTAACTGCTATCAACTCATCTATCATGTTCCAGATTTGTTAAAAGGCACCGTACATATAAACGAAGCTCCGGATGCAGAGTTCTCGGTATATCACACAAGGCCTATACTTATGCTACACGAAGAAAGTAAGGAATCACTGGAAGAAGAAAACGTGATACCATAATTATGACGTCTCTAGCTTACTGGATTGGCGGCCTCGGCACAGAAGAATCCAAACACGTTTTTCACACATTCAAAGCTAGCTTAAGATTTTCGAAATCGAAACGAACTCTTCCAAATCGAAACGTGCTTCTTCTACATTAAACTAGAGACCCTCCAAAAAGGTTATTTTTGTTCAGGAAAAATTTTAGTCGAACGTCCTTCGAAGATTGATTCACTTATTAATAAGAGAAAATATAGTTTGAACTTTTCTAAGTATTAATTTTCTTTAGGAGAAACAATGATTTAAAGCCTGTTTTAAAGAGCAAGAAATCAGCAATTTTTTAAATGTCAAAACAGAGAACGAGCCATGCCCTGGCCCAAAACGTCGTGATTTTTATTCATTTGATAGCAAAATTTCGTTTCCATGGAGTTTCACACCTTCTAACTGTGCAACATAAACAATTGTAAAAAACACGCACTTTACTGCTGCATGTAAGCAGTATTTGCGATGTCCGTTCCTCCACGTGGTGCCACTGGAAACTGCTCGCTTTAGCGAGCCGAGCTGAACACGGACACTCGAATGCAGGCGACAGGCCCTAGTGACAGGCCGGCCTATGAACAGCCCATGTCACATCATATGGTTGATGGTCCTGAATGTTTCACGAGATAATGCTACGGCGTCCGCGGGAGCCGACGCGCACTCGCAAAGCCCGGCGAGTGTGAAAAGTATTAGAGGGTCCCTGATGCGAGGACGGCATTGGGGGGGGGGGGAAACTGAGCTAGTCCAAAAGTCCCGCAACGTAAGCAAGACCCGCGTGGCAACGCTGAATGTGTGTACGTTGTTGGGCCGCTCCTTTGAGTTGGCAGAGGCACTGGGGCGAAGGAAGATTGACTTGTGTGCGGTGCAGGAGACGAGGTGGTTCTGTAGCAAGTCAAGGAACATAGGCCGAGGCTACAAAGCCGTTCTGTGTGGCAGTCCCAGGACCACAGCGGTGTGGCATAATCGTCTCCGAACGGTTCCGAGACGCGATTGCAAGCGTGGAACGTTTCAATGACCGCTTGATGAAGGTCGTAATCGCTGCAGAACGGCGGCGGTGTCATCTTTTCTCTGCATATGCTCCACAGACTGGATGCTCTGAGCGAGCTAAGGATGAATTTTGGAGCCTGCTCGATGAGAAGACAGCAGAAGTGCCGTCACAAGAGGTAACCATTGTCGCAGGTGACCTTAACGGGCACGTTGGCGCTGCGAAAGACGGGTACAGCTGTCATGGTGGTCTCGGCTTTGGTTCACGCAACGCCGATGGTGAGCGTATCCTCGAGTACGCGGAGTCGCACGACCTCACCATCGTGAGCACCAGATTCCGAAAACGTGGATCCCACCTTATATCATTCTACAGCGGGAATTCTAAAACGCAGATCGACTTTGTCCTTGTGCGAAATCGTGTCCAAGGGCTTGTCACGGACGCGAAGGTCGTGCCGTATGAAACGGTCGCCACACAACACCGCCCAGTGATCTGCACTATGAGGATCACACCACCGATGTTTAAGCAGGTCAAACGGAGCGGTCCGTCAAGAATCAAGTGGTGGCGACTGAAAGGGAATGAATCAGCTGTTACTTCGCGCATTCGGTTGCCGACGGTCACGACCGTCGACGAGACATGGCAAATAGCCACCGACGCGATTCTCAATGCTGCGCGTTCCGAACTCGGCACTACGAAACCGGGACGGCGTAAGGTCGATAAGCAGACATGGCTGTGGACTAACGAAGTTAAGGAAAAAGTCCGAGAGAAGAAGAGATTATACCACGCATTCCTCGGCGATAAGACAGCCGATAAATGGCGTCTGTATCAGGAAGCAAAGAAAGCCGCTAAGAAGGCGGTAGCCGTTGCAAGAGCCACTCATTACGATGATGTCAACGGGAAGCTTGAGTCGCGCGATGGCGAGCGATTTCTTTATCGACTCGCGAAGGTACGCCATCGCCAGACTGAGGATGTTGAGAAGTTCTTTGGCATCAACGATGAGAACGGTCATCTACTCATGGACCGCAAGATGGTTTTGAACCGATGGCGCACCTACTTCGAGGAAGTCTCGACAGTAGAGTTTGCTCATCCGAGCATTCCATCTTCTCCTCCTGTATACGGTCTCGTTCAGAAAATCACCGTAGAGGAGGTAGAAGCGGCTTTGAAGAAGATGAAGCCGGGCAAGGCAACGGGCCCCGATGATTTGGCGGCCGACTTATGGAAGTCTAAATCCTGGTACCCAACGAAGTGGCTGGCGACGTTCTTCAACCAGGTTATTGCGGAGAAGAAAGTGCCCGATATCTGGCAGAGAAGCACGACGATTCCTATTTGGAAAAAGAAGGGCAGTCCAGCAGACTGCACAATCTACCGTCCAATCCGATTGCTTTCGCATAGCATGAAGATCTTCGAGCGGATTGTCGACGGGCGCATTCGTGATTCCGTCCAGCTCTCTACCAACCAGTGCGGCTTCGTAGCTGGTTGTAGCACAGTCGATGCCATACACGCCGTATGGCATCGACTGTGGAGAAGGCCTTTGATCGCGTTCCGCGTGAAGTGATATGGTATGCCTTACGGAAACATGGAGTCCCCGAAGAGCTCATAGAGTGGGTACGAATACTGTACTCTTGTCCAAAGAGTCGAGTGCAAGCTGTAGCAGGCACGTCGATGGAGTTTGCCATCTCTATCGGAGTACATCAAGGGTCTGCGCTCTCCCCACTACTCTTCGTCGTCGTTATGGATGCCATATCGCGTGATCTTCAGCAGCCAGTCCCTTGGACGTTGCTTTATGCTGATGATGTAATGCTTGCTAGCGTAGACAAGATTGAACTCCAGCGGCAGGTATAAGCTTGGTGCGATCGCTTGGAGAGATTTGGACTCAAACTTAATGTCAAGAAGACCGAGTATATGACGACTGATGAAGACGAGTCCAGCACCATTAAGGTAAACGGCATTGAGCTGCCACGTACTTCGGTATTCAAGTACTTGGGATCAGCAATCGCGTCCGATGGCGGTTTACTCGTTGAAGCCAACTCACGCGTGAGTGCAGCGTGGTCCAAATGGCGCTCTCTGACGGGAGTGCTCTGCGACAAGAAGATACCAGAGCGCCTACAGAGCAGTCGTCCGGCCTGTAGCTATTTACGGAGCTGAGTGCTGGCCCGTTACCAAAGAAATTGAAAGGCGCCTCAGCGTGATGGAAACGAAGATGCTGCGGTGGACGGCCGGAGTTACGCGTTTGGATCGAGTACGCAACGAATCCATACGGCAGAGGTTCGGTATTACCCCGATATTTGAGAAGATGCGCGACGCTCGTCTGCGATGGTACGGCCACGTCCTTCGCGCAAAATGGGACACTGTCCGAAAGACCGGTCTTAACCTTGATGTCCCCGGTAGGCGGCCACGAGGGCGAACAAAACAGCGGTGGCTTGATACGCTGCATCAGGACTTGAAGATGGCTGGGTTGCACCCTGATCAGGCATTTGATCGGGAGAAATGGCGCCAACATTCCAGGAAAGCGGACCCCGCAACTAAGCGGGACAAACGCTGAAGAAGAAGAAGAAGAAGAAGAAGAAGAAGAAGAAGATGTAAGCAGTATTTGCACTGTAAATCAAATATACATTGCGACTTGTCTTCCGAGTGCACGGCGCGATCCAGACATTTAATGAACTACATGGTTACTGCCTCGCTGGGATTCAAAACAACATTTAGTTTACTTTTTTCTCAAAAAAATATTATAAAACTATTATACATCTTTGGGTACGTGAACTGAAAAATTTCAAAGAAACTAATACCAAATTTTTCTCGAACAAAAAAATTATTTTAACCTTTTTGGAGAGTCTCTAGTTTAATGAAGAAGAAGATCATTTCGATGTGGAACAGTTCGTTTTGAGTTCAAAAGCCTTAGGCTAGCATAGAAGAATGTCCATTTTGATGTGAAAAGTGTCCAACTTGAGGGTAGTGGCCAGGGATGAGCGGAAAATAAAATTTTGAAACCCGGATAGGGGACAATTTTTCCCAAAAATGGTCGGATTACGGAAAAACGGATAAAGAACAAACAACGAAAATTAAAACTAATTTTAAACCATTCTTTCTCTAATAGTAGGTCGGGATTTGTAATATCGTCCTCGTCACATGTCAAATGATCCACTTTTAGCCTTCTTATCGGTTTTTTCTTCGAGGTGCGAAGTAGCGCACTCTGAGAAGGCGCCGACTTTCGCATGCACCCCGACTCAATGTTCTTGGTTCGGATTTCCAGTCTAGGTATCAGGATTGCACGGGAATGTTAATGCACTGACTTGTCCATCTTCTGGTCACCGCAAGTCATTGCCCACCTACGTATACCAGTATTGAACCTGCAGCTCGTCAACAGCTGCTTCTACTGCTCAGCAACTACCTGTAAACCTAGCGGCCTCAAAACGTCTGGCCCAAACTCCGAAAACAAAACGCCTTGGACACGACGGTTTATTGACCCTTCGGCCCCATTAGAGAAGAAAAAACTAATCTTGATTATTACACAGAACAGAGTAAGGGAAAATCCTTAAAACGATCGACTTAAGCATTGTCCGCTGCTCACCGCATTAGTGCTATTCCCACTCCGAAGTGTCTAAACTGCAGAAAAATTGATAGTCGATCGATTCGGTTCAATCGATACTGTTATCTTGTTCTAGAAACTGTCTGAATCTCTTTATACTGGAGTATTTCCTGCAAGCGGGAGTAATTCTCTCGAAGAAACTGTCGTGTGACTTCCACTCTCATTGGTCAAATTTGGGCTAACTGCCGTCGAAAAATCGATACCATCGATTAATATTGGTCTCCTCATCCGGCATAGTCATAATCGCATCCGGATTGGTTAAATCGTGGTGTTGAACGACAACTCCGATCGAAAATTAATACTATCGATCAATAGTGGCTGTCCGTTCGAATACTTCCACTCCTTTGTCCAATCTGGACATTTCCCGCTAATTTTGGTTCGTTTCCATCCACTGCACATGAGGATAGCCTTGACAGGTTTTACATGCACGTGCGGGTCACATTTATACGTTTGACATGTTTTACTGATTCACACAGGTTTGCGACACACATACACACACACACGGACAGACGGACTAACGCTTTTATATATAGTAGGATAGGGTAGGACATTAAAGTACTGGCTTTCCACCCATCACTCGGAAGTTATGCACATGCCAAACATAGTTTCAATGAGCTAAAAAATCGTGTACGTAGAAGATGAATATCTGGCACATCCTTAAAACGAAGTGATTCGTATGAAGTTTTACTCCTTTATCCTCTAACAGACGGGTTTTTTCCAGACAGTATATTATGCTAGAAGGAATTTTGGTGAAAACCCCACAATTCGAAATTAGCAAGGCAGTGTTCTGCATTTCAGAACGCGCTATGAGCATGCTGATAGTTTGGCCTAATTATGCGATTGATAACTAAAAGAATGCACGACTTAACATTGCAAACGTATCTCGACTATCAGTGTAAAAAACACAAAACGATTTTTAAAAATTGTCCTTATATTCAACTAAGTAATCATAAGGGTGCCAGATTTTGTTCGTTATCCGGCCAAAAACCACCGAATAACGAACAACAAAACGGATAGGCCAAAACCCGCCGGAAACCGGGTAACGGATAACGGTTAATCCGCTCATCCCTGGTAGTGGCGAAACGAACCTGCAGGCTCATTCGTACAACATTTTATTTGATTTGGACAGTGTACAATTTGGTCTGGTGTCTAATCGACGTTAAAATGGTGTATATATATCCATTTTTAATAATGTTATTGATGTTGATGTTATTATTGTTATGTTGTTGATGTTATGATGTTACTTCACCTATTCTTCACGCTGCTCTATTCTCTATATGGACTCTGCTACCTACATCTATATAGCTCAACTATTCTCATGATTATAATGGCTATATTTCTTACATATTTACATATATCATCTATCTAATATAGCGCACAAATCTGAGCAATGTAATAAATAAATAAATAAATAACTGTGAGTAGATGATATGGGTGAAGGGTGAAATAAATGACAGGATACAGCCAGGTGATTACCTAAACCTTACATAATATTCTGCAAATGGTAACAGTTTTTGTTGCATCCGCGCGAATCTAGCCAAGCCCAAGACGATAACCTTCACCCGGCTGTTTTGGTCTTTTCGCTTTCGTGTTTCGGAAACCAAGCGCGGAAAGTGTACCACACTGTTCAATACATATAGTCAGATATTAGAGATGGTAAAATAATAATCCAGCAAATCCTTTTAAAACACGAGGACACACATGTTTCTCGCCTTATAAAGGGAAAATGGATTTTTGAAAGATGTCTCTGACATCAGAAAAGATATTTTGCCTCATAGGTTTAGCACCTGGCTTTAGAATCTCATGCCTTGAAAAAGCGAAAACGCCGAAACGCTACCTGTGTAAGCGTAGTAGTTCGGACTTCGCTGCATTCACCTCGACAAACTAGGCTTAACAGTCATATCAAGGCTAACTGACGAGATCAATAATTTTTAGCTTACGAAAAAACGTATTCGTTACCAGGATCCGCATGGTCTATAACGATTGATGGTTTTTGGATTGAAATTGCAGCAGCAAAGGCTACCTCTAGTTCTTGGAGCAAAACTGGATCTCGCTCGCGGGCGGCCGGCTTGTTCTCTGGCTCTGTAGCAGAAGTCGTTGATGTTGCTGCCGGCGTATCCGACCCAGCTTCGGCTCTCTTCTTCGCGATCTTATCTGAAACGCAACATTCATCAGGCAAGCCCTTTCATACATTCACGAAAGCATCCTCTCACACCTCGTGAATTGCCCGACAAGTTGCAAGGAAATCCAGTCGGATCGGTCGAGGAACCGTCCATAGTCTACCAGTGGGGCGGTGGTGCCCGGGTCAGTGCACACCAATCGATAATCGACTTGCATGGCTCTCACTGGTGACCACCAGCGCACCGACGCTGGTTGTCATGTGGTTGAGGCAAGGAGATTCATAATCGATAGCATGGTATTCATCTGACGGCACGGCAAATCGTCCCGTTCGTATGAACGGGATCTGAGGGTACCAGGACAACAGGTGGGGAGGAATCATGGAAACGCATAGAAAGCCTGTGGCACCTGTAGGTCACGATTAGGGAAGAACCGACCAATTTTGCGAACCTATTGATAGCGCTGGAATAAGTTTCTAACAGTTGTGGTCCTCCGCCCATCGACCAGCCGAACGCGCCGGATTTCTGGAGGCACCAGTCCAAAAATCGTATGCAATCTGGGAATGCCTACATTAGGAATTAGCACATGGGATAAAATTGTTATTCTGCCGATTATGAGTAGCATAGGATATTCCCCTGATGAATTAATTGACTAACCAGGAGACTATCTCAACGGTAAGTCGGATCGGCCCAAGTGTTGTATATGAGCAGAATCGCCACTCTCTCTGGGAAACAACAAACGCAAATATCTCGGACCCAAATACAACTCTGCGCAGAGTTAGGGACGACAGAAGTTGGGCCGTTGGCGGCGTAGCCCTATGGCTGCAGGCGGAGGGCGGGCTCAAGTTGGCTGGAAACAGCGTTGACGAGTGAGCGATGGTGGCGCAGTGGGTAGAGGGGCGGCGTAATCCCCAGTTCGTGCAGGCATAGGGCTAACGCCGCCAACTGTCCAACTTCTGTCGTCCCTAACTCTGCGCAGAGTTGTATTGGAGTCGAGGTATTTGCATTTTGTTGTTCCCAGAGAGAAGCGATTCTGCCCATATACATCACTTGGGCCGTTCCGACCTACCGTTGAGATAGTCTCCTGGCAAGTTTTTCACACTGGTTTGGTCAACAACAAAGAAACCAATCAGACTACTGCGAAGACTTCAATGTGAAAAAAAATCGAATAGAAGCAATTCGAGCTCTTGCCGCTGACAGTAATTACGAAAACCTACACTTCCTGGCCGCTACTCCAGAACCAGTCTACGTCTTGGTAGGCTGTAGCTTTGGAAAATTTATTTTCAATAGTATCTCTAAGTCCTGGCAAGATAATATGCATTAGCGAACAGAACAATTTCGTGTAACAACGTTGTACCCCATAAAACGCACCAGTGTGCTGGCAAAATCAAAATATGCGCTTTTTGTAGAATATAGCACCTCATCGTATTTGAGAGCGGATCAATTTATAACACTAAAATTGCTCATTATACTTGTTTGGAAATGCTCTTCTTAGCACACAAATGCGTAAGGTAAAGGACAAATCACTAGTATATTTGTAGAGTTGGGTATATGAATGGAAATTCTTAAGCTCTATTAATCTACGCTTGCAATCTTGTTGAAACGAAGAGGGAATTAACTTTAATGGAACAGCTATCCCATCGTCCCAAAGAACCAGTCTCTGCATCCTAAGGATTGAAAAGTCAGCAATGGAGTAGAAATTCCTGCATGGCGCCCGTGGGCAGTAGCTCCTAAGCTTCCCCTGTGAAGAATCCATGAGGAACGAGGCAGGGAGATTCCTTCGAAAAATAATACTCACTACGCAAAGGAGTCGAGACCGAACCGGAACGAGGAACGCTGTTCGGAGTAGATGCTCGACTTCCTCCTTCACTCCTTCGGCTCTGAATGGAAACTAAAGATTTACCCAATAATGATCATTGGAACGTTCTTGATTCGTAACTTCTGTGAATGTTGGCACACCTCACAATCGGGCAGTTATGGCAGTTCTAACGAAACCGTTCTTAGAGTGCGAGTAAAAAATAGAACTTCCTCGGAGATGCATAAATAAAGATGGGGACGATGACAGATGGGAAAGAAGAACAACGTACTTCGCAGCTCGCATCATCGTCGTTACCGTCTTTCGTTTTTCTTTTCTTTGTTTTCGACGCCGATGCTTCTTGTATTTCTTTCTGAAACAGTCTAATTAGTGCGGGGTAGCCAGAAACGCTTAAAATTATGTAGGGAACAGAGACTAAACCCCTAAACACAACTGCTGCAAAACTTTACCTACACATAGTTTCTTATTACCAATATTCAACGCGGTATTTTACGTGTGTAAGTAAAAGGCATTAGCTAGGACCCACAAAATGAATGACAAACAGAGAGGCGAGATCTCTGTTGAGAAAATAGTTCCCGAAGTGATACAATTAGAAAAGGCTTGCGCAATGTGTTTGAATGAATATATCGTTCGTTCAAATGAGTTTTTGAAAAAAATTCGGAGGCCTAGGTTTTTGACACATGCACATTTTTGCGTTTTTAAAACAGCAAAGACAGCACAAAAGAGAAACGACATGCCACCACTCTTCAAAGGCAGAAGTCTTGTTCTCATTTCGACTCGCAAGTGGATCTCACAGTTTTTGACACATTTCCACAGCAGAACATGCTTCGATTTACATCCTAGAGCTGACTACATGATCTTCTAGAAGCCTCAACACACAGAAATGAAATATGAGGAGGAATTACAGCGGTTCCCAAGACGGCCCGGATTTTTTCCAAGACGCATATACGTTGAACACAATTGAGCTGGTATTTAATTGTTTATTTAATGCAATTGGTATTAAAAGGCAGTTGCTATTCCAAAATTATATCTTTTACCAACAAACAAATCACCGATAAGTTTTCGGCAAAAGTCGCAATGCTGGTCTCAGGGCACAGCTCAGATTCTATAATAATTTCATGAAGGGCCACAGGGTCCAGGTGACTTTATTATGCTTCAGTTGAGACAGTGTTTAAGGCTTTTGAGTGTTTTCCACTTCATACGACAACCACATCAAGGAACAAATGTTAAGCACATAATATTCGACTACTGCACCTTTTAAGTTCATCCCAAGAAATTCTGGTATTACTTCACATCTTAGGGGTCGTTTAATGTGCGCGCGACGCGATGCTGCCAATCGCGTCGCTCGATCAATTTGGCCACTATACATGTATCGCGTCGGGCGTCGCGCGCACACTAAACGACCCTTTAATGGCTGTGAGATATCTGTGAATTTGAAGTAAACATCACGAGGGATTTGAAATAAAGGAGCACGAACTTGAGAAAGGATGATACCGTAGATGAATGACAATATTGACAAAATGTGCCCTAGGCGGTATCTGTTTTGCCTTGCTGGCGATATGATGAACTCTCCGACACACCACGAATAGGACTTTTTCGTGTTCTCCACAGTGATCCTTTACTCTAAAGGTATGCAACGAATTCTCCAGAAGGCAACCAGTTATTTGCGCAAAGAATTGGTAGATTCTGCAAAATGAACAAAACCGTGGCGCAATTCTCCATCTCAGTATTGTACAAAAGTGCCATTCCTCATAATCAATACTCCAGCCCAAACGTACCTATTTTCGAGCGACTACTACTATTTCAAGCCCTTGAATAAGGCAAAAAATTTCATTACTCAGGACTTCAAATGAAATATTACAAGACGTGAAGTCTGCCATGAGCTCCGTAAATCAATCCTATTGTGCTTTTTCAGGAAATTTCTTCTGAAGTTTCGACTGACAATCTGAGAAGCTATACTGCTCGTTCAAGTCCTTTTACAGAACTGTAGCTTGCAAAACAGCAGAGTTCTTCGGTCTTTTAGGGTCTGCTCATAGTCCGCGTGGAGCCACTGGTCTCAAGAGCAAATCATATGTATCGATTCTTGCTGTGCGCTCGCTCATCACCCATCAATCCATATGCATCGCACTAGCGATTCATTCGCTGCCGTCGCTCTCTTTGCGGAGCATGAATAGGACTATGAGCTTTGGACCGGACCGCCCTTTGGATTTCCACAAATCTTCAGAAACTCTAAAGCGGCGAATTTATAAGCTGAACAGTTCATACGTCCATATCCATTACTATGAATAGGGAAATCGAGGTACAAATCCTGGAATTGTCCAAATAACAAGCGGGCATTGATTGCTTAATCGCAGCTGTGAACAGTCTCAACAATAGGATCCACCGAGCATTTAGGTACATTCGGTATCAAATTTTTGCGCAGGTGGTGCAGATAGCTGGATGCCACTATCGGATTAACGCGTTTTCATACTGTACTAGGAATCTTTGTAGAAGAGATACGAACTGACTCCCCACAATATTTGCACATAAGCCTACTTTTATAAAGTCCTGGTTTTAGAAGGTGATAGGGCGAGACTCCAGAGGCCGGATTCGTCAACGACTTACAGCAATCTAACGATGAAAATACTGCCGAAATCCCTGATAGCGCGGCGTATCAACAAGCGATATGGTAAAATGTCTCGATGTTTCACCACGTCGCTTGTTGATAAGCCGTGCCATCAGGGATTTCGGCAGTATTTTCACCGTTAGCTGTAAGCCGTTGGTGAATCTGACCCCAGAACGTTAAAACGCGAGCTCCTTCGCAGTACATGTTTTATCCCTAATTAACTTTACTCAAACTCAACATTTGTCTTTTCGAAGTCCAGTTCTCATAGAGTTTTGACCGCACAAGCCCCTTTAAAAGGTTTCTTTTCCAAGAATAATTACAAGCGTTCGGAAACTCGCACGCCATTGGAAGTCCGAAAAATAGTGCAATGACGAAAAATCTAAAGGGAGGAAGGCACTGAAATCACCTTGCATCTGGCGACGATCTCAGGCGTGAATGGAAGGAATTTGTCCGGTGTTTCATTCTGAGTTATACGCTCGTCGTACCTCTTATGCCAGCCCTGAAGAGAATAACGGCTGAAAGCAGTTGCCTCCGTGAAAGGAGTGAAAAACTGGCTGGACAGATGCAGCAAAACAATCACCTGGTAATGCACTGTGTACATGGTCTCTCCGTCTTCTTCGGCAATCTCGATGATTTTCGCTTCATAGTAGAACCGACCATGCCTGCACATCACCTTGTCGTTAAGATCATACTTCTTCACGTCCTTCTTTGGTCCCATTCTTGACAGATCTGATCTTAGTGGCTGCTTAAGCGCGGAATTTCAACAGTTCGGGAGCTACGAGACAGAACCGCTTGCAGACGATCAAGAAAAGGCTGGCATTGCTCAGACCTAACTGATATGAAAGACTCAGGGGGATGGACGGCTAAATCAAAGTGGGCAGCTTCAATTACAGCAAGACACATCCCTTCTAAAAACGAAAGCGAGCAAGCGCAATGCTGCGCGGGCGGTTGCGAAGCGGTCTCCGCTTTGGGGCGCGTTGACTACTGAACTAATAACGACTAGGAAGCCAGCCAGCGATATTCGAGGGGCGGTCTTTATGTACGGATGGTCGCCGCGCGCGCGACGGCGACTGCCGCGTGCGCGATGAGCTCCGCTGCGGTCGAATGAGTTGTGCCTCATGACCTGCTGCAGTCGCTAGGTTTGAGTCAGGGTCAAGCTTGAGGTTCGGGAATCGAAGGGGGGGTCGTACTGTGGCCTCGTCTGGAGGGGGGGGGGTCGTGCTCTTCCGGTTTTGGCAGAGGATTCTCTCTTATTCTTCAGGTTTCATGGTGATTTTTTAATTCTTAATAAGTTGTTTTTTCCAGGAATGCTTACGAAGGTGTGGAGTCTCTCCTTCGTCCCGCGAAGTTGTAAAAATTAATATAACAAGTTTCAAATAATGATTGTATTACTCGTTAGAAATAAAGATTTTCCGCCGGCAGATTTGGAGTCAATGAGAACTTTCCATTTTTCAGTTTTTTTTTCAGGAAGTCATGGACGCGACAGTTTTCTACCTGAACGAGCGACATCTACGTCCTAAATTGCAGTCTATAAAATTTGAAGCGTCAATTGCTAAGGAAAATTAAGTGCTTTTCCTACAAGATTTTTGGAAGCACTCTTCGAAGCGATGACCGAATGGCAACCGAGGATGGACTTGTCACGGAGCTAATTTTCTCTCTTCTGCTGGAAACAGCATCAGAAAGTGAAGTTGTACCCAATAAAGGTTGTACGCAATAAAGGTTTCAATCCACCGGTTGACACAAGGGAATAAAACGTATTTTTGTGAGACATAAACATTCTGTTCTGTATAAACAGACGCTCCGATTTGTATCATTTGCCGAAAAAATTCGACACCGTCAGTCACATGGAAGCCGCTATTTTTACAAGCTGCTTTTTAAAGCGTAGAACCCACACCTCTTACAGTTTTAAAAGTTTTGTGAATTTTTCAGAGATGTCGCACAAACTCCGAAATATGGTAGGTTACGTGGAGCCATTGCGCTCTCCGATATCACCGATCGCCACTGAAGGACGGACTTCTTGCGGCAAAAAAAATTTCTACCTTCTGGAGGAAGAGCATCAGAGAGTGAAAACTGTACCATCTTAGAGTTCAAGATGTGATTAATATACAATCATAAACTAAGCTTCTTCGCAGCGATCTCCGATATGATTAGGGCTGATTGCATTTAAATTTTTCGCTTTTCAAGAAAAATTAATCAATTTTTACCTGAAGCAGATCACCCACACAGTTGAAATCTTGCCACAAAAAGTTTCAATTTTTGTTTAATGCACAGTGTAAAAATCATGGTTTTCTGAAACGAATAGACTGGATCGACCACTGGTCGATATCGCACCGACGTCATGGGAGCGACGAAATTCGACGTTCATAAAAATGACTATAACTCGGTAAGTTTTCCACAATTTTAAAAAGCCAATGGCTTTTTAGAAACTACAAAAAAAGATAAGAAAAGATGCAACAATGGACCAGAATTCGAACCCCCACCGCCCTCTATGAAGACCTCCCTGTTGAAAACTAATTCCTACATGGTTCGAAAGCGCATTTACTCTAGTTTTCAAAACGCTATTAAATCTTTTAAAATTCGAAAAACTTACCGGGATATAATTATAATTATAATTCTGCTGTCGCGGAGGAGAGCACAGATTGAGCTAGGGAAGGGACTCCGGGGTGTGGCGAGTCACCAGACGCGAAACAAAGCAGGGCTCCCGTAAAGTGGCTTAGGTGAGTGTTTTTCTTCATTTTCCTTAGCTGTTTTCGTGAATTGTTTCCTTTCAACGAATCACCTAGGATGTGCTGAGTCGCATCTTCGGTGATTCGTTGAATTTCACTAACCCTTCTGTTTTCACATTGCTCCGCGACGCGACGGCAGGGCCCGAAAATTATGAACAGGCGACAAGAGCGACTGGGCGACGGACAGCGTGGTGTACCTAATTGCGTCAATCAGTCAGTCAACGCAGACACTATCAAACAGTCGTATTAACTACATCATCAATCTGACACTCAAAAGAAGCATAATAGCATGCTCTACCGAGATCTGAAGAATGACAGAATAGGAATCGTTTCCGGGCGCCATTATTCGGCACAAGCGGGTGCTGCGCTGCGACCGCACCGCGCTATGGCCTATGTTATACTTCGGCGACGCTGTTGTTGGCGTAGCAAAGGCCTATGACTCAGCTGCTTCGAGCGCGCGATCCACTGACCCACGAATAGTCTGACCCGTGAGCTGAGCAGCTGGACTATCCCGCATTGACGGAACTGGTTCACGAATGCATGTATTGCAGAAAAATATTCCACATTTCTACTAAATGACATCAGAACGATGGCTACTGCCTTTGCTGGCTGGCCGAAGTATATGTCGAAAAATAAGGACGAAATGACAGTCCAGCAGAGCTCCAACAATGGTGGGAAGTGTTGTGCTGAGAAAATAGTTGCAATAGAATCAATATAATAAGCGATTTTGGGTCCATCAGCTCACCACCTTTTTGGAACGTTTTACCGAGTTTGCTCATACGTGTTAAACATGGACAGCCGTCGAATACTCAAAAACGGTCAGCAGATGAAACATGAATCAGTGTGAACACCTACATTTGTACTAATCAGGAAAGGGTACACCAGGGAACAGTGCTATTTTGAGACGAGGCGTGTAGTTCGAATGTCCAAAGGGACGATAACACACCAAACATTTCTAGAATAAAGGCCGCTTTAGCGAAGTAGAAGGAGTGCCGGCTATCGCATGTATTACACCCCAGTTTGATTCAAAATTCGGGACTCACACAGGTAAGCCTGGTCATCCATCACTCCGGAAACGGTGGTTTGGTACCAGACAGGTCGCGGAGAAATAAAACACTCTTTAGTCGACTGACCATGAGCTGAATGAATTCATGAACCCACCAGGGGTTCATGAACAACTTACAGCAATTTGACAGACAAAATTTGACGGTGCAACGCGGGAGGCTGTCGGTCGGCGTTATCAAAAACGTTATCAAAAAAAAAGCATGTTCCAATGCAATTACCACCAGTGTTTTCGCGACTTCCGTGCGACAGTATCCCGCTCGGTCAACGCGGTGACCCAGGTCAATCGACACGGATCGATTTGTCAGTTCACCTGTTCACGCCAAGGAACCTTCTGGAAGCTGTCAAAGACGCAGAGGACACGCGTCCCTGCCCTCTGGAAGTTAGTCGCCTCCGGTGCAGCCGCCGCGAACGGTCGGTCCGCCTGTCGTCCCCAGGCCTGGGGACGACTTTGGTCAACGCCTACGTTTCGCCCCGCTCCGTTGGCTCCACGCATCGCCTGCTCGGTTGGACTGATGGTCTGCTGATGTCGTGTCGTCAGTCTACGTTGAAAGAATCGCCGTCGTCTCCGTCTCCGTTCGCCGTCGTCGTCTTCGGGAGCCCCGACAGGTAACGAGCTGGCTCTGCCGGGCCTCGATGTCCTTGCCTTGGCAGAGGCCACGAGGGCAGGGCTCGGTATCCAGCGTGGGTGTCTCGATCCCCTCGTAGGCCGGGTGCGGTCTGGCCCCTAACCCGTAGGTCTGTTGTTCCTTAGTCTGTCATGTTCTTATTACAGAAGTTCCTCATATGATTATCTTAGATAAAACCATCGTAGAAAACACAAGTGTATTATGTCGTAAAAACGGTATAATCGTCGTTCTGGTTAAATCCTTAAAGTCTTCGTGGATATTGTCGTAGGGCACATCGTCGTCGTTGGTCGGGGACGCCTCAAGCGATGGCTGGCTAAGCTGGAGCCGTATTAGGCAGTTCACGTGCCAGGTAGTCGTGGACGTAGGACGTGCGCAAGACAAAGTCCTTAGGGCATAAAGGCACGGTAGGATTCGCTAGGGCCTCCCAGTACGTGGGAACAGCGTGGCCAACAGGTGAGCATGAAGCGAGCTGAGGATCCGCAGTGCCGTGTAGTCACGGCGTGGGCCGTCGCCTCCCGCTTCCACTGATGCGTCGGCGGGAACGGCTCTCACGTCGCGACATCGTGCATCGGACCGAAGTTCACCGTGGGGAAACCCACGCTGGGCCTTGGCGATCGAACTCCATCGCAGCTCGCTGACTTGCAAGCCACTACCCCACGCTCAGTGCAAGTGACAGCCAGGTTGGCTGCTTCAGATGCCGCTGATGGCACATGGCGTACGCTATAACTGGGGTGATGCCTTCCTCCTTTCTAGTAGCGTGTCTCTTACCTGTGAAGCCTCGAGTGGCACGAGCCGACACAGGGACAGCCATTGTTAAATGTCGAGACACAAGTGCTACGGCGGCCCCATAGAAGGAGCAGAGAACTGGACTGACCGCTCAGGAAACCCCTCAAGGATCAAGTCGCTGTGAGGAAGAAGTATGCAAACGGAAGCCGACAGGACACCCCAGGCAAACAAATGTATAAGAGCTCCTGACTAAGGGTGGTTACGGACGGACTACGCATTTGCTGACAAGTTCCCCCTTTGGCAGCTCTAGCTGTTGTCACTCTTCCGCTCGCAACTTCTCTTGACCCTTGGCTTAGCTGTTGGCGCTGTGTCATAGAGCTCATGCTGTTGAACAATCCTCTGTCACATTTGCACATTTACATAGCCCTTGTAGGCCCCGTACGTTTTACGCTCCACGTTAGCCATCCATTGTATTCTAATCTTGCAATCTATGCCATGCTGCTTATTGTACGTTGCTGTGTAATCGGCTCTACGCAAACGTGTGCGTCAGGAAGACTACTGGTCAGACGTGGCCAAAGCCTTCCTTCAAATAAGCCCACACTTAGTCCATCTTGTTTTTAGACTCTGGCAAAGGCACTAGTAGTCCTGTCACTAGTAGCTATTCCTGCAAACTGCCATCAATTACAACCTGAAAGGCCAACCTCACCAAGGCGTTCACGGCTTTGGAAGTAGCCAAAGGTAAAATTCCGGCATCTCTTCTCACAGCAATAGGCGCAGACCAGCATAACCAACCGCAGCTGTTCGATGCGCGCCTTAAGGCTATCCAATCGGCTATGGCAGACTTACAGTCAGCTATACGCACGGTCGAAAAGCGGCGTCATATATTCTTTACCACGGTTGGATCGTCTGCTGATCCAGAGGCAGAATGCGGCGTACGAAACCTATATGCATGAGACACGCGTAGAAGACGCGATGGTAGAAGCAGAGTCAATCCTGATGACTTTGCAGTCCAGCCTCGATGAATTGCAATTGCTGATCGAGAGGTATCGCTTATCGCAGCCTTCCGAAGTAAAGCAATCCACCACTACCAACACAGAGGCATCAGTATCACACGCTACCAATACGTCGCATACGAGTCAGCATCATCCTCAAACAGCCCCACAATCGCCGCTGCCTGCACAACAACAGCAATCGCCACCTCCATTCCATTATCACATTGCGCTAATAACACCCTAGTTCACGGAATGATAAGCGTGCTCCAATGCAATTACCACCAGTGTCGGCCGCCGACCGTACTGGGGCCGGATTCATCATCAACGACTTACGTAACTTTAACGGAGAATTGTAAGCTTATCAAGCGATATGCGTTAACGCTGCTTATCGTTCACGATATCGCTTGATAAGCTTACAATTCTCCGTTAAAGTTACGTAAGTCGTTGATGAACCCGGCCCCTGGTCGGCGACCGCCTTCCGCGGTGCACTTTCCGTCCGCGGACGTCCCGCGGGTACTCCCGCGGTAATTTACCATAGGTCTAAGACCGCTAGATCGTAACTGAAATCAACTGTTGCGTTGATTCGAGTTACCACTGTGGCAGATTTCACGCTCTAGAGCGGAAGTGTTCTTCGCAGGGAACTTGCAGCGGGAAACTTGACGCCGCAATGCGACGCATGCTCGCGTGCGTCGCATTGCGGCGTCGCGGCAGCTGCCTGTGCCGAACAGGGCTGGACGGAGATTTTGAAAATTTTCCCAGAAAACAGAAAATTTCGAAGTTATCATACTATCCAATTATTCTACCCAAAAAATCCATTTTTCCAGCAGCAAATGCGGATCTATCCTAGTCCGGGGGCACATAACTAAACAGTATGTAAAAAATCGAATTGGGACTTACCGAGCGACTCCTACAGAGCACGATAGAACCTAAACCAGAAAAATTCACGAGCAAAGGGAGATGCGGGTTCGAGTCCCGCCTGGCGCTAGAAGTTTTGATCGCAACAAAACATCGTTGTGACAGCTTACAACCTCGATACCAGCCAATTGAGGCTTAAAGAAACTGATTTGAATTGTTTCTATCAAGATCGTCAGCTTAACTGGTCCCATGCTGATATCAGCGGCCGGCTCAACCCGGATACGGGTGGGTGCTGATCGGTCCCACGAGGTTGGATGTTGCGTTCGATCAAACGGCGCCGGTGGTGTAATGGCGTAGAGCATTCCCGCCCGGTCAGAGGGAGGTGCGGGTTCGAGTCCCGCCTGGCGCTTGAAGTTTTGATCGCAACAAAACATCGTTATGACAGCTTACATCCTCGATACCAGCCACTTGAGGCTTAAAGAAACTGATTCGAATTGTTTCTATCAAGACCGTCAGCTTAACTGGTCCCATGCTGATATCAGCGGCCGGCTCAACCCGGATACGGGTGAGTGCTGATCGGTCCCACGAGGTTGGATGTTGCGTTCGATCAAACGGCGCCGGTGGTGTAATGGCGTAGAGCATTCCTGCCCGGTCAGAGGGAGGTGCGGGTTCGAGTCCCGCTTGGCGCTAGAAGTTTTGATCGCAACAAAACATCGTTGTGACAGCTTACAACCTGGATACCAGCCAATTCAGGCTTAAAGAAACTGATTTGAATTGTTTCTATCAAGACCGTCAGCTTAACTGGTCCCATGCTGATATCACGGCCGGCTCAACCCGGATACGGGTGAGTGCTGATCGGTCCCACGAGGTTGGATGTTGCGTTCGATCAAACGGCGCCGGTGGTGTAATGGCGTAGAGCATTCCTGCCCGGTCAGAGGGAGGTGCGGGTTCGAGTCCCGCTTGGCGCTAGAAGTTTTGATCGCAACAAAACATCGTTGTGACAGCTTACAACCTCGATACCAGCCATTTGAGGCTTAAAGAAACTGATTTGAATTGTTTCTATCAAGACCATCAGCTTAACTGGTCTCATGCTGATATCAGCGGCCAGCTCATCCCGGATACGGGTGGGTGCTGATCGGTCCCACGAGGTGTGGATGTTGCGTTCGATCAAACGGCGCCGGTGGTGTAATGGCGTAGAGCATTCCCGCCCGGTCAGAGGGAGGTGCGGGTTCGAGTCCCGCCTGGCGCTTGAAGTTTTGATCGCAACAAAACATCGTTATGACAGCTTACATCCTCGATACCAGCCACTTGAGGCTTAAAGAAACTGATTCGAATTGTTTCTATCAAGACCGTCAGCTTAACTGGTCCCATGCTGATATCAGCGGCCGGCTCAACCCGGATACGGGTGAGTGCTGATCGGTCCCACGAGGTTGGATGTTGCGTTCGATCAAACGGCGCCGGTGGTGTAATGGCGTAGAGCATTCCTGCCCGGTCAGAGGGAGGTGCGGGTTCGAGTCCCGCTTGGCGCTAGAAGTTTTGATCGCAACAAAACATCGTTGTGACAGCTTACAACCTCGATACCAGCCAATTCAGGCTTAAAGAAACTGATTTGAATTGTTTCTATCAAGACCGTCAGCTTAACTGGTCCCATGCTGATATCACGGCCGGCTCAACCCGGATACGGGTGAGTGCTGATCGGTCCCACGAGGTTGGATGTTGCGTTCGATCAAACGGCGCCGGTGGTGTAATGGCGTAGAGCATTCCTGCCCGGTCAGAGGGAGGTGCGGGTTCGAGTCCCGCTTGGCGCTAGAAGTTTTGATCGCAACAAAACATCGTTGTGACAGCTTACAACCTCGATACCAGCCAATTGAGGCTTAAAGAAACTGATTTGAATTGTTTCTATCAAGACCGTCAGCTTAACTGGTCCCATGCTGATATCACGGCCGGCTCAACCCGGATACGGGTGAGTGCTGATCGGTCCCACGAGGTTGGATGTTGCGTTCGATCAAACGGCGCCGGTGGTGTAATGGCGTAGAGCATTCCTGCCCGGTCAGAGGGAGGTGCGGGTTCGAGTCCCGCTTGGCGCTAGAAGTTTTGATCGCAACAAAACATCGTTGTGACAGCTTACAACCTCGATACCAGCCAATTGAGGCTTAAAGAAACTGATTTGAATTGTTTCTATCAAGACCGTCAGCTTAACTGGTCCCATGCTGATATCAGCGGCCGGCTCAACCCGGATACGGGTGAGTGCTGATCGGTCTCACGAGGTTGGATGTTGCGTTCGATCAAACGGCGCCGGTGGTGTAATGGCGTAGAGCATTCCCGCCCGGTCAGAGGGAGGTGCGGGTTCGAGTCCCGCCTGGCGCTAGAAGTTTTGATCGCAACAAAACATCGTTGTGACAGCTTACAACCTCGATACCAGCCAATTGAGGCTTAAAGAAACTGATTTGAATTGTTTCTATCAAGACCATCAGCTTAACTGGTCCCATGCTGATATCAGCGGCCAGTTCATCCCGGATACGGGTGGGTGCTGATCGGTCCCACGAGGTGTGGATGTTGCGTTCGATCAAACGGCGCCGGTGGTGTAATGGCGTAGAGCATTCCCGCCCGGTCAGAGGGAGGTGCGGGTTCGAGTCCCGCCTGGCGCTAGAAGTTTTGATCGCAACAAAACATCGTTGTGACAGCTTACAACCTCGATACCAGCCAATTGAGGCTTAAAGAAACTGATTTGAATTGTTTCTATCAAGACCATCAGCTTAACTGGTCCCATGCTGATATCAGCGGCCAGTTCATCCCGGATACGGGTGGGTGCTGATCGGTCCCACGAGGTGTGGATGTTGCGTTCGATCAAACGGCGCCGGTGGTGTAATGGCGTAGAGCATTCCCGCCCGGTCAGAGGGAGGTGCGGGTTCGAGTCCCGCCTGGCGCTAGAAGTTTTGATCGCAACAAAACATCGTTGTGACAGCTTACAACCTCGATACCAGCCAATTGAGGCTTAAAGAAACTGATTTGAATTGTTTCTATCAAGACCAGCAGCTTAACTGGTCCCATGCTGATATCAGCGGCCGGCTCAACCCGGATACGGGTGAGTGCTGATCGGTCCCACGAGGTTGGATGTTGCGTTCGATCAAACGGCGCCGGTGGTGTAATGGCGTAGAGAATTCCCGCCCGGTCAGAGGGAGGTGCGGGTTCGAGTCCCGCCTGGCGCTAGAAGTTTTGATCGCGAAAAGAATAAATGTTTTCGCCGCGGTTGTAAGCGGGTGAAGTTATGTGCCTTCCTCACCATATTAGATCCTGGTTATAACATGTCAAACGGCGACCAGTACGCCCTAGGTGGCTTTATGCGCTCTCCTCACCATGTTATATCCTGGTTCTCGCACGCCAAGCGGTGGTCAGCACGCGGCGCGACTCCATTGCGTCGTTCTTTGATCGCCGATACGGTTGTCAAACCGCGGTGATTTTATTTCTTTATTTTTCCGTTCGTTTTGTCTTTGTTTTAGGTTCTATCGTGCTCTGTAGGAATCGCTCGGTAAGTTCCAAGTCGATTATTTACATACTTTTTGGTTATGTGGCCCCCAGGACCTGGATAGATCCGCAAATGCTTTTGTATGACTAGGAGTGTAGTCGTGGACCAGCGTTTAACTTACAAGGGTTTCTATAATAAAAATTTCTACTACACTCCAAATATGATACAATCAGCAAATTGTAAATCTTGACATATATCCTAGGAATTTCGACATTTGAAGTATGCAACAATACTCACGAGATCCGTTTCACAGATAACGCCCATTTATTATTTATTTATTCACTACATGGATAACCATGCAAAAGAAAAACAAAGCAAATCTAAACATAGCTTAAAGTCAATGTAAACAGGAAGAAATAAAACAGGCAACAAGAATCAATATAGCACAGTTGAAAACTACTAAGCAGGATACTATCTCAACGGTAGGTCGGAACGGCCCAAGTGTTGTATATGGTCAGAACCGCCTCTCCCTGGTAAGTAACAAACTGTAGATATCTCGACCCCAATACAGCTCTGCTCAGAGTTAGGCGCGACGGAAATCGCGTATTGGCGACATGTTGATTCACGTGCTCCGCAGCTGACGGGCGCGCGGTATGAGGCTCGTATCGCGCAGTGCACAGGTGACGTAATAGGGAAGGTTGCGGGGCCACTCGCCTCCGCGAGCGCGGTTCCTAACATGGTAGGTTAGACTCCAGACGTAAAACTCCGGCCTTTTCTATGCTCTCCTCCGCTGTCGCTGAGAAGAGCACAGATTAGGCTAAAGGCCCCCACAGACTTCTGCGGCAACGCCGCTCGCCGCTGTGGTTAAGGATAGGGCAGGGACGCCGCTGGCGGCGAGCTCTGCGTCCCTGCCCTTTGGTGAAGGATAGGGCAGCGGCAGAAGTCTGGGAGGGCCTTAAGGGAAGGACTGAATTATAGAACTCAACAGGAATTTCCTGCCACCGTAATCCGGCGCGCGATTCGGGCGCGCCCTCGTTCTTTAAACTGCCGACCGCGCTGCCGCGCGACGTGATAGCGCGGCCCGCACCGGATCCTAGCCAGACTTTGGTATAATGTGCACTATTCGTTGAGCCGCGGCTGAGCTTTGCTGACCTGATCTGCTCTGTGACTCACTCAAGGATAGACATACAGGCTCCTTCAGGTAGTAGAAGCAGGACATGGAACGAATGACTAGGGTTTTTAGTAGAAATGACCGCAGAGAGGTACTATTAGGTTGTAACGAAATAAATGGCACTGAACCACTGTAAATTTAAACAGTTAATATCTCGGCTTGTAGGCAAGTTTATTAATCGAAATAAAAACCTTCTGAATCTACACATCTTTGCCAACGTGAAACATGCTTTTTTATCACAGTAGCATAAAAATCAGAAGTTCTGGAATTGACGAAATCTTCGAAGGCACTTTCGGCATCCTGTTGGTATTTGAATATTTTCCCTACCAAGAAGTCGCCAAGATGCTTGAAGAAATGGTAGTCTGTTGGGGAGAACTCGGGAGAAAACGGAGGATGTGGTAGAGTTTCAATGCTCAGCTCATTCAATTTCTGCAACGTCATTCGTGCTACATGGGGGCGAGCATTGTCGTGCAGAAGGAGAACTCGCCTTCGGTTTACCAAGGCCGGCCGGATATCCTTCAACTTTTTCATCATTTCTTCAATTTTAATGCAGTACTTCTCTGCCGTGATGGATTCACCGGGAGGTAGGAAGCTGTGGTGAATAATTCCCAGCGAACACCACCATACTGTCACCATTACTTTCTTTTGGTGCAATTCCGGCTTCGCAAAAACCTTGGGGCTCTCACCGCTGTCCACTCACTGTGCCGATCGTCGCCTGTTGTCGTACATTATCCATTTCTCGTCACAGGTTATGATGCGATCAAGAAATGGGTCCGTTTCGTTCCGTAGAAGCAGTGCGGACGAGATCTCATATCGTCGGTTTCTTTGCTCCTCAGACAGCTCGTGAGGCACCCATCTTTCCTGCTTTTTGGTCTTTCCAATTTCCTTCAGATGCCGGGCAACTGTGTTGTGACTGACGCCAAGAACCTTCGCTATCTCCCTGGTAGCTTTGTGTGGATCCTCCTCTACCACATCTCTCAGCTTGTCCTCATCAACATCACTATGCCACCACGACCTTCATGTTCTTCCAAGCTCTCATCTCCATTCCGGAACTTCTGATACCAACGATACGCCGTCCGAATTGTAGAACATCCTTGACCGAATGCGGCGTTGATCTTCTCGTCCGCCTCCTTAGCTGTAGTGCCCAGCTTGAATTCATACAAGTAAATGCCTCGGATTACCCTTTTGTCCATCTGCAAAAAAGCCAATAAAACTCTAAAGTTTTTCCACTTTTACATAGAAAATTTGGTACTCACCGGTAGAGCAAAGTTTGCGCTTCTAAATGATTTGCCACATGTTACGGTTTGTTCTTGATCAAACGCGTAAAGACGCGCCAAAAAATAGCGCGAGCCAGTGCCATTTAATCCGTTACAGCCTAATATAAAGCGGTTGCTGAAAACGAAAACCGGAAACTTGCATATTTTCACCCTTGACTTCCTGTGTGATTGCTTCTGCGAGTATTATGGTTATACATAGACACTTGTTGAGACTGAAGTTCAAGTGATGAAGTGGTGAATAGAGGTAAATATAATAGAATACTCATATATCTATAAGATTATCTGGCGATGTGAGCCAAGTAGACTTATGATTCTTCGGTTTCATCAAGGGAGAGATAGCGGCTTGTTAAAAGGGGATTAAAAGCAAGACTACCCTTCTAATAAGTTTCGTTTCCGAATTTTTTTTATATAGATTCATTTTTTATACTCCGGATTTTTTGGAGCTGAAGGAGGAAACGGAAAATGCTGTCTTCGTCAATGATCGATTACGGTACACACTTGTTGATTCGAATTCGACGAAGAATCTGTTGCTCTTCTTGTTCTATTGCTGTGCTCTTCGAAGTTAGAACGTTGTGGGTGGCGCCAGCACAAAGAAGAGCGTGAAAGGGAATGAAAATCGTGCCATGAACGCTAGCTACAAAAACTTTAAAAAGTTATTTCGGAGCGCAAAAGGCCTGTTTTGCTCAATTATTTGAAGAACTAGACTAATTTTCAGCTGCTGTTGTAGGTTTGGAACTGAGCTGTAGGAACAGTCTCAAGCAATCGAGATTGCTGCTTTAAAAAATCGTTGGTTAAAGCACACCGAGAAAGTCTCTCAACTATCTAACGCAGAATTCCGCTACTGTGGGATTTCCACCATCAATGAAACAATCTGGGCAGATGTATGGCAGATAGACTCCTCAAAACTAATATATCGTGTGAGCCACATACACTTCTCTAGTTCAGGCGGCCAGAGATGCTGATGCCCATCCCAAAGTTGTGAACATTTAAAGAGTCTAGTGCGGCCATTTCGCTAGTGTTTTCAGGGTTTTCTTTTACTTCCGCCTCCATGCTGGTATTTTGATTCCCAACAATTCCTGAATGTTTCCATTCCTGGCGTTCGTCCCTTTTTCAATGCAATTCCTTCAAGACGAAGAAGACTGACGACGAAGTCCGTACCGGTAAGAATTGCGCTCTCCAATCGCTGAGGGTCAGCTGCGGGCCACGCAGTCGGGTCGCGCGGCGGCGCGGTCGTAAGTTTAAAAGACGGGACGCGCCGGATCTCGCGCCGGATTACGGTTGCAGAAAATTCCGGTTGAGTTCTATAATTCAGTAAGAGAGGGACTCCGGGTGTGGCGAGTCACCAGACACGAAACAAAACCGGGCTCATGCGCCGAGACTGCGATCGCGGGAGGCGAGATGCCCGGAGACCAGTAGGGAAGCGCCCGTACTCTTGAGCGAGGAGTCCCGCACACTGCGTTTGTTTTGGGCTTCTGCAAAATCCATGTTTATCATATAGGTGATTCACCAAGGAGTACTATAATATATTATAGAGCATTTTTGCATATAACATATGCTTCAAACTACAGATTAGCTAAAATGAATCTTTGGCTTTCATTCATCCCTTATACTGCAAGCACTTGCCTTGTTCATGCACTATGTTAGTGCGTACCACTGGTGTTAGAAATCACATATATGTTGTCGTGACTTCCGTACGACTGTACGGTCGTCGCGGGGGTCAACTGGTCAAAACGCGTCGATCGACACGTCGAAGCCTGCGCCAACGCGTCGCCTGCACAGGAAGCTTCTGGAAACGGCTAGAGACGCAGGGGAGCGTGCCCCTGAGCTCTCTAGTCGGGCTAGCAGTCAGTCTCGGCTTGCCGCTCCTGCTCGTCTCCTGGTCTCCGCCGTCCACCAACGTCCGCCGTCGTCGAGAGGGCTACGCCTTAGCCCAAGATCACCGGAGTCGTCCAACTTAGGACGACGAAGAGCTGTCATCGTCTTGGAGTGTTCGCTGTCGTCATGCTCGACTTCTCCAGCCTTCGTCGCCTCGTCTACCGTCCGTGACCCGCAGGTAACGTCGGTACTCTGACCGGCCCCGTCGCCCCTGACTTGGCATACGCCACAGGGGCAGGGCCGGCCATGGCCAGATGTTGTCGGCTTTGCTAGTCTCTTAGTAGCTAGGGTGCGGCCTTCCCTTATCTCGTAGGCACTCTTAAAGGTTTTGTATATTGTATCGTAAAGAGTTAGTCTATGATAAACTTATATAGTTTATACTTTACTATATATTTTAATATGGTCTGTCAAGCGCCCGAGGTCGGTCCCACTGAATTTAGACTGGCTCACACCCTTCCAAATATTCAGCCAACGACCGAGGGGTAGCCCTGGTGGCAAGTACCGAGTCCAGAGCTCACTGCAAGGTGTAATATGGAGGGTGTGGAAATGGGTTCATGTCTTAACAGCTGGCATCGTGGTTCCGCACAGGGCATATGGGCAATAATACCGCGTGGTCTTAGGGCGGGTACCCTTAAGCGAGCAGCGGATCCGGAAGGGCTCCAAGCCGGGGCGTGGGTGGCGTCCCCTCTCTCCGCCGATGATTCGACGGGGGTCGGTCACCCACGTCACGACATATGAGTATCCTTGTTTGCTTGTAAACGCTTGCTTATTTGTGAACCTATTTTGTGTGAAGCTGTAGTTATGTAACGTCAGATATTTTTCATTTTCATTTTCATTTTCATTCATTGCACAAGTTGTGCGCCTTAAGCAAACAACAGTAGGCAGGAACAAGAACATATGCTGCAGTCTGAATGTTTTTTAATCCTTTGATCCTAAATGTTTAGGAGTCTTTCATAAGTTTTGTGATCGTAGCAAACTCGTAGTCAGTAATTGGAGAGAGGCGAAATGAGTATAGCGGCAGCAGTACGAAAAGAAAAGTAGACAGAAAAAGAGCTTTGTGTGTTAATGCTTCTGTGCCGTTGCCATCACCATTACACCATCAATAAGCTGAAACGATGTGAGAGAGCGAGGACCATGTATGAAATGTTGGGAATGAGAAGACAAGACAACGAGTAATGCTACGAGCTGATAATTTTAATGACGATTCGAAAAACACTCATATAATTGACAACAACAATACAGAATACTATTCTTAAATATCTTTAAAGCAAGTTTGCTTGATCTGCCGGTGTCTTCATGGAATTTGTGAGTGTGAGTGTTGCTGCTGAGGACGGAAGCGGGTTAGAGACTGAAAGCACTAACGGTTGCTTACTCTTTTTAGAAGCTGCAACAACTCAATACTTTCCAATTTTTTCTTGAAACTGGAGCTGTTCTCGGATTGCAGAATTTCAGCGGGTAAAGGTGACATCCATCTCGCAACTCTATAAAACACAAAGTTGAATAATTTGCTGAAACCTCTCCTTCGATAGATGGCGCTGATAGTGTAGGTTAAAACCACCTGTTCTCCCACCGCACTGCCGGAATATTCAGTACTTACTAGGTAATTTTGTAATTGATTTACTTTTTACTTCACAGGTGGGTGCTGTGGAGAACTGCATCGGTTCTTCGGAAGTAAACATTTTAGCTAATCTGTAGTATGAAGCATATGTAAACAAGCTCTATAACGTACTATAATACCCCTATGTGGATCACCTATATGATAAACATGGATTTTGCAAAAGTGAAAAACAAGCGTAGTCTGCAGGATCCAAAACCACAACCCCTGCGCTTCCCCAGTACGCCACCTGTGCACTGTACTCAACCGCGATACGAGCCCTCATCCCGCGCGCGCCCGTCAGCTGCGGAGCACGTGAATCAACATGCCGCCAACACCCGACTTCCGTCGCCCCTAGCTCTGCGTAGAGTTGTATTGGGGTCGAGATACCTGCAGTTTGTTACTTCCCAGGGAGAGGCGGCTCTCCCCATATACAACATTTGGGCCGTTCCGACCGACCGTTGAGATACTAACCTACGTTGTGGTATTCAACATGGTAATGTAAAAATGTTCAACACCAGTGATACACAGGTGCAAAGTGCATGAAGCAGCACTGGGCACAATACGGGCAGCGTATAAAGGTTACAGGATCTCACAGTTTGTTTCCATACATGACCTCAGGATAAAACATCCCGCTCGGACTTTCAAAAGAGAGCAGGATGTGACGTCGGAGGTGGTTAAAATGAGAAACGAGGTGTGTGGATCCCGCAAATTAAGCTAAACGGCATCGATACCCTCTTTCCCTCATCTCTGTTTGTCACCTGGAAATCAGTGGTCTGCTGGAGGTTTTCTAAAACCTAAGCCAACAATGTCCGCCGATGCCCAGTGGTGATCCACCTGCTCACGCTGAAGTGTGGCCCCCCTTTAGACAAGAAACCTTCGAGGAAAGAAATCAAGCTGAGCGAACGGATGGCCAGCATACTCAAGGACTTCGAAGCACGTCAACTTGAAGTTGACGAAGACGAACAGCTGGAAGTGGTTGAAGAAGCAAAGAAGATTGGGATCCGCAAGAGGAACTGACGAACGTGAAGAGGCAAGCAAGCAGTGGGCATATGATAACGTTTTCGGGTGGGACTCTTGTTTCGGAGGAAAGGGTACGTCTTCAATTTGATTTCGGTTGCGTGCTCATAACCATGGAGGAAGACACCGCGATTTCATGCCTGGGCATATACATAATTATGTTGAGTGGCTTTCTCATTGTCTTGTGGTTAGAAAACCGGTCAGTAATAAATAAGTCGAAAGAAAGTTATTCTCGACAGCGTACAGCTGGAAAAATGCGCAGAAAGTGTCTGAAAATGGTATAGACGTCAGAATCCCCCAAATCACAACCAATCAGTTGAAGTACAAAAATGCAGCAGCGCAGAGGAAGTAGACCCCCGACCTCTCTTAGGCATGATCCGCTTAGACCCCAAGTGAATTTCTGAGGAATTTCCATCACGTTCGCTGGTGCAAGTCATTGGGGGTAAATACCATGACTTCGGTTATGCTGGTCTGGTGTAATCCACGTTCTCCATATGTCTTTACAGGAAAACGTCAAGACGTCAGTAGAGCGATGTACCTTGCTTTACGATTCTGGAGAATGAGAAATACGGGAGACAGTGCAACTTAGACTGCGCAAGAAAAAAACCCGAACTACTTAACCAAAGATGCACGAAAAATGAAGCTACTTGGGAAAAATTAAAACGAACGCTCTGAAGAAGTTTAGGCAAGATAACATATAAAACTGACCCCGGCCTATTCAACCTCTGTGTTAGTGTCGTTTGTAACCAAATCCGCCGGATTCGTGGTGAATGGCTCAAAACATAGGGCACGTGCCAATCGTACACCGTGTTCTGCTATAAGCAAATTCTGGTTGATTGTAAGGTACTATCCGACTAAGGTCGGCGCAGTAAATTGGTAATGTTTTAATATAGAAGTAGGCGCAAATAGACTAGGGAGCGGGATCATTATGCACTCACTGGATTTACGCCGTGGTACGAAGGCAAAAGTATTTCCGTTCACATCAGAACTGGCCTAGCAAAGTTTACCACAGAACTAAACACACCGATGCTGCACAAAGTTTTAAATTTCGAGTATCAGAAAAGCTTGTATAGTGCTGCCCTGCGCGATTGCCCACTACGAGTCTATCTCCTCCTAGAAATTAAAACAATCCTTGTCTGTCGAAGCCGTCGTCGTCTACGATCTCTTCCGTCCTTGTAAGCCGCCGCCCCTCTATTGGGGGTAGCTGCTTGGCTGTTTGTGGCGGTGGTCTTCCCATGGATACCACGTCTTCAGCGGCCATCCTTATCAGGAGCCGAGCGGGAAATGGCTGTCCGTGGTACTCGACAGCTGGCAAACGCCATTGATTAGTTGGAATTTACGCGTAAAGGCGTGTGGAAGACGTGTATTACACCAGTGCAGCATGACTTTCCTTATGGTGTTTGCATGCAATGACGTGTGAGACGCGTTGCGTATGAATGAGGCAAATTCCCCAGACTGGAGTTGGTTTCTAAAGGGATTTAGCCCCTCTCTCACGTGAGTCAAACCTCTACCCACCTGCGCAACCAATGGCATCGCGGGCATACAAGACCCACCAACGCGTGCTGCGCCGCATCCCATTGTGATCCCCCACTCCTTGGGTTTAACGACTTGGCAAAAAATAAACACATTTTCACACTAATTGAGTGGTGAGGATTATCCCTATATGACTTGCTCCCCTCGTTCAGAGATACGCTTCAGACCCTTCCTTTGTGAGAGATTCAATCTGGTGATAAGAAGTTGAGTGCCTTTAAGAGTAGGCCTCATTTTTTGCAACGTCTGCAATGTCTAGCAGTTCTAGCGACTGGAGTGATGGCAGCAGAGTAAGGAGACGTTTCTGTGATGCTGATAGTCAAACTTTACTACGTGCTGAAGACGTCGTCCAGTGTGCGTTGCGATTCAGAAGACCTGCTGTAGACGTTGAGTTCGACGTGCGTAGGGATTCAGTGTAAACGATATCAGTAAAAAGGGATCAGGGAAGAGGAGACGGGATCGAGCGTTCTATCCCCTCGTCTCCCTGGCCCGCCCACCCCCAACCATCTGGGCTTTCTCGAGAGTCCAGTGGCGTCCTTTCGAGATAGTGGAGACGCAGACATTTGCCACGCCTCTGTTTAAAAGGTGGGGTGTAGAGCGCCACTCCGCCAGAGGAGACCAGTCGAGGGGGGACAATTAAGGGGGACTAGTAAAGGGGACCGCTAGGGGGGGGGGGGTGCAGTAAGGGAAGACCAGTAATTTCTCTCAATATCGTTCAACGTCTGTCGGGTTTCTGAACACGGCAGAGACGTCGTATAACGTGCATCCAGATCGAGAAGACGTGCCACAGATCAGGCACGCGTTGGATTTTCAGAAAAGCTTTTAAAGGCTTCGTGCAACAAGCATGCGCATGTGTGACTCTCATCCCTTTTCTCTGCCGCACATGGGTAAGGAGGTATTGGGGGGGGGGGGGGAGGGGGTAGGGAGAATGATTACAGCAATTATAAGGGTCATGCGCATGTGCTCCTATACGCCTAATCGCGTGTCTCGCACTTGCGTGCTTCGCCCGACTTTGCAACATCGCTGACCTACGGAAGGTAGTTTTTGTAAAACTTAAAATTCGCTAACATCTAGGACCTGCTGTGTACTTTATTGACATCAATCCGTTCAACATTTCCTTGCGTTCATCATACACATTCTCTCCGGACCGTCCAGTAACGCCATTGGTTTGTGCTACGCAGTACTTCTCTGAATGCAGCTGTTTGTCCCTCGCGTCTTCTGACATTATTGCCGTCGGACATTAAATGGTAGTGACGGTTGACCAATACTGACTGATTTTTTTGTTTGTTTATGCAGATTAAGCACTTTTGATTAGGACTCTCACGATCTGTTTCTTGCCACGAAGAATGGGTACTTTGGAGAATAAACCGCGTACATGAGAAAGACGGTGAACAGACTTCATAGAAGCATTCTTGAAGATTCTGCCCTACCAGGGCGAACCCTCCAACCAGGCGCTTGACAGCCGTTAAGCCGCTGGACGTCTGGAGTAATAGAAAAGAGGAAGAAAGCTCGCATGCACAGTGCCAGGTTAGCCTTCCACCTGCTGGGGCAAAATGTGCACCCCTGTATATTAAATGTTATCGACTCAAGCGAAAACTTTGAACAAATTTAGCAACACTTATTGACATCTTTCATGATGAGTATGAGCAAACCTAGGGGAGTGGCAGCCCGAGGCGCCAGCAGTGACGTGCGCGTCGAATATAGATCTTGGTCCGGCTCCCCCAGGCCAACCAAGCTTTCCATACTTCTGGTTTCGATGAACTGACGCCAGACTTGTCTGGGAATGGGAAAACAGTGACATGTCCATATGTTGCGAGCGCAGTCTATGTGAGATTTCGTACTGATCCACAACAGAACAACAATTCGATAGTTTTTTCACACACCTAAATGTTGCCCCCTTCGACGTGAATGGAACCCGTACTGCTGTGACCTCATCGTTTTATGTTTGACGCGGGGAGGCTTTTCTTCATCCACACTTCCGCCTTCTACTTGAAGTATGGGAAGGAGGAGATCATTTGGAACAATCGAAGACGTTGTCAATAAGTTCTATAAATTATTCCACACAACGATAACTTATGTGCCGACATCTTTTGCATTAGGTGTAAAAGATGTCGGTTTATCAGTTATCGGTACATCAGTTATCGTTGCACCTTTGGAACTGATTAAATAAGGTTTCTGTAACATTATAGTCAGTGAAAATGAAGTCAAAACCGTGGTACTACCTACGACAACATGCGGCAAATTCTGATAGAGGCGACATTTGTTCAGGATGCGCTCTCTTTAAGGAGTTGATGCAGCAAAATGTGCAGCCCTATGCGAAACAAAGTCGGGAGGCCTTTTGCAGTTGCATGCGTGTCTGCATCATCCAGGGCTTTTGAACTAATCCTCTGGATGCCATCAAGAAAACGGATCCCTCGACAAAGCGAGAAAAATGACGACGAAGAAGAATAGTAATGGAGTTCGTAGAGGTGGAATCTGTGCCTGGACTTGAACCGAGCTGACAAGGGAAAGGCACCATGTGACTATGGCACTTTGAGATAAGTTCTACTTTACGGGATGCGGTGGCGAGCGTTTCTTCCAAATATGCGTCCCATTTCTGCTAAATGCATCTGGGAACGGAGTTTGGGCCATCTTCAGTTGGCTCCTCAGCACTCTGCCTGCGCACATAGTCCTCCGAATACAAGAGGATGGTGACGCAGAGTATATCCGCCTTTAAAATCGAGTAGACTAAAAACTGCTGGCGGCCGGGCAGTGGAGGTACAACGGACAGAGTAATGGCATAGTGAAGAAGGGTGGTTCGTGGTAGACTCCTCGTGATGCAGGGTTTCTGCACATTCTAAAAAGTAGCGAGCACAGTCAACCAAGGCAATCTATGTAGCATCGCAATGAGAAGAGTTGCCAGAAAGGAGTATAACTCTCACAGCTGCAATTTTATAGGTGCTGCTGTATTTTGAAGACTCAAGAGGTGGAAAAGCTTTGTCGCCTAAACATACCCCAGAGAAGTTATCTACACCGCACGTCACCTATATGAGCTCCGCTTTTGAAATTTCGTTTGATTACGTTAGGTTACTGTAGGTGTGTGAGCAAGTGCTAGTGGTATGGGTGACTGGACCTTACTCACCCATACGTTCTGTAATCCACTGCAACCTATCGCAATTTTAAAAGGGAGCGAGTCGTGAACTAGTGACCGGTGCCTTAACATTCTCTCTAGTAGTCGAGTGCATCTAAACCTTTACCAGTCGCTCATGAGTTGACTACACCATCCACTTGGCCGACTGGCCGACATGTAGCTACGAGAGAACAACGAAATCAAGAGTGATAGGGTAATCTTCCACGCCTCACCACTCGGCATTCACGGTGTAGCTTTCACGTGCCTCAACTCTGCTTAATGTTGTACGCGGATCGAGATACTTGCATTTCGTTGCTTCGGAGACGGTAGTGATTCTGCCCATCCTGTCGCATTGATGGTGCAGACCCTGCACTTTAGGCGGTTCCGTTGTGAGGTACTCCACGTATTCTACTGTCTGCACCCAAAATTCATGTCTACAGTCTAGGAGTGAGAAGCAGGTGGGGCCGATGATCAACACGCAAAACAGGAGATGCTGTTATCACTAATAAGTAAGCAGTACGTGTTGCACGTTTTAGGCACGCACAACTCGAAAACCTCCGAACGAAATCCTGTACGCAGCCATGCACCACGCATACGCGACACTGCATAATGCAGCACATTTCACTTCGTATAGGTCGCTGTCACATGGGCCAAGGGGCCGAAAATTAGGTGGATCCGGCACATAATGCGACTGACAGACAACGACTGGACGAGAGCCGTCTCCGATGGATTCCGCGGGATATCAAGCGAAACCAGCATGCCTACCAACGCGTTGGGCGGTCTGCTTCGTGAAAGCCCTGAACAAACGAGATGACGTTAATCGTGTCCCTCGAGCGAGGAGGATCCATAGGAGCACTTTGGTACGCGAAGAGACGAATGGGGACGCTGCTGGCGAGCAAGTTGATGATCCACGTGACGATACTTGATACAGCTGATTCATGTCACGTAAGCGGCAAAAAGTTGTTCATAGGGTTCGCTACTCGGTTCACGCCACAATGAACAAAACATTTACACAAATTAGAGGGATCAGAAGAAGCCACGAATTCAGGACGTGGAGTAGACGTTGTATATACGTCGGCTGCACCAGTGGCGCTCCACGATGTAGATGTGGGTTGGATGTGAAGTAAACATGCCACTCATTAGTTATTCGCAAGAGATAACCTTACGCTATTTGCTAATGCCTCCTGCTGTAGAAGGCAACAGCTTACTAGTTGTAAATGTAAGAGGCCATTTTTGTTTGAGAGGTTGGATTTGATGTTCGGCTTGCTCTAAATGGCCAAGTTTTCTCTAGACATCAATGCAGAGTGATGGTGCATTGATGCTTAAAGTTAAATTTGTTATTATTAAGGAAAGCAGAGAAGAAAAAGGCAGGGGAGTTGCGACAAAGATGTGGGTGTGTTTTGCACTGATTGCCATCATTCCGTTGATCCTAGCTGCCGTCATCTTCATTTTTTGTTGGACGCGGAACTGGAAGCTAACGTTAGTTTCAAGTTTTAATTATTCAAGGAATCGTAGAGGTTATCGCATTATTTGCTTACCATCAAATAAAAGTCCCACTAAATCGGTCATCTTCCTTCATTACTGCAGCATTGTTCCATTCGCGTTGTTTTTCGCCATTTCATGCGACACGTTGACAGGTTCACAAGAGTACGATGCCATCCTCAACAGAAATAATTGAGAGGAAGCTTCTCCAATAAGTACGAAAGGTGTACTTCATCGTAACCACAAGGGTACGATAAACTGAGACCTCCTCCACTTCGGTTGTAAGAAATTATATATTACAAGTGCTCCGACACGCCTAACAGCGTGTCTCGCACTTGCGCGCTTCGCGTGACTTTGTAGCATCACTGACATATGGAAAGTAGTTTTTGTAAAACATAAAACTCGCTAGCATCTAGGAACTATGCGTACGCTATCGGCATCAAGCCGTTCACCACTTCGGTACCTTCATCATAGACATTCTTTCCTGACCGGCCAGTAATGTCATTGGTTTGTGCTGCGCAGTACTTCTGTCCCTCAGGTTGTTCCTCCGCAATCGTTCTCATGCTCAACAGCAAGCGTTTCAAGCTGTCGTTGACATGTCTTCCAAAGCCAGGTTGCCCTCTCTCGATTATTCTTACTGGATCTAATTGCTGGTCCGCCTTTAATGGTGTTCCCTCCCCCCTCTTTAGTCCGCCACCTTCCTGGTCCCAACTACTGGCCGACTTCATTGTTTCCACTATTGACACCTACTGGTCTCTTCTTGCTGTTTCCTCGTTCTGGCACCTCCTCCAGGTTATTCCTTTCCTTCCTGGTCGCTCTCCTGGTCCACCATAGAGGTCCTCTTACCGCACTTCTCTACCACCCCCCCCTTGTGGTTCTCCCATGCTCACGGCACGGTCGGTGACACGTATTCAGAATCAGGATGGTTGCTGCTCGACGTAGGGGACCCGTTTTCTGAATCAAGAGTCTCAGAAGCGCGCACAGTCGCCGCTGTGCCAAACATGAAGAGGCTATGCATATGGCAGATTCCCTGTTCTCCGTATGAATTCCCTTACGGCTTCCTTCTTGTTGATTCCCCGTCCTGGTCCCGCCTCCAGGTCCCTTCTTCCAGGCAAATTCCTCCCCTCCTCCCCCTCGGGACACTCCTTCACGACGACGGCGAGCGAACGCCCATTGTGTGACATCGGTGTCACATCCTCTAAATCCGGTCTCTCTTAATGGTAATGGATCCTCTTGCTGATCCTACTTACTGTCTCCGTCCCCTGATTGGTAACTCCCTACACATTGCCTGAACTCTTCTTGGTGCCACCTCCTGGCTACTTCCTTGTTCCCCGCATCGACCATCCCGATGCTCCTCCTGGTCGCAGCCTCCTGACCGTTGTAGTTCCCCCCCCCATCAAACTCCTCCTTCTACCCTTACCCCTGTAGTAGTCTTCTCATGCTAATGGCACGAAGTCGGCTCCTGAATCTGGATGTTCAGAATTACGCGTAGGTGCTGTTGTGTTGAGCAGTGAAGGGCTGCGTTTCCCCTACTGCAGCAATATCCCACGTTCAATAGCAAATTTTGTCCGCGCAGTAGATGATGGGGCGCACCTCATTCAGGTTAGATCATCGACCGCCCTTGCTGTGGATTATGCGGCGTATCTTACTTAGGTTAGATCACTCGACCGCCCTCGCTGTGGATGATGCGGCGTACCCCACTTCGGTTAGATCACTCGACCGCCCTCGCTGTAGATATTGCGGCGTATCTCACTTCGGTTAGATCACTTGACCGCTCTCGCTATGTATGATGCGGCGTACCTCACTTAGGTTGGATCACTCCATGGAGAACTCTTTTATACATATGTAGGTGGTAATATTGGGTCGTTATGGCACTGACGCGTTGTTGTGAAGACAACCGAAGGCGTGATCTCTATATGCTGCTGAACATTACCGCTTCACCGAAAAGTTTTAGGGAGTTCGCCGTAATTTCGGCTTCGCCGTAATTTCTGCTCATCAACTGTAGCTGCCATCTACGTCATGGTTTCCATGAGAGGAACACCTTATCTACGCCGAGTGGGGCAAGTTGGAAAGAGCCACGAAGAGAGGCTGCTATTCTAGAGATATTGAGTACTACTCTGAAAGGATTGAGCCGACTAACTATAAATCTACACGCAATTGTTAGTGACGTCACGCCATCCAAAAAAATCCATACTATGAATCACTCAGAGAATAATCATTTCATTATAACCGGGCAAGGATGTTAAAATGCTTGTAGATACTGTAAATACGAAACATTCAACGACCCTTCTGCGACCTCGACTACAAATCGATTGATGGCAATTGACACTTCAAAAACGAACTTCGGATTCATGTTTACGACTACCCCAGGGCTGAGGCTTCGGACCGCTTGAATAACATCCACAAAAAATCGATAATTTGATCAATATCGATTGATGGCGGCCGACATTTCAAAAATGAAATTCAGAGAACCAGCGACTTTGGCGATCAGCGACCTCGACGACCTCAGTAAGCACACTCTCAAAGCTCATCGTCTCCCAAGGAATCTTAAGCCAGGTAAGACCTTCACCACGTTTTATCCCATTTTTACATAAAATTAAAAACTTCTAAGCAAGTTGACGCTTTTAATATCAAACTTTGCACCTTGAAAATCAAAACGAGCCCCACTCACGTTAAAATAGAGGCGGTTGGAAAAACTTTTTGTTCAAGAATATGTTGTGACTTTCTTCGAATTCGAAATTTTATAAATTTTTTTTAGTACTAGAAGAACAGAACTCGCCGTGCGCTCGACTAGATCGTCGAATTTTTTTGATGGGTAGTGTAATTACTCATGACTTAAAACATATATGTGTCTTTTAATTGTTCATGTTGTACAGTTCACACCTGTGTTACTCCACGCAAATAGAATTTTTGCTATCAATCGAATAGAAATCGCAACGGTCCAGACGAGATCTCTCCTTTAATATGCTATATGAATACTGCTTTTGTGCGCCTTAAGACAGCAATTAATTCATTAGCTTTCTTTAAAAAATACACATTTTATAAAACAGTGTCCTTGTTGGACAGAGGAGTTAAAAAATTTCCAAGAAGCCATACTGAATTTTTCTTGAACAAAAAATTGTTCTAAAGGTTTCGGAAAGCCTCTAATGCATTGTAAGAGGCTCGTTTCAATTGAACGATGTTCAAATTGATTTCAAAAAGCATCAGCTTGCTTACGAGCGAAGGATACCAGGTGACCATGGGACTTCGAGATGAGATGTATCATATCACGATATATCACGGGATGCGGCTGCGAACGCTGATTCCAAGTACATGTTTCGTTTCTGCTAACACATCAATGAACGGAGTCATGAACCATTTTCTGCTTGCATTCGGAGCCCTCTTACTACGCGCCGTCCGTCAATCACAAAAAAAGGGCGAGCTCATGTAGAACGGAAACTGCGCGGGGAGCCGAACAGTGGTGGCGCAGAAGATAGAGGGGCATGGTGAAGCTGCGTGGTTTGTGGTACGACTCCCCGGTTATGCAAGATTTTTGCCATTCCTAAAAAAGATCTGCCAGATCAACCAAAGCCTTGTAAAATGTGAAATCGCAACGGGCTAGGCTACCAGAAACGAGACCAGTTTCCTTGTTACAACTGCACTTCGACGACTACAGGAATGGAAAAGTTTCTTCGCTCATGGCCTAGAGGGACTATTCAAGGCGCTCATCACCTACATAAGGTCCCACCACCCATAGTTACGTGTGGGTGATTAGCGCCTTAAGTTCCCCATCCCGCCCCTCTCAGACGATTTTTTCGACACCCGGAGTCGGTAAGGACAATATGTACTGCCGACTTCAGCAACCAATTACGATGACTCACTGATTGACGGTTTCTAAACAAGTCATCGTTGGTTGCAAGGAATCAGAAGATGGTGTGTTATCGTCTCTCCTGCACAGTCACCCTGGGAGGTTTGATACACAAACACTCTTTCCCTACTGACATCATAGAGGATTGCTCTCAGAGCGGTTCAACATTTCGTAGTGCTATCTCACATTTACTATTGTAATACATCGTTTGTATTCTCACCATGTCTATGGCAACTGTTCATAATAAATTGGATCTCCGTGCTTGCATGAAATTGTCATTGCGAAGACAGGTCCTTTCTGGTGACCATCCATCAATGCTCGGTGGCCAGAGCAGTTTCCAGCCTAAACGAGGTCGCCCTTCTCGTGACTGGCGGACAGCGCGCAGTCAGAGGGCCGAGAAGACAATCTGAAAATGGCCCACCCATTACTCAATTCGTAGATGCGCTCAGTAGAAACGAAACACATTAGGGTGATTCACATGCTCTCGCGATTTTTTTGATATTTTTCAAATTTATATATATATATACATATATATTTCGATCAAACCAACATTACTCATCGAAATATCGCTCATTTTTTGTCGAAGACTGTTCTCCCTAGCGATGGTATGACATAGGTCTCAAAATTATTAACAATAGGTTGGCAACAAAAGTATACAATAAAACAGATAGTTTTAAAAGTTAGGTCAATAGGTTCCCACATTTCAACTCAAATATACAGTTCCGTCTAACGTCCCCCCTTCTTCAGTCCCGGCCAGCTAACCTTTACGCCAGTACAAACCAACTCCACTTAAGGCGCGTCGGATACAACGCTACTCCCATTATAGCGCAATTTTGAGGAGAGCACCGCGTTCAAGCTCACTCCCGTTATAACGCGAGCAGGGTGTAGTTCCGGTCCAACACGGAAAATTAAGACAAGCAAGATGCTGACCGCGCCTGCGATCAAACCTACCCTTCTATTGCCCCTTTCGTAGACGCGACCAGCACCTGTGGGACAACGAATTAGATGCATATAGACGTTTTTCATGGTTCCCGGCCTACAAAGTATGTCGTGCACAGCATGAGTCCTAGCAGTCATTAGAAGCTGCCGTAAATTGAAAGTGTTCCCCATCAAAAACGACAGAAGATGTGGATTAAAGCCCATTATTCAAAACAATATCTAACACATTTGTTTTAAGCCTAGAGCAGTTGCTATAGAGGCTATGTGCAGTCACATAATGGCTTGTTGCGATCAGAATTCTCGCGTCGTGCAGGACTTGTACATGCACCTTCTGGTTTCGAGCACGATTACAGCGTCTTTGATCACAAGCAACATCCCGATATCAAGGAGATCAATCACTTTCCATGAAATTATGAAATTCATAATTTAGTTTTGCTTTCCGCGGAAGCGATTACATTACAGTCGTTTTCATTTGTTTCAACTTGTTTAATCTGATTGCTCACACTTTTTACATTTTTTCAAAATTGTGCGATTTCAAGGTTGTATTCGTATTTTGCTGGTCTTTTAATGTAAGGTTTACGTAACATTATCACGTCTCCAATGAAGAATAAGGAATAAAGAATATCGTGAAGAATGCTGTGGGGCCACCGCAACGAGGATATGGCGGGTGCGGCGCGCGATTTAACAGCGCTAATAGCGTAATGGGCTAACATCTGGCCTGGAAGGTAGAAAGTGCGGGTCCATGTCTTGCCTGGGACGAAAGTTTTGATGGCGGCAAATATATTGTAACAACAGGCTACACAATTTTTTTTGTTGTTGATTACTTCTAACTCATCTCTGGTACTCGTTACTTCTCACACATCTGTCATATGCATATAGCAGATAGCATCTCTGAGGACAGGACTTCATTAATAATTTAAAGATGTTCTTTGCCTTCCTCACAGTCACGTATTTCATTACTATATCTATACTTAGTCATTGTATGCGATTCTAAATAAATCTACGCGTAAGAGTCTAAAAAAGGTCAGCTCCGCTTGGGGCACGACTCCCATTATAACGCGGATTTTCTCCGGTCCGTTCAAACGCGCTATAACGAGAACCGTACCGTACTGTATCTATAAAAGTTAAAAAATCAATCATGTTCACCGAAACACTAAGATTAATTAGAGATTAGATTAATTTTATTTTTTATTTTTATTTTTATTTTTTAGATTAATTTTGTTGCACAGTTTTGAACGATTGTTGAAAACCTTATCAAGTTGATAACTAGACTTATTAAGGTTCATTACCCAGTAAATATAATTACAAAGAATATACTAAAACATTTGAATATAATTAAGTATTTATCATGTAAATACGATCACTATGATGTTTCACATTTCATTCTTAATTTACTTAATTATGATACAAAGTAAACACAGAAAGGAAACTCAGAAGTAATAACTTTTAGTCTATAGATTAATTACGACATAACTCCGAATGAGAGAGGAATGAAGTGTGAAACATTATATTGTGACTGGTAATGATAATGATAGTGATATGCTTTAACTTGAACGTAAGTGTTCTCATTTTGTTGCTACCTTTCGAGGAGTTATTTAGAGAAATGTGAAAATATAAAAAAATATAAAATTTAAAAATAAAAAATAATTTTTAATGTGAAGGATAGGCAAGGCCTCGCAGAAGCGATCTTTTGTGTATTTGTGGTTGTGTAGGTTGCTTGTTTTGTTATATTTAGTGTTTTTTTAGTAATTCTGTGCATTATTCCAGTGTATTTGTGTTTTCCCAGCAGCGGGATCAATCGATCGCCGTCGGCCACGCCTGAGCTCAGCGCCGTCCATTCGGAGGTAGGGGGCGGCACGTGCCCACCTACGGGGCGGCCTTCTCCTCCGCGCAACTCTATATAAACGGGGCCCGGGCACGCCGGGCTCAGTCTTGACTGGTGTCAAGGTCGCGAGCGGGCGGTCTCGGAGGAGTCTTCACTGGTGTCGAGGTCGCGAGTAGCTGGTCTTGGATTCTTGTCTCGGTGGTACCTCGCAAGCGGCCGGTACGAAGAGGAGCGCGGGCACAGCAGAGGCGGACGTACCGACCCCTGCTGGTGCCATAAGGATCTAATAAATCGATTCTCCTGCTCGGTTCAGGCCGCAACCCTGGACATCCGTCTCCCGGGTAGAACACCCAGGCGTAGCATTAAATTTAAATAAATAAATAAATAAATAAATAAATAAAAATCACCACCTGTATATGAAAGAGTTTTCCGTCGAGTGATCTAACCTAAGTGAGATACGCCGCATCATCTACAGTGAGAGCGGTCGAGTGATCTAACCTAAGTGAGATACTTCTCATCATTCATAGCGAGAGCAGTCTAGTGATCTAACCTAAATGAGATACGCCTCATCATCTGCAGCGGTGGCAAAGTTGGCTATTGAACGTGGGATGTTGCTGCGGCAGAGAAAGCCAAGGCTTTTACAGCTTAACACAACAGCACCTACGTGCGTTTCTGAGCGTCCAGATTCAAAAGCCGTGCTGCCGATTTCGTGCTATGAGCATAGGAGGACCATTAAAGGGGTAAGAGTAGAAAGAGGACTTCGACAGCGACCAGGAAGCAGCGACATGGAGGAGGCACCGGGATGGGGAGTCGATAAGGAGAACAAGGAAGCAGGCCAGGAGGTGGTACCAAGAAGGGTTTAGCCAATAAGGAGGGACCAGGAGGGAGTTACCTATAAGGAGGGCCGCAAGGAGGACCAGCAAGGGGATCAATTACGAGGGGATCAGCAAAGAGACCGGATTTAGAAGATGTGACACCGATGTCACGCAATTGGCGTTCGCTTGCCGTCGTCGTGCCATGAGCGTGCGAGGGCTACTTAATTGGGTAAAGTAGTAAGGAGGACCACGAGGAAGGGAGAAATCGGCAAAAAGAAGGCACCTGGAAGCGGGACCAGGACAGGGAACCAGCAAAAAGGAAGCCGTAAGGTAATTCATACGGGGAACAAGGAATCTGCCATCTGTGCAGCCTCTTCAAGCTCAACACAGCGGCAACTGCGCGCGCTTTTAAGCTTCTGGATTCGGAAGACGGATCTTCTGAGATTCTCGTTTCAGAAGACTGGTTCTCTTCGTTGCCCTAGAAGCATCTAGGTGATGAAAATGTGTTTCTGGCGTCGTGCGCTGAACGTAGAATTCAGAATTCAAAATGGGATGATGATGCTGCAGAGGAAGTGCAGCCTCCACCTGCTTCACACAGCGGCAATTGCACGCCTTTCTGAGCGTCAGGATTCAGAAGATGGCTCCTCTATTTCTTGCTAGGAGCATCTGGATTAAGAAAATGTATCAACCGCATCCTGCGACGAGCAGCCGCTTTCAGAATTCAACGTGGGACTCTTCTGAAGGAGAGGAAAAGCAGCCTCTTCCTGCTTGACACAGCGATAACTGCTCGCGTTTGTTAGCTTCTGGATTCAGAATAAGTCTTCGCTACTACTGTGCGCGTTTCTGAGCGTCCTGATTCAAAACCCGTGTCGCTGACTTCGTGACATGAACATGGGAGGACCACTAAAGGGGTAAGAGTAGTAAGGGGAATTCGAGGGTGGGGCCAGAAGAGCTACCGGCAATGAGTGACCTAAAAGAGGGATCAGGATGAGACACAATAGTCAATAGGAGGGACACGTACCACAATGAAACAGACCGGAAGGTGGCACCAAGAAGGGTGGAGGCAGTAAGGAGGAACCATTAGGGAGTTACAAAGAAGTAGGAGCAGTAAGGAGGACCAGCTAGGGAATCCGAGTGGACCAGTTGGACCAGTAAGGGATACAAAGCGTGCGGGTTTAGGAGATGTGACAGATGTCTCGCTATCGGCGTTCGCTCACCGTCGTTGTCCTGCCATGAGCGTGGGAGGGCAACTTTATGAGGTAGAGTAGGGGGACCACGACGAGGGAGGAAGGACCCGGAGGGCGATCAGGAAGTAGGAACCTGAGGTGGAACCAGGGGTCGGATTCATCAACGACTTGCATAACTTTAACAGAGAATTCACAGCGGTAAACTCAGATAACGCGGCTTATCGCCCACCATATCGCATGACAAGGCGCGCTAGCAGAGGTTTCGGCTGTAATTTTCTCTGTTAAATTGCTGTAAGTCGTTAATGAATCTGGCCCCAGGACGTGGGAACCAGCAATATAAAAGCCGTAAGGGGAATTGATACAGGGAACAAGAAACGCCATATGCGCAGCCTCTTGCTTGACACAGCGGCAAATGCGCTTTTCTGAGGTTCTGGGTTCAGTGGAAGTGAACCCTACGTCGCGCAAGAAGAGTTTAGGCTCAGAAGAGGGTCCTCTTCATCACGTAACAAGGGTCTGAATACATTGGAACGGCTGCAGAAGAGCAACTTGAGGGACAGAAGTACTGAGCAGCGCACACCAATGACGTTACTGGACGATCCGCTGAGAATTCCTATGGCGAAAGTAGTGAACGGGCTCACGCCGATAATGTATGCAGCAAACCTAGATGTTAGCGCATTTTCTGGTTTACAGATATTGCTTTTCGTAGTTCAGTGCAAGGCCGCACGTGCGTGCAAGCGCGCAATTCAAAAATAGAATAAACAAATAAATGAAGTAAATACATGTGTATCGTGTTTAGTAAGTTTCTTTTCGTTTTTAAAATTTGGTTGTTGGTACATAAAGGGCAATAATGTATTACCTTTACTGTACTAACAACTAAGTTAATTAGTTACCCTCTTCATTGAAGAGCCTCGGGTCAGTAATTTTAAACATGTTTTGTATGAAGGTAGAGGTGAAACAAAACATGTTTAATACTGTCAATGTGCTCGTCGTTAATTTCATTTGGTTTTGATGTAACGTTGAGTGTTGTGTTGTTAAAGAACTATGAGATGCTACATATTATATGTATCACGTATAAATTTGTATCTAACTCTATTAAGCGAAAATGAAAACATCATTTCTACGTAGGCCTTCAGATTAACCGGTTCCATGCTGACATCAGCGACCGGCTCATCCCGATATTACGGGTGAGTACTGATAGGCAATTGCTATTGGGAAGACAAGTGTTCCGACCGCCCAACGGCGTGTCTCGCACTTACGCGCTTCGCGCGACTTTGCAGCATCATTGACCTATGGAAAGTAGTTTTTGTAAAACTTAAAATTCTCTAACATCTAGGACCTGCTGCGTGATTTATCAGCATCAAGCCGTTCACCACTTTGGTAGACATCATAGACATTTTCTCCGGACCGTCTAGTAATGGTTTGATTGGTTTGTTCTGCGCAGTACTTGCAATGTCATGAAGCATGTGATGTGACATGGGTGTTCGTAGGCCGGCCTGCCACAAGGGCCTGCCGCCTACAATCGAATGTCCGTGTTCAGCTTAGCTCGCAGAGCGGGCAGTTTCCAGTGGCACCACGTGGAGGAACGGACATCGCCACCACCGCTGATACGTTACATACGGACTTGAAAGTAGCTGGTGTCCACCCCGATCTAGCGCTGGATCGGGAAAGGTGGCGTCATGACACCAGAATAGCGACCCCGCCACGAAGCGGGACAAACGCTGAAGAAGAAGAAGAAGAAGAAGAAGAAGTTCTGCGCAGTACTTCTGTTCCTCAGATTGCTCTTCTGCAACCGTTCTCATGCTCAACGTCTAGCGTTTCCGGATATCGTTGACATCTCTTCCGAAGCTCACTCGTTTTTTTCTGGATTCTAATTGCTGGACCGCCTTTACTGGTCTTCCCTCCCCTTTTTAGTTCCCCCACCCTCCTGATCCCAACTCCTGGCCCACTTCTTTGTTTCCACTATTAGCGCCTACTTGTCTCCTCTTGCTGGTTTTCCCGTCGAGGCTCCTTCTCCAGGTTGTTCCTTTCCTTCCTGGTCGCTCTCCTGGTAAACCTAGAGGTCCCCTTATTGCCCTTCTCCACCACATCCTTAGTGCACCTCCCATTCTCACGGCAGACGACGTTGACACATCATTAATCAGTACGCTCGTTGCGCGACGTAAGGGGCCCGTCTTCTGAACCCGGAAGCTCAGAAGACCCGTCTCCCGAATTCAGAAGCTCAGAAGCGGACGCAGTAGCCACTGTGTCGAGCCTGAAGAGACTGCATATGGCAGATTCCTTGTTCCCCGTATGAATTCCCTTATGGCTCCCTTCTTGTTGGTTACTCGTCCTGGTCCGTTCTTCCAGGTAGATCTGCTCTCCCTCGGAATCCTCCCTACTACTCTATCCCAATTAAATAGCCCTCACCCGCTCACGACACGACGACGGCCATCTCACGACATCGGCGTCAAATCTTCTAAGTCCGATATCCCTCACTGGTAATGAATGTCCTTGCTGATCCTCCTTACTGCCTTTTCCCCTTTATTGGTAACTACCTACTGGTCCGTCCTTATTGCCTAAACCCTTCTTGGTGTCACCTCCTGGTCTACTTCGTTGTTCACTTTATCGACTACCCCCACCCCCTATCCCGACTTCTCCTCCAGATCGCACCCTCCTAGTCGTCTGTTCTCCACGCTCGAAGTTCCCCTTATACTCTTACCCCTTTAATGGTCTTCTCATGCCATTGGTACGAAGACGGCGGCACAGCTTCTGAATCTGGACGCTCAGAAACACGCGTAGGTGCTGTTGTGTTAATCAGTAAAGGACGACACTTCCCCTGCTGCAGCAGCATCCCACGTTCAATAGCAAATTTTGCCCGCGCTGTAGATGACGCGGCGTATCTCACTTAGGTTAGATCACTCAAACGTCATCGACCGCTAACTAAATTATATAGTGGTAGATAGATATTGTGGATGTTCTGTTCGGTCGCTGGTGGTGTAAGAAAGCAACACTGTCCAGAAAGCAGAAGGTGCGGGTTCGAGTCCTGCCTGGTGAGTTTTGATCGCAGCTTATCATCCTTCTAACAGCTCCTTATATTGGAGCTGCGTTCAAAGCCGCATCTCGTGCTGCATCTCTTGGTGTGTATCTTAACTCCCATGGCCGTTTAGTGTCCTTCCTTACTAGAAGAGTGTGAGAAAAGGGTCCAATTTGAGTTGAAAAGTGTCCAGGTCGGCGAGAAAATGGTATGCATGCAATATTGTTTGGTCATTATTTAATTTCATACTAAGCCCATCTGGCTACAAAAGCCCCATGATTTCCAATGTTTCATGCTTCTTTCGCGGTCACGTTGAAGAATCACACCACTGTAGTATAAAGTCGAGTTGGAGTAGAATCGAAACATTTAGGAATGAGGAAACATTTCTAGCACTGAGCTTTCAGAGAGCTACGACCTTGTAATAAAGACCTATTTGCCGGCATACAAAGATGTTCCTAAAAGTAGAGAGCTAAGCTTCGATGGCCAGTTGACCATCGTCATTGAAGCCACTTCATCAACAGACAAAATTGCTCTTCACATGAAGCATATTTCGATCATCAAGAGCGAGTCCAGTGTGATGTTTGTGAGTGAAAAACTAGAACGCTTACAAAGAATTGCCTCCTCCAGAACATTACGCATAATAATTTTCTTTTAGGGCGATACTGTGATACCGATAAAGAAAATCTCATTCATCAAGTCTGCAGACGTGGGCGTTCTTCGTTTGGCAAAGAATATTTTAAAAGGACAAAAATTCACGCTTCGAGTATGGTTTTTAAATCCCTTCTAAGTGTTGGGTATCGCTTGTATGCGTGTCGTAAGTTACGGCGATAAAGGCGAGCAGTAAAAAAATCGGATATGGCTTGGTGATTTCTACCTTCCCCCTTTGAAGATAACATTAAGGAAGAAAACTTTCGCTGTGTAGCGAATCTGTGACCCCGCTCGTAAGGGCCCATGCGCAGTTGAGCGAAGCCTCTGATTCGTCCGGAGGACACGCGAGGTCACCAAGGATACCCAAGGCCGCGGAGGATGGGGCCCCGTAGATGGAATTAGGACACGTTCTCTCTCTCTCTCTCTCTCTCTCTGACAGATGGAGCCCCTCGTGGTAGCCCTCAGGCCGGCAGCAGAGTACTGCGGGTGCCGCGGACCCGCCATGACAACGGCGAGTCGTGCGGTGCCGCGAGGGTTACTGGACGCAATGCTGCGGACTTTTGCTGGCTGAAGCACTGAAAAGATCGTCGCGATTATTATTTGATTGATAGTGTTAACGCTGCTTATATGAGACATCATATGTGTGTTTGTGAGCTTGTCAATTGTTTTTGTTGCATCGTTTGCAGGTGTGAAACTCCATGCAAACAGAAATTTTGCTATCAATCGAATAAAAATCGCGACGTTTCGGATGAGGGCTTGGGGCATGCTTTCTTCTAAAAATAAAAAAGGCCGCCTTTCTGCTCTTTCAAACAAGTTTTAAACCATTATTTTTCCACAAAATGGACAAAAAATGGGTCAAAAAATTTGGGTGTGCTCCGAGATTGTTCATGGTCGTTTACACTCACATAAACGCGGTTTCCATGTTCTCCCCCGCTGACGGAGAGGATATCACAGGACTAGGCAACGTAATGAACTGCGGAGTTTGGCAGAACCAACTTACTCATTTTAAGATATCTTGAAGGTGTGCAGCGGGCTCAGGACACTTACAGCGCCTCTGCTTTTTTGCATTGACATTTTTGGCTCATATCACGATGATGATCCATTGTTAATGGTAGTACCTCTTATAGTGACTACAAATCACATGCTTGCAATTTAAAATACTCTAGAAACATTGGAATCAAACTCATAATTCTATAATACTTTTTGCATTCCTTTTATTGGATTTTCTTGATATAATTTTGTTCGCAACTATATGTTCTGTTTTCTGACTCATTTTTTGTCCATTTTCCGGAAAATAGAAAAAATCGCCCAAAATGGCCAGAAAATCAGGAAAACAGAAATTCCACCCATCTCTGACTGCGGCCCCACCCTCGCCCCCCCCCCCCATCCTCCGGACCCTATTTGCGTCGAACAATCTTAGTACCAATTAGATAATTTCTAAACCGAGACAGCAGAAAACCTTTAAAAAAACTTATGCTCCACCTTCCAACTGAGGTACATAGCATTCCACAGCAGCACCGTCAGTCATTGTGAGAATCAGATGTGCTCAAACAGAATCGTCATAGAATATGAAGTGAACATCCGAGGGAACATAGAAGTCTGAAGTCCGAAATCAGTGAAATCAAAAATCAGAACAGTCCATTACAAACAACGTGAGTCGGCCGCAAGTGCGCTGCCACCGACCCCGGTCAGAGACTGGAGTATGCTAGCAGAAAAATTCTAGGTGATTTTTATAATTCAGCGATTCCCTTCAGCTAAGCTAGACGATTATGGAATCTGTTCCTATGAATACACCCATTCCAAAAATTCAAAGTCCTTTCCTCTTCCGATCCCCTCGACCAAGTCCATTTTTTAGCGCATTTCCTATGAGTCGTCCCATTCGAAACTTATCGGTATATTTCTTCTTCGGATCCCTTCCAAATAGTCGATTGTGGAAGCCGTTCCTATTCAGAAATTTCTAAGTTTATTTCGACTTCGGATTCCCTCGAAATAGTCTATTTTGGACACCCTTCATATGACTAGGCCCACTCAAAAAATTCTAGGTCCCTCACTCCTTTGGATCCCTTCGGCCAAGTCCATTGTTTAAGCTGCTCCTATGATTCGACTCATTTGCAAACTTCTCGGTTTATACTTCGTCTTCGGATTCTCTCCAAATAATCGACTGTGGTTTTCGGATCCTTTCCAAATAATCGACTGCGAAAGCTGCACCTGTCATTCGGCCCCTTCAGAAAATTCTAGGTCCTTCACTTCTTCGGATCCCCTCGGCCAAGTCGATTTTTTAGCGTATTCCCTATGAGTCGTCCCACTCCCTCCCCCTGACCGAATTCCGAAGCAATTCACAGTAAAACACACACAACAGAGCGGCGATAAACAGCGACAATCAAATAATATGCACGACTACACATCATAAATAACAAAACATCCGAAAACATGAAAAACTCACCAACTGGCCGGCCAGAGTCCGTCGCTCCGATCGATGACGATGCAACGACCGCTCCCGCCGCTCTGTTGTTGCCTCGTCGCACGCGCCGCTGATCGTGGTCCCGCACTGATATCGCTCCATATCTGAGGTTCTCTTCCCTTTGGTTCTCCACCTCTTCCAAAATTGCCCCTATGCAGACCGCGGAAGGCTGTCATCCCCCGGAGTTCGGCGCGGGAAACGCGCTCCGATGCGATGCTAGCCACCCCGGGACGACGACGACCGTCCGCGGTGCACCGTCCGTCCGCGGACATCCCGTGAAGGGCGGAAATCGCGTCGGGACCCGCGCCGGGTCACTCGTCGCGCCTCGCCACGCCCGCCTCCGCCGTGCACCATTGGCCCGCGGACGTTCCGCGGATGCTCCCGCGGGAGTATAACAGAGGCCTTGGGAAGGATTCGCCTGAGGAGCTATCATTTTCGCAACACATTGGGTGAAAATAGGTTCTCGTTGGCTTAGATCTGATGACATCGAATCTCACAATTTACAGCTTAAACAAGTTATCGTTTATGCAGTACTTTTGAGTAACTAAGGTAACCAAAACTAAGGCCATGTTAAGCATTTTATTTTATTTTATTACACGCGATAGCTGGGGCTCGCCCTTTACTGGCAGAACTGTAACAAGTTAAGAGTGGATGGAAACGATGGTGATTTTGGAAATACATGTGATTTTCGGTATTTTTCTAGGACAAGCTTAATATGTTTAAACTGTTTTACTCTATGCATTGCAGTTTGCAATTTTCAGATCACATACATTGGGACCATTGGCACCGACAGGATGACTGGGCTGTATTTGACAAATTATACAGAGCACGGAGACAAAAAGTGTGCCATTTTATTTATTTTTCAGGAGCTTACATTACGTCATATCCAGTCGAGCAAACTCACGCTTTTTTAATTGCTGGCGCTATTTGTTAATGAGACTAATACCGAGTTTGGACTTTTGCGAAAGGTAGAAAGTATGGGGAGCTGGGAGGCGAAATTGATGAATTTCACAAGTGAATTCCATAAAATGCGTTGAACTTTTTCCTAAGCGTTTCGCCCGTTTCGTCCTCTTCTCTGGTGCCATGCCTCCATCATTCCCGATCCGTGCTAGATCAGGGTGGATCTCAAAATCTTTGAAATCCATTTGTAACGCACTGGTCCAGAGGCCATGGTGCACGATCGAAGGCCTTCTCCAAGTCGAGAAATAGAAGATATGCTTCTTTGTTTCAAGCCTTTTCAATTAGACGCCGACTACCATGCATCGCATAAATTGTGCCACATCCTAGTGGAAACCCACACTGACTGGTCAAAAAATTGACGACTCTCCAAATCCGTCCATCGACAGCTCGTTAAATTCAACCTATTCAAGCTGGGTAAAACAAGCGAATCGCACAGTGATTTTAGCGGTCTCCGGGAAGGGACTGTCTTTTCCCTCTAAATCGGAATCGCCGTGTTTCGTTTCAAACACTCAATCATCTTAATTCCGCTATCTCGTTTTCCTCAGAACCGCTACAGTTATGTTGGTTGGCGGGAGTTAGCAAGTTGGTGCAGACACCGCGCCCCGTCACGCGACTCAAACTTCTCGTAGGCACCGTTGTATAGAACGGCTTTTGCAACGGCCTTACAGGGAAAGGTCCCCAACTCATGGTGAGCTTTTGCGATGCTATTTTGAAAGGTGTGAGCGGAGTCCAAAACCACTGTTAGTTTTACAGAAGTTTTTTGCTTTTTCAAAGACCTGAAAAAGAGGTGTGAAAGTGTGTGCGCAACAGCTTTCAACTCCTATTACATTGGTAGCGCAGTTGGAAGGAATGTCGCCCTATAGAAGCACAACGCCTGGCTTTTCAGTTCGAGTCCGCGTGCTGCCAGTGTTTTGCACACATTACTTTCTTGCTATTACGCTTTCTCACGACCATTACAGGCGAACAGTGCTAAGAGCAAACCAAGACTTCTATTTGCGCCTTCATATGTATGTGCTGCTTTTCCAACGATGGGTATCTGTATCATACCATTTCTCTGAAAATAAAAAGTTACTGCTCTTCCTTTTTAGTCAACAGCTATGGGACAAAACTATGAAACAATTAAACACAAGCGTTTGTCACGCCACCAGCATCTTACAAAAGCCAGTGAGGAACAAGAACAATGAAATTCTCCATCTTCGCAAGGTCCCATTTTCATTATACTACCATTGAAATCCGGTAGGAACGTAGAAAGTAATCGGCCTACAGCATGTTCAGGTGAGAACTACATTTTAGTACACTTATGTAAAGATATAGCCTGGGTTCATAATATCCAACCGTAAGGTGCGGATCTGTGTGCAGTTACGGTGTAATTGGTGACATGGTATGATATGGTAGTGATGCAGACATGCATCGTTGAAAAACTAGCACATATGAAGGCGCAAATAGAAGCCATGGTTTGTTGTAAGCAATGATCGCATATAATTGGCTCCCGTGATCATAAGAAAGCGTAATAACAACAAACCAATATGTACAAAATATTGGCAGTGCGCTGATTCGAACTCGAAAGCCCGCCGGTGTGCTTCTATGAAGCGGCACTTTTCTCAGTAAGTTTATCACATTTCCCTCAGTCTTCACTAATATTGCAGGCCTCGTTCTCCCAATCAGGAATTCCTGAAAAACTACTGAAATCAGCAAGTATATTTTAGTGTTTTTAACCAATTCCCAAAGCTAGTGGTCTGACCTTCTCGTAAGATATGCTTATCTCCACTTGGCGCTGTTTCTCCCAGAATACTTTGCTCGCCACCTAAAGCAGTCGAAAAGGAGAGAATGCTTTCAGTCGGTGGGCGTATTTTAAATGATTTGAGAAAAGCGCTAGCAAAGAGATAAAGAACGCCGTCACTCAATCCCTTTTTGGGATGCGCCACGCATCCTACTTCTACAGGATGTTCAGGAGACGATTTTAATGCGTAATTGGCCATGTAGTAAATCACCCGTGGTGGTCAGCCGATAAAGAAGTCAGCGCTTTATCCTTCCCAGACAACTCTGATACCAATTCGCCGACCGAAAGCTCACCGAGGATTGGAACGCTTGGTTGGCACGGCGGGAAATCCGAGGATATGCATGCAAAAGCCGGCCCCCTCCGACTGCGCTACACGCGACCTAATAACAAAAATTTAGAAAGCTACTTTCCTGAACGTTAACACGTCAACGACCGCGTCACACCCGTTCGGCTGTGTGGGATCGTGTTACACGATGTCGTGTCAGAGTTCCGACGGTGTAAAAAAATCGATTGGTCTCACGCACTTGGCACGAGAAAATCGTACGTTCGCCAACGTGTCAACATTCTAATCATAGATTTTTAATTGTATTTTTACTGGTTCTTTCGGTACTTAGCGGGCTGGTTCCCACATCGAGATTGTACATGCTCGTATAGCACTCACACAAAACGGTTTCGCAAAGAATCAGGGAAGAGAGAGGAACTTCGGGGTCTGCCTGATCTTACATTTCAAGATGCCTTGTCAATGCAGGCACCAGCCCACAGCTCTCTTGATCGATAATCCTATTCCTGCTGTTATTCCACACCTTAAAGATATAATAATTTGTTACCGAAGGTTTGTTTATTTTACTGTTCATGCCTTGTTGATAATGAACTACAAGCTACATTGTAGTGTTACACTCCATTCCTTGAACTTTAGTTGTTGATCTGTTGAAGTTGAATGGGACATATAACGTTTTCCTTGATTTTTTTTCATTTCAAACAACAGTTTGCAGATAATTGTATTTTTTAACGAAATTTAACGATTTACCAGAAATTTAACGAAAAATTTCCGTTAAAAATTTCGTTAAAATAATTTAACGCACAGAACTTTGTGTGCACCCCTGGTGTGGACAGCGAGATGTAGCTTCTAACGGTGATTCCACCTGTATGATCCATATCTGCAACAGACTTCTGGAAACGGAGTAGCGCAGGTGTTCACTTTGTTCACTTTGTCTTGATTGTGCTCTACAAACATAGACTGGGAACAATGTTGCGGATGTGGCGTAGATGGTGAATCGGGAAGCGTGTGGTGGGCTGAAGAGGGGGAGGTTGGCGGTTTGACTCCCTCCTAAGATGACTTTTTGCACTTCACAAAAAAGACTACGACGACAAATTGAAGCCTTTCACGTTAAATCGCAGCGAAAAGTTTCGCCGAAAAGGACACCGATTCTTAGAACTATTTGTACATTCAAGATTCAGAGGTCGACAAAAATTCTACCACAAATTTCGCCGAAGGAGGTTCTTTTTAACGTGGTAGTTTAATTTGCATGACGGTTGTTAAATACTATAATTTGGGCATATTACAGTACGTTACGGTGAGTATGGGTGAATAGGGATTGTTAAGTCAGGATAATCGTTTTCGCCCAAACTTCGCGTTGGCGGGCATTCATGATGCTGATCACGAATAGGGTATGAGTTTTGGCATTGTGGTGAAGTACGGTAATTATGGCAAATAGTATACGTGCCAGCTATTCACGAAGGCTGGGCCTGTTGACGCACATGTGTCGTGATATTCGCCACGCTCCATCACGACTCTTCATCGACACACAGGGCTGGAAGCGCCCAGGTCCTGACGCGAAGGGCATACAGTCGCGCGCACGCGCTGCGACGTAGTTTATGCCTTGTTTAGTATGCGCGCGACGCGTGACGCGATCCCATGTGTGGTGGCCGAATTGATCAGTCGTGTCGCTCGATCAATTTGGCCACTGCGCATGCATCGCGTCGCGCGTCGCGTGCACACTAAGCAAGGCTCAAGGCCTTAAACACCTTCCGGCGCACGCCCGGCGATCACTGCGGCGAGAGGGTCGGTCCGCTGCTCTCTCTGCCGCGTCCAGCGGCCGGCACGTCGGCATCAGCGCAGTTCATCTCCACCGGGACCAGCAGCTCAGGGCTTCGGGACGATTTGGACAGGAGGCGCTTGATCGCAGTTCGGAGGTAATGCGCAGTAGCACAGTAGGACCGAGCCACCGCCCTCGTGAGCGCGAGCTGCAGGGTTGGAGCCGGGAGGAAGGATATGGTTGCGCCTGGGGGTCAAGCGTAGATAAGGTGGCGGGGCTCAGCCTTGACTCGTAGGAAGTTGTGTTCCCTTTATCGATTTATTTTTTGTATTAGAGTGGCTATGCAGTTGTCGTCCGTTGCGCAAGGTCACTCGACTCGAGCCGTGAGAAAGGTTTATTGAGCGCAGTAGTAGAAACTGAAAGAGTCGGCTGGTTCAATTGTACCACCCGAGTGATGTGAAAGAGGGAGAGGAATGTCGGGGGCCAGCGCTGTAGCAGTGCTCGCAGGAGAACCTAAATATTAGGTTGTTGCAGAAGTTCTCGCGGTTATCAAGACCCCACTTTTTTTAGTTTTACAGAAAAACGAAACAATTCAAGAAACGAAGTAACTGCCATCATGTCCTATCACTCTTCTCCACCTTTCAGGCAGACTCCCGATACCGTCAGCTCAGAACTTTTCTGGCTTTGATTCGAAAAAGCCAGACAGCCAGCGTTCGATGTCGTCCTCGTTATTGAACGTTTTCCTGGCATTGGAGAGAGACAGGAAAAGGTGGTAGTCTATTGGTGCGATAATGGGCTGTACGGTGGGTGAGGCAGCACTTCCCATCCTAGGTCGAAAAGCTTTTGGCGAGTCATTCCTGCAATGTGTGGTTGAGCATTGTCGTGCAAGAGACGGATTGTGCCATGATTCGGACACTTTTCTGCGATCTTGGCGGCCAGTCTATACAGCTGCTGACAGTACAAGTCCGCTGTTAGAGTTTCATTACGGGCCAGCAGCTCGCAGTGGTTGACATCTTTGTAATCCCACCAAACAGAAAGCATTATCTTCGATGCCCTCCTTTGGCTATGGCCCAGGCTCCTCACCTTTGCCAACCCAGTGTCTGCTCCTCTTGATGTTGACGTACAGGCACCACTTCTCATCTCCTGTGATGATGGACTTCAGCCATGTCTGTGCGCTTGTACGAGAGCAATTGAGTGGCCGCCTCAGCACATAGCTGGCGGTCGCGTTCGGTTAGGTCATGGGGAATCCACTGTGCCAACTTATCCACCTTACCCAGTTGATGTAAGTGCCTGGCGATGATGGCATAGTGGAGACCCAAGTCCTGCGCAAGTGCACGAGTAGTCCGCCGTTAGTCCGATTCCACCAACTGTCGCCATCGGCCGTTGTCCACATCGGATTCACGTCCTGTCCTGAACGAATCTTGAAGATTAAATTCACCTCTGCGAACGCGTGCGAGTCATTCTCGTGCAGTGCAATCGGACACTGTTCCCTCCCCAAATGCATCATTGAGTGACGACAGGAAGCACCTGCTGACTCACCAAATTTGAAGCCATACAATAGGAGACCTCGGATGTGTTTCTTTGAAACTTCCATTTTTAGAGAACGAGTTACGCGAGAGTGAGCAGCTAGAAATATTAGTAAACTTATTTACCTGATCTTTTTATGTGAACAAAAGATAGGTTGCTGTAAGGTAGCGTTAGTGAAAAAAAGCACGAAAAAATGGAGAGAACTTTCGGAACAACCTAATAACATCCACATTGGCGTAGTGGGGAGGGGGGGGGGAAGTGAAACCAAACGTGCAGGATAAGACGTCGACTCCTTTGTGCCTCACCACGTGGCCTATGAGGAGGACTGCATGAAGTATTCCACCGATGCAGCGGACTCCTCCTGGGCACACAACATGTGCCATGAATCTTTGTGGTGATTACCCCCTTAAGGAAGGTTTTGGATGAAATCGGTGACCCTGGCCCTATCACCTTTACTTCCCGATCCTTCTGAGTCTCAATAAAGCAGAAAGCGCAACAAAGCTACCGTAATGCATTGCAGTCCGCGAGATTTCGATATATCTGATATCTGTATATTCTGATCAGATATCTGTATATTCTGGTCAGCGCCCTAAATAGTCTCCCTGGATGCAAGAGCAGATTTGGTGGTCCTTACCTCATCATTCTCGCTAACCCATACCCGCCGTAAACTATCGTAATCGACCGATATTTCAAGAGCGATTGTTGTCATTGTGATCGGCCCATCAAATACGTCCTTAGACAAGGCTGTGTAAACATTTTCGACCTCTGGATTTGGGAAGGTACAAAGAATCCGTATTTCCCTGGCTATTTCCCTGGCGGAGCTTTTTATTGCGACCTCACATGGAGATCTTCGTCGTCTCGAATTTCTTATGAAGCGCACAAAATTGCTTCGCCATGTAGTCGAACTATAAACCGTTTTCTCCAGACACACTGATTCCCTCTCCACTACTCCACCAATGCTCATGGACTGACAATATCTGCGGTCTACTTCAGCAGAGCGCAAACAGTGAAAATTGAAAAGGGCTTTCTTCATCCGATGCCCTCTGTAAATAGGTATATTTAGAATCAGCATTTGAAGATACATTCCAAAATATAACTTAATCCCAAAGTGCCATGTATCATTCTTTCGTCATAAATATATTAGGTTGAGTCATAAATTTTGCAACAAAATTTGTCTTACAACAAAAATAAGATTATACCACAAAGGAAAAATGTCTGACTTAAACGAAATAATTGATTCAGTGAGTCTCAATGAGCTCTCAATAAGTTTCTTCCGCTTCTCATGCCCGGATGGATTTCATCCCTGTAGAATTTGGTGGGTTTCGACCAGAAGAATTCGTGTACCACCGTCGTGATTTCATGGGCTTTGGCGAAGCGCCTACCATGGAGGAATTGATCCATCGATCGAAGCTGATGATAGTCAGACGGCACAATGTCCGGGGTGTTTGGTGGTTGCCTGATTTCGATCCAGCCCAATTCCTAGATTTTTGCCTGCATCTCAAGTGCCGTAAGCGGTCGGCTGCTGCCCTGATGGATGAAACATTGGCCTGTATCAGCTTCTTTCTCCAATAATTTTTGCGTGAACTAGTCATGTTGTTGGCAAAACAAGTGTCGAGGATGGTATGACTACTGGAGCAGCTCCCGGTGCACTCTGCACGGCGCTCGTTGAGTTGCTGCTATTGCTTTCCGGTTTTGCAGTTGTAGTGAAGCATCCGCTTTTCACCACTGGTAAGGATTCGATACAGGCCCCCTCGATTGAACCGCTGCCGAAGCTCTCGGCTGTCGGAAGCACAGCGATTTACTTCGGTTTCCGTCAAAGCGTGAGGCACTAACGAAAGCGGTTTTAGCGACCTTCTAATCTTCTGCAGCCGACTGGCGGTGATTCACTGAGAGGTGTGAAGATCTACGGTCAGTCCTAGTGTAGTTTGAGAAGAATTCGACTTCATGGTTTTGGGCAGAGGAGCTTTGTTTACAGCAGTTTATCTTTCCGAGAGTGGTTTGTCTCTGCCGCCTTTCTGGGCGGAAAGGAACTGCTGATACCACCTCCAATAATCTACTCGGTTAGGTGTGAACCTGCCGGTGACTTCCTAAATGTGCATGACCCCCCGTTGCTGGGTTGCTGTCGAGCTTGAATTAATTGAAATTGAAATCACACTTTTTTCACTTTGAGTGGTCATCGTTCTAGAGAATAAAACTTTTCAACAACATAAGCTAAATTAAAGTTCCATAACTCAAAATGATCGCAAGAGAACAAGCTTTCAAACAGAATATAATACTTCAGCGGGTTTACTTTGAATTCAGGAACAAACAGAAATGCTGCAAAACTTACGACTCAACCTAATAAGAATGCATGTATACTATTTCGACTGAAGTCATAAGGAGCAGAGATCCAGCCGACTACAGTTATTGCAACAAGCTCTTGCTGGTGCGAAGCTGCTTCGTCGTCGATGGATAGCTAAGTAGTGCTAACAGACGTAAGGTCGAGGATTTGAATTCACTTGTTATCCAGGGGTTACTTTCTGCATGCTCACAAAAGTAGCCCTCACCTCCAAATGTTCAATTCGCTAACAATATTATTGAGCTTCATCGCTTCATTCCAATTTTTTGAAGACATCAAAGTGGTGCTCGAGCAGCCCTCTTACGGGCTTTCCGATCTCTACATCGCACAGGTTCAAGACTTTGAGTGAGGGAGGGGTGGTCAAGCAATCGAATCTCCAGAGCCTCGGTTCACAGGTGGACCATGAACCCCATGAAACTCAGGGTGTGAACACCCGCTGACAACCCGTACAAGTGAACCATCAACCAGCAATCTACGACAGTTCATGCCGATTATTTCCATTGGATCGTCGGATTTCTAAAGTCCCACAGTGCTTATAATAAGCGTAGGACCACTGAAGAACTGGTAGCTTCACCTTTTCCACGAGCAAAAGACTAATGCAATTAATACAACCGAAGACTCTGTTGACCATTAGTAGCAATCACCGTTTTATTTGAGCTTTTTTTCGCAAATTTGGGTTGCATAGCTGCGTTTTGGGAAGGATCCAAGTACAGCCACGTCTACATCTAATTTTGGAAGGATGAATTTTAATCCGTAAAAATTGCTAGATTTCATACTAACTGTCGCGACTCGCGACCCTCGCAGCCCCTTCCATCCTCCTGCGGGCGTTCAGGCCCGCGGCGCTCCGCGAGAAGCTCCTCGCGCGGCCTGCCCCCGTCTCCGCCGGCATTGATCCGCGGGCGGGGCGCGCGCACCGGAACGGGCATAACCCGCTTCCCGCGCGAACCCGGCAGTTCATTCGACGCCTGCCTCGACCGTGAGCGGTTGCGCTCATCGGAGCGTCACTTCAGCCGGAGCCGGCCGCGGGGCCTGGCCACGTCGTCGTCCCAGCCAGGGGTGCACACTGAATTCTGTCCGTTAAATTTTTTTAACGAAATTTTTTAACGGAAAATTTTCGTTGAATTTCCGGTAAATCGTTAAATTTCGTTAAAAAAATACAATTAGCTGCAAACCATTGTTTCAAGAAGAAAAAAATCAGGGAGAACCTTAAAGGTTTCAATTTCAAAAGGTCAACAGCTAAAGTTTGAGGGATGGAGTGTAACACTGCAATGAAAATAAACATTTCAACATCAACAAACAAGATGATCACCGGCAAGGCATCTTACTATAAAATGCGCACTCAGACAGAACCCGGAGTTCCCCGCCTCCCCAGCTCTTTGCGAAACCGCTTTGTGAGACTGTTCTACGAGCATATACAATTTCGATACGAGCAATAGCCCAAATGCAATTAAAAGCCTATCAGTGGAATGTTAACACTTTTTCGAACGCACGATTTTCGAATGCCTTGTGCGCGAGACCAATCCATTTTTGCAACGTCGGAACCGTGACGCGGTATCATGTCACACGGTCCCACAATGCAGAAAGGTGTGACACGTCGTCAACGTGTTAACGTTCAGGAAAAGTAGCATTCCTAATTTTTGTTATTAGCGTTTTTCTAAAATCGTTTAAAATATGTCCAGCGAGCGAAAACATTCTTTCCGTCAGGACTGTTCCAGGTGGCGGGCAAAATTATTCTGGGATAAGCAACGCCACGTGAGGATAGGCATATCCTACGAGGAGGTTAGAGCAGTATCTTTGTGGATTCGTTGAGGTGCTTGGAGGATCGGCGAAGAAATTTCTAACTCCAAAATGCATTAAAGGATGAGGATAAAGAACGACATTACTCAATCTTTTTTGGGGTGCGCCCAGCATTCTACTTCTACGGGATGTCGTGGAGGCGAGCCGAATGCGCATTTGGCCAAATAATGACTTGTGGTGGCCAGCCTATGAAGAAGTCAGTGCTTTATCCTTCCTAGACAAGTCTGATACCAATTCCCCGACCCAGGAGGGATGGAAGGCTTGGTTGGCCTAATTTTCAACAATGTTGTAGGCGAACCAGAAGCCTGATATCGGGTGCACGCGACAGCCGACACCTGCTCCTAGTACGCTACACGCGCCCCAAAATCCACTTAAAAATTCCAAAATTTAAGACAATTTCATGAAACGCTAAAATATTCTTGCTGATTTCAATAGTTTTTTTTCAGGAGCAGTCTTAATTGGGAGGATGAGGCCTGCATCATCAGTGAAGAGAAAAAGTAAATGTGACAAACGCACTGAGAAAAACATCCGTTAAAAATTCCCGTTAAGTCGTTAAGCCAGATTTTAACGAAAAATGCCGTTAATTCGTTAAATTCGTCAAATCGTTAACCGTTAAATGTGCACCCCTGGTCCCAGAACATCACGGCATCGACTGCCGATCGGATGGAGGGCGACCCTTTCAAGAAGGGTCGCCAGGGCTGAGGGCGCGGAGTGGTAGCCACTATGATGCGCCCACTGTATCTCCATCCACCCGGTTGCACTCCACTCTGCCGGCCATGTCCCTCTTCTACCATTGCGTCATCGACTCTCATATGGTCATATCATGTCGGCATGCTGGTGTGTAATAAATCCGTATTGGCCCTCGGTGTGCTACATGAAGGAGTGCGGTGAGTCCGTTCATACCTTGCAGTCATTCCATATGTCTGGTATTGCTGTCATATTATCTTGCTGGGTTGCTGGGATAAATCCTGTCAAGCCCCTCGCGGGGTCCGGGCGGAGGAGCAGGCTCTGGCCCACCGCCTGGACGCCGCGAGGGCAGTGTCGTTGTATCACAGGCTGGCAATTCATGCACGGGGTTAGTGTCTCCCCCACGGCAGTTCGCTGGCTGCAACCCTGGGCTGGAAGGATACAATTCGGTGGGAGGAGAAGGGTCGGACCCGGGGAATCTGCAGTTCAGGAGTGGCACTTCAGGGCATGGGACCAATACACCTCCCTGGGGTACTTGGCCTTGGCAGCTTCGGGTGCCCATGGGGCAGGTTGAGGTCCCACGTGTTGACGGCACAGCCGCTGCACTGGGGCCATCGACTTGCAACACTAACTGTGTCTCAGTGCACACCGACACTAGCTATCTGCAAGGACGAGCTCCTCTTCGCAATCAACTATACAAAGCCGATAGGCACCACTTCCCCTTTTTCATTAAGGTCGTAGTGGGTAGAAGCGAAATTGGTGCTCGTTAGCTTCATTCCAAACAATTTTGGTAGCAGTTTTATAGAATGCTGATTCAGAGAGCATAAGGAATATTACCGCTGAAAGTAGGATCTAGAAGAACGTCGTGCACAGCTACATACGCTCCACGCTGCTCCAGCGTAAATCTATTGTGCTCGTAAACTTCGACCTACGAAATGATAATGTGAAGGAGCAAAGCAAAAGAAATAACGATAACAGTAGTGGCGGTATTGTCTCCACCTGTCTTCCAGTCTATCTTGGGTTGCTTTTGTTTCACGTATTTCCATAATTCAGAACAAAAATGGTTACGGAAGAGTCTGAGGTGTCAATATTTGTCAGCGTTCAGGAAAAATTTGGGCAGTCTTCATGTCGCCTCATTGAAGCTCGCAGGAAACTGTTTTAATAGTTTTTGGCTGCCGTTGTTGGCACGGAAAAAGCTTCCCCTTGTTCCAGGAAAGTGTGACATAGAATCAATTTATAACTTACTCTTTTTCAGTGTTTGGATCGTAGCGAGCCAAAAACTACTTGAATAAATTAGTTTAATTGTTCGGTGAAGGCAATGTCGCCACTATGTGCTCTCAGAGCTTTCATTTTTTCTTGCAGGTATTTTGAACAAAAAGGCATCTGTTCAGTAAAGGGTGTGGGCGCATCTAAACACACAATTCATCTACATGCATCTGATGCCGCGTTGATTCGGTAACAGTTCAGTTTAGAGTGGCAGCAGTAACACAGTTTGAAGCAACGCATGCTCGAGAAATGGTGCCTTGTTTCGATGAACCAGATTTAAAGGCCACCTGGAATATAACCGTGATTCACCCTTACAAAACTACAGCAATATCCAACGGAATGGAGCTTTCTAGCGAAGTGTAGGTCTTCAATTCATGAACTTTTAAACGTTTGTTATTTAATGAGCTTTTTATATAGTTTACTTGGTGCAGTTGAATGCTTTGTTTACATATTTTGTTTATCAGTGCATTATGTTTACCTTTGCTTTAAGTAGGTTTCACGGTTTTTTATAGCTTCGATTATTTTCGTGCGTTAAAGAGCACATTTTGGAAAAGTTTAATTTGCTGATGTTTGGTTTAGTGAAAATAATGAACAGAAAATAAAATGAGTTGATCGGTCAGCGCAATTGTTGCAAAATTCAAGGCTGGAGGAAATCGTTCCCTAGCAGGTACGGAATAAATCACCAGAATAATCATTTAATCCCTCTGTAGTAGAAATTCTGTGTATTCTAAACAAGTGTTTTATGTATTCAACGGCTCCTTCACTTGTTGGTGAAAAAAAGCTTGAAAAACAAACATCAACAGAAAGCTACGACATGTTTCTTCTTTCGCAGATTTCCGATATGATTGCGTTTGGTCGAGGAAGCTCGCCGCACACTGAGAGATCGTAATTTTTGTCAAAGCTGTTCGAGTGAGGGCACCGGTGAACACCAGACACACTGGATATTGCACCCAATACGAAAGTGAATTGCTATCTCGTATTATACATACAGGGTGAAGCATAAGTCCTGCAGCTAAAACATAGTCGTGTAAGACTGCTAGGGACATACCAATTTTGGTACAATTTGAAACACTAATTGCACATAGATTGCAGAGTATGGTGGCGCGGTACTACTCGTGAGGGCCAGTCCTTGACTGATAAGGGCCTTAACATCGTGTGGGTAGCTTTGCAGCCCTCTTCGCAGCGTCTCCTTCAAAATTTTATTCCTCTTTTATTCCAAATCCGAAAATCGGAATGGGAGTGATAGGAGCAGAGGAAGACAGTTGATAGTTCAGCGTGAGAGCGCACTATTTTCTAATAAGGATACCTACATCCATGATAATATCTAGGAGTATAGCACTAAGGATATGCTACATAACAGTTGGCATGTGGTTCGCAACAATTGGAAAAAGACTCCTAAATAAGATCGCCTAATTTTGTTGCAGGAGTTATGGTTCACCCTGTATAGCGCAAGAAAAACTAATCCTGTTCTGAGCAAACTACAGGCTGGCAGATTACATTTTCTGAAATTTTTCTCAAACTTGGCTTTCTAATAATTCGCAAACTCGAAGGGGAAGCTTCGAACCTGCCATTAAGCCTGTCTGAGCCTTATAGATTTTGATTTTTACTTCCTAGGAAAGAACTGTAATGTTAGGTTGTAGAAAATGTAACAATGCTATATACATTTGTTTAAGCCTGAGCGGCAGTAATATACCTTGTTGGTTAGATGTAATTTCGCCCGATGCTTTACTTTCGAAGCCGGCTGGAGTACTTATATCACGACTCTTTGGCGCAGTACGGTTTTGCTTAGCACTATAAAGGAGTAGTAGCTGGTGTACATAACTCGTACGCGTGCAAACCAATGCAGACCCCAAAACGGCAGACATTCGAATGTGCATAGACCATCATATAAGAAGGATAAGCTGTAGAGCACAGGTCGTTTGCACATCCTTCACTCCTCAAAGATGTTTCCTCCCCCTTTAGCTGCAAGGCGTAATTATCGGCTCGTCAATATAGATTGCAGAATAAGAAGTTATAAAATTTTAGAAGAACGATAGAGTCACTGCTTTTGTCGGCAGAATAGTATGGAATATTTTAAAACTTATTCAGTTCAATTTAAAGGTTGATTTCGCTCCAACATAGAGAAAAGAATATAAGAGAGGTTTTATTTTTTATGCTACAAGAATACGAAATGTTCTAAACACCAAAAGAAAAGTTTCTACATGATCAAAAAGTGTTTCTCACTCCCATATACATTCACTTTAACTTTGAATCTCCACCTATCGCAGTTTTCGTAGAAGTTGCAAGACCAAAACCGCTTGTGATACTCCGGTACGAATCTTGCGTAGATTGCGTAAACTGACTAGGTCGAATGAAGAACACCTAACTGTGGATGCCAAGGAGTAATCTGAAGCAACAAATGGATAAAAAGGAGAATTTCAGCATTTTCCGCAGCACAACGTTAGGAATTTTGATGTTGGAACGTTGTACACGAGGGTGGGGCGTGTGGAAGAGGGGCAAAAGAAAATACATTTGTCAACTAGTCAAGGGGAAGAAGAGGGGTATTTTTGCATGATTGAACTCAGATTCTTTGGATTAGTCTAGGGAGGTTCCATTCCACCATGAGATCAGGTTCAGCATTTTGGACAGTCTAGAATAAGCTAGTGGGATGCGCTCAAAAATGAAGGTATTCCCATAATACTCAATGCCTAAAATAAAATTTGGCGGAGGTTAGGTCATGTGCTAGGATGCTACTGTGGCAAAGAGCTGCACCACTCCTTCTGGGTGACGGCAATATTGGTACAAAGTTCGACTGAAAATATTTGCATTCGTAGTCTGAAGCGAATGAAAGCGGGCGGATGGAGTCAGCATGATGATGTTACGCTCGAAGTCCTCGGAGCTCACTGTAATTTCGCGTCTTGGTAGGCTTCTCGAAAGTCGCCCAGCAGATTGAAAACTCTAAACAACGGGTGGACTATAAGAGCCGAAATGAGAAATACCCAAGAAATACTTGAAATTTTCACGAGGCTAAAAAGTTTCAAAGATGATGTAAATTTAAATATTCCCGCTCTGTTCTTCATTCTAAGGGATATCCATGAGTCGACTTTTATGATATTAGTCGCTTTTGATTATGGGTTAATAGCCTATGTGTTGCTTTACTTGTTTTTTGTTATTTTCTTACTTCATTTCTTTTTATTTTGTTTTTGTTGCTTTCTTACAGCTAATGTTATGCTTATGCTGTTAACTTCCTTGTTTATTATGTCTTTTCTGCCCCTTTTGACGTGTTAGACGCCGATCGTGTAGGGCGTGGCATCGCTGCCCGGAAAGCAGGCGGTGCTGGTCCGAGTTACGTCTGGCGTAAGAGTTTTGATCGCAAAAAAACCTGTAACAACATATAACCTCTATAATCTCCGCCACAGGCTTAAGCAAATGTGCTAAAACATTATTAGATAAAGAGTTGAATAAATTGCAAGCCTAAACTGTTTTATACTAACCTTGTGAATTTCTTTAACTCCCGCTAAAAACACCGAAAAGAATGTTTTAGTGACAGCGACCGTAGTTGGGTGACCACTAAATTTGAGACAACACCGCGAATGTCTTCCTATCTTGTTGCAGTGTTTGTTTCTGAGTTCACTTTCAATCACCTGGAAACGTCTTCAGGAGTTTTGGTGAGTACCCATAATAAAATGCTCTGCCAAAATAATTTGTGCACAACTGCTCTTCAGTTTCGTGTATGGTCTCGTCCGGCTGCCATAAATATGACATCGTTCGCTCTAAGGACAGGCGTGGAATGCTTAGCTTTCCTCGAAAAATATTTCGACATCCCATTTCCCTTAAAGAAGCAAGGTGAGATGCGCGTGAATTTTAGCTAAAAGGGAAGATGAGGTTAAGCTTTCGGTATCCCTTTGTATTGGATAACTTCACTGCTGTTACCATCGAGTGTCTTCACCGACTGCTTTTCTGTTATGATGCTGTTTCAGTCAGCATACCTAGCGAGAACCTGGAAATGCGGCCTCTAGAAAATGGTCTTCAGGACAGACAAAGTGTACTGGTTGCGGCGTTTGTTTCAGTCCTGCGAAAATCGGGCGATTGCCAAAAGGATAAGCGTAAAGCGTGTAGCACGTTTATTAAGGGAGCTCGGAGATCACCTCGATTTTGTGACAAGGAACTCCTGACTGATAAACGACGCCGTAATGCTACAATAGCATTTTATTGACAATATTAATATTTTGATTATCAACAAAGTATGTCAACGTGCATGGCGGGAACGACAACGATCTCGAGTTCTAAACAACCGCTCGACTGGAACTAATGGATTTGAAACTGAAATTTGGAAATGAACAGAAGAAACGAGTGCGTATCTCCTTCAAGTGCTTCACCAGTTCGCGTTACGAAATTTGAGACTACTAGAATGGACGCGCCGTCCTAGACACTATTACAATGTGAACCCTGTAGTAAGTTTTATTCGCTACTATTTGTTGGTTGACTCTGCTGCCAGTGCAATCGTTATACTCCATAGGTGGCTCATTGCGCAACTCAGTGTTCCAACAGTTTGGGGGCTTCGCTATGTCTTCCTGTTGGAGAACAAATAATTATTTTCAATTTCCGCCTGTGTTTTTTTGTTGTTGCGAAAAGCCCTGCTGTTGCGATCGGTGGCCCCGCAGGCTGAGGCGTCCCTCAAGTTGCCTTTGCGGCTCCGTGTCGCTCCAAGGGCGCCGGAGGGTCCCAGATCTTACCTAGCCCCACAGGTCTCCCCACGTATTGCCAACATCGCACGTATTGCCTAAACGTATTGATGGAACTCCAGCTCCCGGGCCAGCCTCTTCCCTTGGCCTCAAGCCACCCGGCTTCCCCGCTTCCACTCCGCTCCAGGGGGACGACCCGATCCCAGGGTGACCCACAAGGTGATATATGACAACACACAATATGTGCGCACATGGACACTGCCCCTTGATACAAAGGGACTTACCCGATTCCTCCACACGCACACAATATAAGTCCATGAGATTCATTCCACTTCGTGTCCAATAAGTAGCCACAATCCGACAATAGAGGAGAATATAGTCAGGCGTCCTCCGTGGCCGTCGTAGTGAGACTTCCTGAGGCCGCCGGGGTGAGCACGATGCCCACTAGACCCCGCGGTCCTCTCCTGGCGCTCCTGCCCGTAGTGTCAGTCGTGAATATGGCGGGGACGAGGCCCCGCGGTAGCCATCTGGAATAGGAGCAGAGCGAGAGGTCGGCAGACCTCGTCGCGGGAGCGCAGGGACGTCGAATGGCCGCGCGCCGGGCAAGAGGAGGCGGTGCGCGCCGATCGATGGTGCCACGTCACCAACTTTCCCATGCTCCCAGGCCGATCGAAGTTGCCTCATCGGCAAGCTACCGTGGGAAACGGCGCGCCCGGGCCGGCCACGGACCGAGGAGCGATCGCGCTCGCGACACTCCCGGCCCACGAAGAGTGACCGGATGGACTTCATCCCCATGGGGAGTAGCACCGTCGGCTGCCTCCTACTGCTGGGCCTATTGCCCTTTTAGATGAGGAGGCGGGAACGTCCTGAGAGGTATACGCGAAGGTAGTGAGGCGATCACTGCCCAACGCCACAACCCCAGATGCGAAAAACAGGGAGTGGCTGACGGGAGGAAGCCTTCACAGGTATTGTCACAAGAAAAAGGGGTGAGTCACACATTCCTACCTCCAACTGAAAGGCCTCTGGCAACATGCCCAGGAACGTGCCCTTACCTACTTACAGAATGTGGACAACGCCGGACCGTAATGAGAAGAGAGGATGCCACGAAGGACAGACTGGCCTGAGACTAGAAGATGGATGGTTACCTATTGGCCGGCGAAGATTAACTAAGCTACTGGGTAGACATATAGAATTATTGAACTACCTAAAAAAACGATCTAGTTGCTATACTACTACATGGAGAGACTAACAAGGATTATAAGAATCTACTCATAACAACGGGCTACCAGAAGATGACCAGAAAATGGATTACAAGAAGGCAGCAATTAAACGGAAAAACAACTGTAAACTGTACATCGGCATAGACTGCCGAGGCTCTCATACGAGCCGGCCCGTCTGGGCAATTATAGAAAACATCGCATTGCTATTACAAGGCTACTGTGCTAAGCGACTATGCAAAATTCTACATGACGGCTAACAGGGCCACGAGAACGCTGATGCGCGTCATCCATGGGAGCGACGAGGGGAGTCAGGGCTGCTGCGGGAGCGTTCCGTCGCGAGGACGTACTTGCTCACCCGCGCCCCGACGAGCGGCCATCATCCTTGACCATAACCGTCGTACCATCGCACTCATCTAAGCGCAGCCCGACACCAGATCGATCCCTCGCATCGCCATCGCCATTGGCTAGAGCCACATCCACATCACGGGCGTTCCAGAGGGAGGAGGTTGGAAACATCTACCAACTGGATAGAGGAGAAGATACTGCATGCACTAAATAGAAAGGAAAGCTATTACAACTACGGGTGCGACTATGCTAAGGAAGAGAGCTACTATATGACTACGCGTGCACTAGATAGAGGGAAGGATGCTACAACTGCACATGCAACTAACTGGAGAAGGAAAACTAACGGTTAACTAGATAGGAAAGAAGAAGAGAAAAACTGAAACTAAATAAACCATTACGGCGTCTTATGGCCTTGTGCCATACGCCGATTTTTCCCTGCGGATTTACCGCACGCCGTAATGACAGAAAATCTGAAAATAAAATTGCAAACGCATTGGATGAGGGAAGGAAACTTCCTACTATAGATTGGCAGGCGCCCGCTGATGGTGTGCGCGGCCGGACGGCTTTTGGTCGGTATCGTTGACCGCTTGATTTGACGAGCACATGGCGTATCCTGCAACACTGTAATGTCCTTACCTTCCACTTACCTATGCGCCATTCCTACTGCTCGTGATTTTTCTCTGCCGTCCACTCGCTCTGCAACTCTAGATCCTACTGCCTCACTTCCCTATAACGATTCAAAGTTACTGCATTACCGTAGTGAATCTGTGTCTCGTTGGAGACCTGTTGAGTGATTGAAACGTATTGACTGCTCCTACGGCTTCTGCCTCGGCTTACCACGCGCCGCCTCCGCTAGTGAGCTCATCCTCGTCCGAGGACGAGGCCTCCCGGCCAGCAGAAGAAGGGGGTCTCGGGGAATAATTGCAGAACTCGCGGAAGGGCAGCTGACTTCGACGTGGTGCCTGAGGGTTAACCCTATTTTCCTGGGAAGGAGACAATCCTCCTGTGCGGGACCGTGGACTTGATTCAGGGCGGACGGTTGTCGGAGGCTCCTCAAGACGTCTTCGTGTCGATGCCGTAGATGCCAAACGATAGGCGCAACCTGATGCTGACGTGGAGTCGGTGACGTGTGTGATGTTACGTTCCGTGGGTATGGCCTGAGGGTGTACGCGGCCATCTGGTGATAGATCCGATGTTTCCTTCCTTCAATTTCGCACACGACGATGGGGTTGTCGATGCAGACGGGTGGGTGGTGGCTTGTCCTGTTGCACCTACTGCAGGGATCCCAGCCGAAGCATTCCCCTCGATGACGACTGAGGCATTGAGAGCACAGCTTGCGGTTCTTAAGAATCTCGACTCGATCAATGATGTTGATGTGCTTCGGGCAATCTTCCGAGGAGTGATCGAGGTGATTGCAGAACACGCATGCGCCGTCTCTCAGCGGCTGCGGCAGCGACGGATGTAGGTGAGCTGCCGGTGTCTCCTGTCGTTGATGTGCGCTGGGGATCGGACACACGCCTTCCGGTGCTGGTGTTGGTAACTGTCGTCGGCTTGATCCTGGGCGGTCTTCTTGAGCTGGTGGAACTGGCCATCTATGCTGAGTTTCCGTTGTGGAGTCCTGTTGGCACTGCCGTGTTGTTCTTCGTCCCATGTCTCCTGACTTCTTCGCAGGGCAGGCCTTTTTACTCCGCTGTTGTGGTGACGTGGGTCTTGTTCGTCGTTGTCCGCGATGTCGTTGTTGTGATTCGTGGCGTCATCGGTCCGAGTCGTGACTGTCTGCTGAGGTCGTGGAAACTGCAGGATGGCACTTGGCAGCTGAGCAGGCGTCGAGGATTCCATTGCGCCGAATGGAGCAGGAGACCCTGAAAGGGATGTTGATGGCCCCGTATGAGCTGGGGCATGGGTCTGGGTCTGACGTACTGACTGAGGGGTTTGCGTAGTGGGTGCGGTCTTGGCAGACTGTCGGCCCTGTTGCTCCTGAAGAATGCGGTCTACCTCGTGTGTCTTGAGCTAGCCGCGCGTATTGTGAATCATGAGGGCGTCGGAGTAGTTCTCGCGCCACCAACGTAGTGACTCTAGGCAGGAGCTAGGGTCTCCGCGAGAAAATCCTTCGCTTGATCGTCCTGCCATGTTAGAATAAACGCGCTAGGAAAAGTGATCTCTGGAAGAGAGAGGTCAACTGATATGAAAGATAGTGCACTACGTGGGCGTTGATCTTAGAGGTGGGAGGAGAAGAGTGCATAGAATAGAGTGAAGTGTAGTTGAAATACTACAAAGATGACTAAAAAGAAGATAAAAGAACGAAAGGAGTAAGAGCTTCGAATAGATTAGAGATAGGATGAAGAGGTGAAGAAAGAGTGGTGTGCAGAAATAAGTGAAAAGGTGTGATATAGGAGGAACAGAGAAGGGGGAAAGGAATGAAGCAAAAAGGAACGAGAGAACGGGAATCTACTACTTGACACTACGCGCGCTATGGCTGTCGAGCAGAACACTTCGTGGCAGGACCTGACGCCTTGACGTAGGCAAGACTTTATGAACCGTATTGGCTGTGTGGCAACGAAGTGAACAGAGCAGGCGATGATGTTTAGAGGTGGCAATGCTTGGAGGAGATGGACAACAAAGAAGGAGACCATGAAGAAGAGACTGAGACAAGGGTATCTATGCGAATGAGGAAAGAGGGCTGTTCAAATAAGAGGGCGATGAAGGGATAACAAGAAGAGAGAATGATGAGGGTGGAAGAGCGAAAGGACGATATAGGATAAGTAAACTGACCAGGAAGACTGAAGGTAAAAGATGAGGCTAGCGAAGCGAGAATGTGTAGCGCGAAAGAAGAGTGATGTACTAGAAAGGGATACCATCTAAAAGGACGAGCAGTGAAAAGGAGACATTGCGAAAGGTGAATGATGAGAGAGGATAACAAAAAGGCGAATGCAGTGATATAACTGAGGTGAAAAGTATGAAGAAGGCGAAAGGGGAGGAGGGAGGGATGGAAGGAAGAGAAAGGTGAAAAGGACACGATTAAAGGAAGGGGAGCAAGAGGACAGGGGGAGAAAGGAATGACAAGATCAGAGGGATTTAGACAAGAGGATGAAGAGAGAGAGTAATGGAAGAGGGAGCAAGAAGTGAATGGTGAAACGCCACTATTTCGTAATGCGCCTGCTGGGTTGCACTTGCCGAGGTGTTTCGTTGCAGGACCCTCACATTCGGCCTAATAACAGCCTTTTTGATGACTTTGCCTGCAGCGGGACGACGTAATGAGGGAAAAATGCTTACGAAATGCGCTTCGTGTGAAGCGAAGGTGAACGTAGACTTAGCTACGTGGAACGTACTGGGGTGTGAGAATGACACGTAATGGATTACGCACCTTAATGGTGCTGAGTGAATGCAAGCTTACGAATGGAGAGCTGGCTGAGCGTCAACGTGGATGGGGTTATGAGCCTGTGTCGCCGGTTGGACGGGACTGATCGTGCGTGAGCCTTTGTGACCGGAGGTGTTGTAACGGTTGGCACGGTCACTTAGTGACGCCTCTGAACCTTTTATGGCTGGCCGGAGTGGGGAGAGTCGAGGCAAGGGATACATGAGAGCAGGAGAGAAGGCTATGATAGGCTAGACAAGGGAGAGAAGATAGAGAGGGGGAGACGGTTAGATGCGACTACGAAAGAAGAGTGATATTAGCTAAAGAAGCATGAGAGAAACTAACCACTGCGAAGATATGGAGAAGCTACAAATTGGACGAGAGAGGAAAGGAGACTGTTAAAAGGCTACCTAGTTGTGAAGAACTACGAGGGGTGAAATAAGAGTGACTACGGCTAGGAACTAAATAAAGGAAGGAGGAGATGAGGTTATTGGAACTAGAGCAACTAAAATGAACATGGAAAGAGCTTGCTAGAAACTGTAATGAAAAAGTAATGTACAAACCACAGGAAGTTGGAAGAAGCTGCTAAAACTATTAGGAAGGAAAGGTTAAACAAATAGAGTGGAAGAACTACAGGAGAAAGGTGAGCAAGGAAGAGATGAAGAAGCGAATCGAGACTTGAAAGGGAACTTAACGACTCATCCCACTTCGTCCCTTAGAGGACGTTCTCGCTGTCTATGGCTCGATGTTGCTATTCGGGTCAACGGCATGGGCTTCGGCTTCTCGTGAGAGAGCCTACTCGTGAAGCTATCTAGGAACTGCGCCTCCAGTGTTACCCTTGACCAGTTCCGACTGCCTCACGTGCCTGCCTAATGACCTGAACGGTACTGCCAAAGGCCAACTTCTGTCCAAGGAGGCATTAAATGTCACTGTTTGCTAGCTGGCTTGCGGCTCAACCTCTTTGATGTTTCTGGTGACGCTTCTGACGTCTGCGGAGCAATTTAACGTATTGAACGGAGTGTATCACGGAATCGTATTGACTGCAGGTCGGTTTAATACGACTGCAAAATAAGTATGCCATATCGGCCGTATTGCGTATCGACAGCGACTATGTAGCTTAAGGCTACCAGAAGGTTCAGGCTATTCCGCTGCGTCCCTTTACGGACGATGTTGGCTGCGGAATTTCGTATTGATCACCCGAAAAACATATGTTTAAGGACTCACCGTTGGCTTGATGTTGTGCCATTCCATCCTCGACTGGGTTGTTCGTATCGTTGATCGAGGCCAATGGAGTCCGTGTAGGGCATCGTCAGCTTGGACCCGCTGGGGTCGCGGATCTAGTTGTTCACCTACGCCGACGTCCTGTATTGACGCAAACTGGAACGACAGTACGGGGCGAAACGCCGCACTATATGTTGTTCTAGAGGAATATTACTACGAATACGGGGAAAACTAAGGTTAATGCGTAAGGCTAAGTGAACTACAGGCTAAACTATGTATACATGGTGACTACGATATTAGCAATTTACCAATATACCTAAAGGACGAAGCTAAGATAGAAGTTTGAGAAGTGTGACCCACGATACAGCTGTCGTCCATCCGCGTGTCGTCGCCCTACGTCTTGTATGCGGGTGTCTCCGCCTGGGACTGTCATGTCGGGAACCGTGACTTCGTCTTTATGTGGCTCCATTGCATGTGATTGAAATGCTCTCCAGCTTACGTACTGGTGTCAAGAGACGCACCGTATTGACTAGGCTCAGCTCGTCGATTTGACGGTCTGCTGTGTGCGTAAAGTCGAAAACCTTGTTCTTGATTGCACATACCGTCACACGAGCGAAACGAATATTGCGTCTCGTTACACGTATTGGATGATATACGTAATGACTTCCGAACTTCAAGGCGATACAGTTGGAACTCTTCACGGTAGATGGATGTTAGGGTGTCGGAGCATTATGCCGTAAGCACGCCGGTATAGACCCTTGCGGCTATTTCGACGGCTCCAGGATTCCGTGAAGGGGGTTTCGCCATGTATTCGGAAATGTGTGGACTGCCACACCTTACCAAGCGGTCCGGGGCACAGGTCAGCAGCAGCCACACCGCTACTGACTCCGCCAGCCGGACGAAGCAGGCTACTTCGAGTGGGGATCTATCCGCTTGGGGGTGTCCTGGCAGCCTATGGCTGGCCTGTGCAAGTCCCTCGAGTCGATTCCTTCTCCATAGGGTCGGATCGCTTCTCGACGGGCTTGGACACGTCAGCCCGTATTGATTGGGTCGTGCCTGGCACGGAACGGTCCCGCGTCCCGATGCTGCCCTTTCTGAGCCGTTCCCGCACCACGATTCAAAATCGCGGTTTGAGGAGGCTCCTCGGATGGACTTCGATTTTCGCGCCGACTTCGATGTCGACACAGGAATAGTCGTCGGGCTCTATCGAACGTATCGATCCTTCAAGGCGCCAATCATACCCAATACGCCGATGAGTAACCGAACGACTAGCGCCGACGGAGAGAAGATGGAACGGATTGGAGACACTCTAGGCCACGGAGGAAGGGTGGAGGGGAAAGAGGGGGGAGCTACGACTAAGGACTAGAAGTGATAGAACTACGATGACTACTTGGCGAAAATGAAGATGTGCCAGAAATATGAAGAACTAAGGGGTTAAAGTGAAGGAAAACTACCGAAGGACTAAGGATTAACTAACAGGGGGTGGATTGTGCCCACTAAGCGTAGTGAATAAGCCCCACAAAACATATACCCCCGTTTGTGCGGATGAGGAACCGTGAAAGACACCTATACTTACAAGGCAAGGGGGGGGGGTGAACCTAAATCCGAGAAAGGGAAAAGGGGGATAAGGCAAAGAAAAAAAGGGGGGAAGGAGGACGATTACTAAACCCGAAAACCTCAAACCCAAGGCCTGGGCGGAGGGTTGCCGCAGAGTGAGCGGCTGAGGCTAGGAGAGGCCATTGCTGGGAAATACGAATAAGCGTATTGAGATGTTACCAGTGCGACATGGCTTTCGAGCAACGTATTGAACAGAAGGGGAAGTGCGAGCACTTTGCGCATAAGTGAAGGGACCGTGCGCGTACCTCGCAGAAGAGTACCACCAAAGTGACAGCGGGGCCCAAGCAAGGACAGACCCAACCATAACACCGATCCACACTACCTCAGCGGATAATCAGTCCGCATGGTATAGGATATGAGCGCGCTCCCAAGGTGCGGCCGGAGAAAAACCGTTCCGGCACTTACAGAATTTAGCGGTCTAGACCTCACTGTCCTTTTGCCCTCTTGGAGCAGCTCTAGCCCCGTCTGCCATCCGAATGTTCCCCAACGCTGTTGTCCTAGGCGCCCCGCTACCCAAAGGGACCCTCAGCGCTTCAGATGGCTGGTTGCCACAGTCCAGCCGGACTTCTGCACCGGGGCCAGTGGGCGCAGACTAACCTAGTGCGCTTTTGGCCCCAACCCGCACAAAAGCCCCGACCATCACGTTACCTACTTCCCAGGGGAGTGCGGGGGAGGAACACCTCGCACAGGGGCGTGGTAGCGCCGTTTTTTCGGTCAGGGTAACGACCACTGACCAACGGGATCGCTTACCAACGGCCGGATGCACCATGTTGCGATCGGTGGCCCCGCAGGCTGAGGCGTCCCTCAAGTTGCCTTTGCGGCTCCGTGTCGCTCCAAGTCCGCCGGAGGGTCCCAGATCTTACCTAGCCCCACAGGTCTCCCCACGTATTGCCAACATCGCACGTATTGCCTAAACGTATTGATGGAACTCCAGCTCCCCGGGCCAGCCTCTTCCCTTGGCCTCAAGCCACCCGGCTTCCCCGCTTCCACTCCGCTCCAGGGGACGACCCGATCCCAGGGGGACCCACAAGGTGATATATGACAACACACAATATGTGCGCACATGGCCACTGCCCCTTGATACAAAGGGACTTACCCGATTCCTCCACACGCACACAATATAAGTCCAGAGATCACGATGCCCACTAGACCCGCGGTCCTCTCCTGGCGCTCCTGCCCGTAGTGTCAGTCGTGAATATGGCGGGGACGAGGCCCCGCGGTAGCCATCCGGAATAGGAGCAGAGCGAGAGGTCGGCAGACCTCGTCGCGGGAGCGCAGGGACGTCGAATGGCCGCGCGCCGGGCAAGAGGAGGCGGCGCGCGCCGATCGATGGTGCCACGTCACCAACTTTCCCATGCTCCCAGGCCGATCGAAGTTGCCTCATCGGCAAGCTACCGTGGGAAACGGCGCGCCCGAGCCGGCCACGGACCGAGGAGCGATCGCGCTCGCGACACCTGCCATGCACAGAAACGCGTTCTCAAGTAATCTTTAAAATTAAAATGACACGGGATTACGAAAACCTTCTTCTGCTGCGAACACTTTCAGGTTGGGCAGGTTTGCTACGTAACAAGGTAATTTGAGCTTTTATCGTTTTATAAAACGGTTAAATACCTTTTAAGGTTTGATAAAAAGATTTTATAAATCTATTGATGTGGCTGAAATCTTTACTATTAGTATGTACTTTTGACCACCTGTTTAAACCTTCCTCAACTTGTGAAATTTTTTCTCGTAGCTAAGAAGGCTCATGTTGTTATCACTAAGTAAAGAATATTTTCGAAATTAGGAGATGCTTAGAAAATTCCTTCCAAAATGTGCAATATCCGTTTCCTCGAGATTTTCACTTTCTTTTACGATGGGTGGAGCTGCTCAAAAAAGGTCAGCGAGTAAGCAATTTCTTCTTACCTTGTAGCAAGAATCTTGTGTTGCAGCTAAAAAGCTCAATCACCTTGAATTTTCGATTTCTTCATTCTTGGGAACATTGATGTCCTTAGGATGTAATTCGCGAACAAGTCGCTCATTTACGAGCACCCTAAGCTTTTTCGAAAAGTTGTGCGCTCAAATTTTTAAGTAACTTTTTGTAAGTTTGGGCAGTTCTCGCACAGTTTATTTTGCTGCTGCTTGAATTTAATAGAAAACGAGAAGGGTTGCAGTGAAAAGCTAGAAAGGATGCAAGTACCGCGCCCACGCCTTTCGCAGCTTTTATCCATTTCTTGTGCTGGCTATTGGAATGAATGAAGAGAAGATATAAAGTCAATCAGTAAGGATTAGCTATGGAGAACTGCTCAGCTACCCACCGTTTGATGGCGTTTCCTCGCACCAAAAAGGAGTGGGGCGTTTTCTCCGGTAATCGCTTGCACCACTTTCTCAGGATAGCTTCTTTCTCCGCCACTTTGAGCTGTGAAAGTTGTAAAACGGGGCACACGTCAGCTTTTGGCTGCTTTTACTCCCAGTCTTTTGATATTGATGTAACAGTATCTGAAGCGAAGTGAATCGTTTGACACCGGCTGATAACGTAGAGAATGCCTATGTTGGATGATAAATTCCGTACGGCCATTCGAAATAGGCTGCAGCAAATGTAACATGAAATTCACGTATTTCTACTTCCATACTGTACCATAGCGCATAGAGCAGCGTATATTGTGCAACTGTTTTATTCAGATATGATTGCCGTGCCGGACCTTCTATCGAGTGGAATGGAGAACTGGGGAATGATTACCTACAAGTATGAGTTTGCTAGGAGAGCTCCTTTTCCTTTTAAGCTACGAATTTTTTAGGGAAAGTGCTCTCTTGTACGACGAAAGAATTTATCCACAGGGGTCGGAGATTTACGTTATAAAACTCATAGCGCACGAGTTAGCTCACTCGGTTCGTTTGTCATCCATCTTATTCCAACGTACAAAAATAAGAAGAGTTCTCTTGAAAGTTTGAATAACGCTGTTAGAGAACGGCTGCATGCTGTTGTTGTGAAATGCTTAATTGACATGTGGCTCAAGTCAGTTTCTTTAAGCCTCAGTTGGCTGGTATCGAGGTTGCAAGCTGTCACAACGATGTTTTGTTGCAATCAAAACTTCTAGCGCCAGGCGGGACTCGAACCCGCAGAATTGCGGTCACCCTCAGTGTGAATGCTGACTCTCACTGTTGCCAGCACATAGGTATGTAAGGAAGTATTAGCGCGGAGGGGTGGGGAGGGGAGGAGAGAGGGGGGGGGGTGCGGAGAGGTAGGGAGGGTGACCATGGGATTCATGGCAGTATTATTGCGGATAGTAAACGTTGCCGACCTGTCGACCAATGCCGATTAATTTCAGTTATTTTTCTGCAAATTAAACATTTCTCATGATCTGTTTCTCGCCACGTCGAGAATGGGCACTTTGGAGAATAAGTCGCTGCATGCGATAGAGGGTGGATGCTCCATAGCTGCAGTGAAGATTCTGCCCTACCATATTCCGCTGCACTATATAATAAAACCATTTTTTAGTGTAATGAAAGTAAGAAGGCCTAAAGAAGAAAGGAGGAAAAACGGGATTGGGTTGTTCTATTCTCGGGGTTTGGGGCAAAGCCCTCAACCAGACGTTTGGCGGCCGTTAGGCCGCTGACGTCTGGACAACAGATTTTAAACGTGCGGACAGGCGTTGTCATGCAGTAGGTTCGATTGGCCCTCCCCCTCTTCGATTGGCCAAAGCCGGCTGTTTCTCAATCAAATTCTGGTGCATCACTTCAATTTCCGCACAGTACTGCTTCGCTGTGATAGCCTCTCCGGGCTTCAAGAACTTGTAATGAACTATTTGGTGGATTACCAATGGGTGGCTTTACTATTCAGTGGAACAAAGGTTTATTCTCACGATATGATAGTAGAACCCACAATAGTGGTACACGCATCGTATATACACAATTTCTGTGGGCGCAGCCACGATATGGCGACATTCTGGTCGCAATCAGTATCACAAGTGTAAACCTAAAAGACGGTGCCGCACTTGAGCACCGCGGGAGATTACGTTCATGAGTGCCTACTTACGATATCGCTAGGTTATGCCTGTGGATGATATTCAATAGTACTTATATTATATTGCTCACCTAAGTATCTTAAGTCTTATCATTCAAATCAAGGTGTCCTATATTATAATACAAAGGTATTATATTACAGTAGTACATTAATATGTCTGGACACAGATCTAGTTGGGTATCCACAACAGTCCACCATGCAGTCTTCTTGGTCTTCTTTGGAAGGAGACTTGGTTTCAGCATCCCCTTGGGACTCTCAGACATTATGCAGAGCAAAGTCAATTGTCATAAGGGATTCGCTTTTTGTCGCATATTACGATCCTGTCCAAACAGGCTACCTTAGGTTGCCCAGCCTTAACGAAACGCAGGTATCGTGACTCTTCAGCATCTGCACGGCGGTTAGTTCGTGCGGGATTCATCTATCCAATTTCTTTACTTTTCCAATCGCGTTTAAGTGACTACTGCTAGTGCTGCCGTCAACGCCGAAATGCTGTGCTAGCTCTATCCCAGTTTGACGCTGATCCGATTCCAACATGGCTTTGAGTTGGCGGTTGTTAAGGAGTGATGGCGGTCTACCTTTCCCTTTCGAGAATTTCATCTCTGGATCGAAACTGTTCGAATCTGTGGCGAATGGTGCGTTCCTTAGCGAAATCCTCCTCAAATGCAGCGTTGGTGTTACGAGCAGCGGCCGCGGTGTTGTGTCCCTTTTCCATTCATTTAAGTGGAGCATCCGAATGGTCACCACTGCTCCTCAGCCGCTACGCCGCGAGCGGTGTGCGTTACGTCCACGTTGCCTCCTCGAGTGACGACAGTTGCACGGTCAGTCGACATCGAAGACGGCCGTGCGGCGGCCGCCGGTGGCTTCGGATCGCCACTCTTTCGCCGCAATTCCATGGATGGTCGCGTTGCTTGCGTGCATGGCGTAATCTTTGAAAATAAACGTCGCTTCGTCAGTCTACGCGGAATAGCAGTAGGTATGTTCGGCTACGGCCCAAATTCTAGCAACATTGCTCGCTAGGCGGCTCCGGGAAGGCCATCGTGTAATACAGCTTGGTGCAAGCCTAGGGCGAGGGAAGGGTGGTGAGGAGGGGGGGGGATGTGTTCTTCTTCATATAATAAGCAGAATTTGTAAAAAACCGTTCAGATCGAAAACGTGAAGCACAGCTCCAATATCTTATAAGTTTGGAAGGGCACCAAAGGTTTTCTTGCTGCGGTAGAGCTACCAATTCTATGTAAAAGATGCATGTTGAGCCTCTCCTCTCTAGAGTTGTACCGACACGTTGCGGTGCACGCAAACGGAAATTTTTATGGCATATATATATTTATATATACCAGATGTTCAACGGCCTGCCGGCCGCCAAACGTCTGGTTGGGGCTTCGCCCTAAACCAGGAGAATAGAACACCCCAAACGTCTTCTTCTCCTCTTTAGACCTTCTCTCATTCATTACAGTAAAAAAACTGGTTTTGCTTTATAGAATGGTATAGCGGAATAGGGCAAAACATGCCCATCACCTTCAGTGGACCCCTCTTAACTGGTCCCTTATCACTGGTTCCCCTTTATTGTCAGCCTTCTTCCGATTCACCTTCACTGGTCCTCCCTTCTCCTTTGTCACTCCCTACTACTGCTCCCACCTTCACTGGACCTCCCTTTACTGGTCCCCTCTTCGCTGGCTATCAGATCCTTCACCGATCCCCATTACTAATCCCACCCAGCGGAGTGGCGTTCTACCCCCCGCCCTTTAAACAGAGGCGTGGCAAATGTCTCCACTATCTCGTAGGGCAGCCACTGGACTCTCGAGCAAGCCCAGGGAGTAGGGGGTGGGCGGGCCAGGAGACCAGGGGTAGAACGCTCGACCCCCATCCCACCCTCACTGGTCCCTTTTTTATGGATCAACCCTTTTCCGGTCCCCCTTCACTGGACCCCTTCCCTCCCATTCACCGATACACATTACTGATACCTTAATTACCGGTCCCCGCTCACCTGGTTCCCTCCTTCACTGGTCAACCTTCTATCGGTCCGCCATTTCACTGGACCCCTCCCCCACCCCTGACCGGTCCCCATTACTGGTCCCTTCCTCACCGGTCCCCTCTTCACTGGTCAACCTTCTACCGGTCCCCCCTTCACCGGACCCACCCCCTTCACCTGGTCTCCTCTTAACTGGTCAACATTCTACCGGTCCCCTTCACTGGACCCCTCCCCCTCCTTCACCGGTTCCCACTGCTGGTCCCACCTTCACTGGTCCCTCATTTATTGGTCAACCCTTTATCGGTACCCCTTACTGGAACCCCATCCTTCACCGGTCCCCCATTACTGGTCTCACCTTCACTGGTAACACGTCGTCTGAATCCGGAAACGTCGCGCGACATCGGTGAACCCTTGACACCTCTCCTCAACCCGAACGTCCTTGGTGGGACATCGGTGATGCGTCTTCTGAACCCAGACACCTGTTGACCCACCTCGCTGACACCTCTTCTAAACCCGTACGCACGTTGAAGGAGGTGGAGGACATCTTTTCCCAACCCGAACCTCCTTGGCGCGACATCGGTGACATGTCGTCTGAACATGGACGCCTGTCGACAACTTCAACAGTTGACAATTGGTGACAACTACAACCCCCCCCCCCCCTTCCCCATACTTCCTCCCAACACCTCCTTCAGCACTTCTGTGCAAACGAACGCATCCACACATACACGTAATCACTCACACACAGACAAACGACCGTTCTCGCTTATATATAGTAGGATATATCTGGCATCACTGGCGATGTATTAGGTTGAGTCATAAATTCTGCAACAAAATTTGTCTTCCAGCAAAAATAAGACTATACCACAAGAGAAATGGGTGACATAAACAAAGTAATTGCCGCTATTTTTTATGGGATTCTTCCGCTTTTCGTGAAATAAGTGGATTACAGCTCTGTAGAATTCGGTCGGTTTCGACCTGCAGAAGTCGTGTACCACCGCCATGACCTTGTCAACTTCGACGAAGCGCCTACCATGGAAGAAGTGATCCATCGACCGTGTCAGATAGCAGTCACGTGGTGCAATGTCTGGGGTGTATGGTGCTTGCTTGATTTTAGTCCAGCCCAGTTCCTAGGTTTTTCCAACGTCTGAAGTACCGTAAGCCTCGACTGTTGCCCTGGTAGATGAAACATTGGTTCGCATCGACTTCTTTTTTCATTAATTTTTGCTCGATCTAGTCGAGTTGTTGGGAAATGCAAGCGTCGAGAATGATTTGTCTATGTGGAGCAGATTCCGATGCACTGGAACACTACATGTCGACCAAACGCGCAGCAGGACCTTCTTTCGGTGAAGCCCCGGATTTGACGTGAGAACCTCTAGCTCGTTGCGTTCCAGCTATTGCTTTCCGGCTTTTCAGTTGTAGTGAAGCATCCGCTTCTCACCGCTGGTAAGGATTCGATCCAGGTCCCTCGACTGAGCCGCTGCCGAAGCTCTCGGCTGTTGGAAGCACAGCGATTTACTTCGGTTTCCGTCAAAGCGTGAGGCACAGACGAAGGCGATTTTGGCGGCCTTCCAATCCTCTGCAGCCGACGAGCGGTGGTTCACTGGGAGGAGTGGAGTCCTAACGTGGTTTGAGAGGAACTCGACTTCGTGGGTTTGCGCATATTCCCTTTGTTTACAGCAGTTAATCTTTCCGGGAGTGGCTAGTCTTTGTTGCCCTTCTGAGCGGAAAGGAACTTCTTATACCATCTCCACTAATTTATTTGTCTAGGCGTAAACTTGCCGGTGACTTCCTCAATGCGGCTTGACCCCAACGCTAGGTTGCTGTCGAGCTTGAACTATTTGAAAATGAAATCACACCCTTTTTCACTTTCAGTGGTCATCGTTCTGATGAATAAAACTTTTAAACAGCGCAAGGAAAATTGACGATTTACAACTAAAAATGATCTCTAGAAAACAAGCTTTCAAACACAATATAATACTTCAGCGGCTTTACCTTAGGATCCAGAAAAATTTAAATGTTGCAAAATTCATGACTTAACCTTATAAAATCGACCGAAATTTGGAAAACATGTGTCGGAATCATCTTCTAAAACCCCGGTTTTTGTGACTGCTTAGAATAATTTGGAGTTTTAATTTGCGAAGCAGAAAGGAAGGCACTATTGTATTTAGTGTGCCACAATTAATCTTGTTCAAAATTGGTATATCAGGTGTAATTTTCCGTAGGAGGAACGAATATAATAGCCGTTTTTTGCGAAAATGCCTTGCCTTGCCTGAGCTCGTTATATTAAGTTAGAATCGCCCAAGACCATGCCAAGACCATGCGAAATAGCGCCCTGCGAAGAGAGGCAAAGTCTGCGTCTTCTATCGGTGCGCACTATTTCGCCGCCTCTAGCCTGCAGCAGACGTTAGCCAGAGCATAAGTCTTGAAATCTCGAACAGCAATGTTAGGGTGCGCTACTGGGCCCACACCCCGGAGTCCCTTTCCCTGCCCAATTCTCTGCTCCCCTCCGTCAGCGTCAGCGGTTGCCCGTGTTAAAATTGTCTTCATCCTGGAGTTCCCTTCCTTGCCAATATGGAAGCAAATAAGTCGCCGATCTGTAATCGAAACGAGATAAGACTGCATTTGCATTCGCTGTATTTATCTAGTCGCTACGCCTGCATGCCATGGCATGCTCCCCTGGGATAGTGTCGATATCTTGGAGTTCCTGAAGAGTGGGTGCGAATATTCTACTATTGTCCAAAGAGTCGAGTTCAAGCTGTAGCTGGAACCTCGATGGAGTTTCCCATCACTGTCGGGGTACACCCGGGTTCTGCGCTTTTCCCACTCCTCCTTGTTGTCGTCATGGATGCCATCGCACGAGATCTTTAAAAGCCAGTCCCCTGCACCTTGCTTTGTGCTGATGACGTAATGCTCGCTAGCGAAGACAAAGATGAACTCTAGCAAGAGGTGCAAGTTTGGTGCGATCGCTTGGAGCGGTTTGGACTCAGATTGAACGTGAAGAAGACCGAGTATTTAACGACGGACGTTACCGAGTCCAGCTTCATCAAGGTTAACGGCATCGAGCTTCCACGCACTGCGGTCTTTAAGTACCTAGGATCAGCAGTCGCGTCTGGCGGCAAACTGATGGTCGAAGTGAATTCACGCGTGAGTGCAGCTTGGTCCAAATGGCGCTCTTTGGCTGCTGTGCTCTGCGACAAGAAGATACCAGGGCGCTTTAAGTCGAAGATCTACAGGGTAGTCATCCGGCCAGTAGCCATGTACGACGCTGAGTGTTGGCCTGCCACTAAGCAAGTTGAAACGCGCCCCAGCGTCACGGAGACGAGGATGCTGCGCTGGGCGGCTGGAGTCACGCGCATGGACCGCATCCAAACGATGTCACTCGGCAGAAATTCGATGTCGTGCCGATACGGGGGCAGACATAACTCCAACGCCGCGCGAACCCCCTGGCGTCGCGCACGGTGCGCGACGAAATTGGACGAGTTGTCGCGGTGCGATGCTTCCGACGGCTTGAAACGCTTCCTAAGGGGACGTGCGGCACGCCTTTGCCTTATTTCAACGTTTCTTGGAGATGGTATATGAATGTGGTTTTAAAAGGAAGATCATCGACAGTTTATACAATCCTGGTCATGTGGATGGTTTCTAGCGTCAGTATTTGCCATATACAACTTCTTCGGTCAATTTTTACCCTATTATACTGCGAAAAAGGTCACCATCACCCATTCTCGGATCAATTGTCCTACTGCAGACTGTTGCCTACCATATTCTGTGGCATCTTAAGTTCCTTGCTAGAAATGTGGTTTGGGAGCTTAAACACTGAGAACATTTCGTGCTCCGCGGCTAATCATGCGATACCGAGCGCACGTCTGCGTTTCAGCGCCGCGACGTCGCACGCGGCTAGCGCGCGAAGTCGCGTTGGAGTTAGGTCCTGGAGCCGTACCGATAGCTGGCAAGGTGCGCGGAGCTCGCTTGCGATGGTACAGCCACTTCGAGGTAATGGGAAAGCGGCCTAGAGGGCACCCGAAGCAGCGATGGGCTGATACGCGACATCTGGACTTGAAAGTAGCTGGTGTTCACCTTGATCTAGCGCTGGATCGGGAAAGATGGCGTCATGACACCAGAATAGCGGACCCCGCCATGAAGCGGAACAAACGCTGAAGAAGAAGAAGAAGAAGAGGCGCAGTCCTTGCGTATCTTACCATCGCACCACATTTCGCAGGGTGATAGTCGTTAGTACCGACTCGGATGCGCACTGACGATGCCGACGGTGCCTGTGGTGCCAATTAGCTTCGACTCGCACCGTGCCACCCGCCGCTTCGCGATGATGACCTAGCCGAGCACGGGAGCCTGCAGTCGACGGCGACCCCACCGAGGCCGAACTTCACAGATCGACCAGATTTACAGTTACAGCGGATAACTTATTTAGAGGGTTTACAAAGGCAGTGCAAAGAGTCGTACTGGTGCGAGTCCTACACACTTTCATGTCAGAATTTCGAGCTCAATCTGATGGACTGTACAAGAACACTTAAAAATTTCTCAATAAAAATATTTTGGCGCAGGCTTAGAGTGAAAGGCTTCACAAATAATTAAGCACGAAATTCGTAGTCTTTATAATAAAATTTTTATGGTCTACCTGAATCGCTGTTAAAGAATGCTTAAAAATTTCCCTGCAGGGACATTTTGGCGAAGGCCTCCAGATAAAGAGCACGAACAATCCATTTAGTAGATAGCCTTCCTAGGAGAATCCTGTCCTAGTTTTTTCATAGTATTCCTCAGGTTTTTCTAAGATCCTCGACATCTTTATGAACCTTTGTGATACCCAGCAGGATATTTCTCGAAACTAAGACATAATAAGTAAGAATAAAAATTCATGGTAATTGAATTTTATCACACAACATATCAAATTCTTCTTCCAGTGGCATGCCAGTAGAATAAAGTTGCATCCTTCATGAATGAAGGAAAACTTTTGAGGAAGAGCACCGTTTTTTAAGCATCAATAATCATTTAGCCTCCAAGACTATGCTGCCCTGGAAATTTTTTTTTGCATTGTTCGTGCAGTCTTTATCTAGAGGCTTTCCCCAAAATGTCTCTACAGGAAAACTTTAAAGCGTTATTGTACAGCCCTAGATCATAACATTACAAAGTTAGACAAAGGTAGGCCATAAATTTTTTCATTATAAAGTCTACGAAATTCATGCCTAATTGTTCGTGAAGCCTTTCACTCTAAGCCTGCGTCAAAATATTTTTATAGAGAAATTTTTAAGTGTTCTTGTACAGTCCATCAGATAGAGCTCGAAATTCTGACATGAAAGTGTGTAGGACTCGCACCAGTACGTCTTTACGCTGCCTTTGTAAACCCTCTAAATGGGTCATCCGCTGTGACTGTAAATCTGGTCGATCTGTGAAGTTCGGCCTCGGTGGGGTCGCGGTCGACTGCAGGCTCCCGTGCTCGGCTAGGTCACCATCGCACGGCGGCGGTGACCTAGCCGAGGAGATCGTCGCGAAGCGACGAGTGGCGCGAGTCGACGCTAATTGGCACCACAAGCACTGTCGGCATCGTCAGTGCGCATCCGAGTCTGGACCAACGACTGCCTCCCCATTTCGCAAGGCGTTGGGCGATTCGAACTTAATATAACGGGCTTATGAGGATTTCCGCAAAAGAAAAACGGCTATGATATTCATTCTTCCTATGGAAGATTACCCCTAATAAATGTATTTTGATCAAGAATAAGTGGGGTACACTAAGTACAATAATACCGAAAAGAATGAAGCTTTCACGAACCCAGCCAGCAGTGTGTTCTGGTTATGTTCTGACTGCACATTATCCTGTTGTTCTCTGCAGTTGCGCAGCCGGAGAAGTTCATTATCGCTCTTCCTATTCGCCCCCTTTAGCATTCACATCAGTTAAGGACTGAGATCGCATATCTTCTTTGACGCGTACAACCGTTACCGGGGCACTTTTGAAGGCTCCATGCGCACTAACGATGAGTCTTGCTCTGAGACACGTTAAACGCGCGAGGGCAAGTAGGTGCGTGCGTGTCGCGATTGCACACGGCTTAAGGGCGGAGGAATAACTGCGATCCACCCGAATCTCACTTGACTCGTACTGTAAGAGCAACGCTAAAAACTCGGCAGAGTTAGCGATGTCAGAAGAGCTATAAACGATAAGAGAGCGAAGATTCTGCGGTTTCAGAATCTATATACAGTGCCCAAAACAGAAAATCTCGTAACCACAAAAAATCGGCCGGAAGTTGAGGAAGCAAAATCGGCCATTTGACATAGAACAACCTAGTAAACTATTATTTTGCTCAAGGCTTCTCTCACTCATCAACGAGTGTGGTTCCGTATATACTGCAACAAAATGCTGGCCACACGTACACGGTTCGTTTGCATTAGGTTTGATACAACTCAAAACGTTATTCTCTGAAAGATCACTGCTGAGCAGCTTTATTCGTGATAACCTATTTCGTGCTTAATGAAAATCTTCAACGTTTGAGTGGCTATGCACATCGCGTTCCATTTACATGTTATAGAGCTTTATTCATCATTTATTTTAAAGACGATGTTAGACGCTACATTTTTCTTCAAAAGCTCAGATACTGGACAATCAAAAAGCATAGTTGGAGAAATTTCATATGCAGTCTTCTACTTGAGGTAGCGTTCTTCAGTTTTAGCGCAGTAGTACTCATTTAATGTTCACCATGGAGACGATCTCGGGAGCCTTACACCGGCGATATCAGTGCGTGAGTGCCCCAAGGCGAACCGGAGAATTCGATCGTTTGGTTTCATTCCGACGAAAGCGCACTAGTTTCTAATAAAAGTAGCTTCAACGGCGACAATTGTAAGAAGCTTATTACTGAGGATGTGCTATATAATAGTTATTATCTGTACAACTGAAAATGACTTCAAGACTTCCTCAAAAGTAGAACGCATAACTGAAGTGGGATAGATTAACGGCATCCTTAATCGTTTTATCAGCTTCCGCACAGCCTGCGAAGCTTTATTAATTCGATCACTAGAGCATGCCCTCCCGCGGGTAGAGAAAAGGACTATCCGCAGTGCCGAAAGGTTGTTAAGCAAGAGGAAATGTTCCGCAATTTTATAACAAAATGTGGGAAGGGCCTGATCTTATTTCTTATCGACTTTTTATTTTTGCTATTTTTTGCAGTGGTTTGGAAACTTGGTAACCATGAAGTGGTGGAACGATCTATGGCTTAACGAAGGTTTTTCCCGATACATGGAACACATTGCGACTACTGCTATTCTTAAAGCACCGAGAATGGTACGATGCTCAATCGCTGGAAAACGAAGGGGTCGTCAAACCCTTTCTGAGTTACAATTTTGGACATTCATTGAGTAAGCAGGTCTGGAGGCACTAGCAATGATCCAATCAGCAGTAGTTTTCAAAAAAATATCTTGTTTATGGGCATCACAGAAGAAAACCCAACCCGATGATACTATAAAAAGTGTTGTACAAGGTTTACCAATAGAAAATCTGATCTCCCTTTTTCTCTCAAGAGCTGGCAGATTTAAGTGCTTTGCAGAAGGACTTCTTCCTCATTGATGTGTTGGACACGGCGCTAGAATCAGACTCACGAGTAGCAAGTCAGCCACTTTTGTTAAAAGCTGAGGAAACAGCAGATGTCCTGGAAGGATTCGGAGCCCTTGTTTACGACAAAGGAGCTTCCTTGATCTACATGATCGCCGCCCTAATGGGAAAGGAGAGCTTCAAAAAATGCTTGCAGGTGGGACAGCAATGTCAAGCTTTCAGTTTGTGGTGTTCCCCGACCATGTTCATGTTCCTACCTCGTTATTTTTTGTGTTCATTAGCTTGGAATTTGAGACATTGTACGTTAGTTGGCACGCCTTTAGCAACTGCAAATTATGCAGCAAAAGCGATTAACCTGCAAGATCCCTGCTTCTCTTTGCTTGAAATGTCAGGCTTACAAGTTGTGCCTAGCAGCGTCTTGTTCCACTCGTTTTCAGGTGGATATTCATTCAACGCCTTTACATTTCTGCTTTCCGTCGCCTTTAGAGCCCTAAAAGTGGAATACAGATTTATGTTTGCACTATACTTCACCAAGCGCTTTGTTCGCCCTAGCATTTCCGATCCATTCCTGAGAACATTGCAGAGAGCCCAGATGGAAGAGGCAAGCTCAGGCGTAGCATCCACAAAAGAGGTTGATATTCGTTCATAATATTTCACCACTAGAGAAGAATAGACGAAAACGCTGCTCACACTAGACACAAGCGGGAAAGCCACTCGTGACAGAAAGATGTTTATTGCGGTTGTTCACTAATGCAATTCCTATGAAAATCTAGGAATCTTTAAAATCCTCTTTGTCGATATCTAGTTCAACAGTTAAACTGTGTGTACACTTCACCTCATAGTCGTTTTCGTTTTGTGCTAACAGTTTTTAAAAGTCGTTTTCATTATGTGCTACTAAATTCCAAAAGATCTTGTAAGCAATCCGTGTATTTTGCTAGGTAAGTGCTCCCTTACGTATAGTGCGCTTCAAAAGTATGTATCCACCCTATGATTTGGCCATATCTTGTCTCTTGTTTCTGTAGATCCGCACTAGTTTCACTAAATTCCACGTAGTCGAAAATAAGTAGCGACTCACTCTCAGAAATATTGTTTGTCTCACATGAGAATCAGACATTCTTGAAAATTATTTGAATTTTCTTAAATTTCTTCCCTGAAAAATGAATATATTGAATTTTTCTGTAGGTAAAGAATAAAAAAATTAATCTGCACGGTCCCGGTGGATACCGACATTGCTGGAGAGACGTGCAAGAATCGCCCGTTGCCGCAACTTCGGAGGCGGTTCATTAAGGACATGAGCCGGCTTCAGCAGCAGCAGAAACCTTAACCTAGCGTTCCGTCATGTCGTATGGGCAATTGGTGTGTTGAGGTGTTCTGGAGTCTAGCCTTCTACGCTTCATGAGAGGCAGAAGGTGCCATACACATGTTCTGCAGCAGGACATCACTGCAGTCCATGTGTCATGGACGCCCGAAGATTGGCTTTACCGTCACAACATTCACGTGGCGGACTAACCGGCATTTTTCCTGACTGCAATACGATGGAGAACATGTGGGACTCTTGGTTCAACGGGCCTACGCGAATAACTCATTGCTCAATGGCATGGCGGCGATTTTGATTGGAACCTAGAACACTATCGAAGATAAAATCATCCAGAATGTTGTCAACGGCATGAATAATAGGATGTATGATTTCATAAGGAGTACTGTTGGTCCGATTGACTTTCGAATTAGGTAAAAAATCTGTTTTTTGTAAGTGGGCACATTCTTTTGAAACAGCCAGACACCCAAATTTTTTCAAGAAACTCTGATTCTCGTGTCAAACGCACAATTTTTCTGAAAGTGAGTACTTATCTATCTACTGCGAGTAATCTAATCAAACTAGTGCGGGCCTACAGAAGTGAACACGAAACGAGATATGGGCAAATTATGAGGTGGGTACATACTTTTGAAGCGCACTGTATAAGTTCACAGTTCATCCCGTTTCCACGATTTGCTTGGTACTACTGGTTAAGGACTCAATCTCAGCAGTTGCTCCAATCTGTGTGCCCCAGAGGAGCGCATGTATTGAGGTGGTCAAAGTTGAGTATTCGGTCTTGCACTAAGGCTGCTCTTTGTGCAGAGTAAGACAGACTTCTACAGCTACTTCGCGTAAGGTTTCACAATGTTAAGAGTACCTCAACAACTGAATGCAGAATGAGTACTGTTTTATGTGGAACCCAAATTCCGCGTCAGGATTGTGAGCCATCATTTAGGCCTTCCCAAAACAATTACGACTACCTACAAAGTAGTGGGAAATATACACAGGCTAAGGAATCTAATGCGAAACACACAAGGGAGGAAGTTACACCCGAGGGCCCTTTGGTCAAAATCAAGAATTGTCAATTGTGCTATTTCCTTCTACGTTCTATAACGAACCGGTTCCCATGCAAGACAGAGATTTCGAGCTCCGAGTTTTATCTTCCGTAACCGTTTTGATGAACGTTACCGTTTCCGGAAGCGTTCGTGGCATCCGTCTGGTAGCGAGCGGTCAGGTGTTGAAGGCATGCATTCAAGAAACTCGCTAGAACCAACAGGAGAGCTCCGTTCTACCCTTTTCCTCGGCTAAAGTCTCGCTTAGCTTCTTGTTTCCGCTGGAGCTGATGGCTACTGATGTGTTAGCCGATTAAGGGTCACTAGGGCAAGGTTTTTTCAGGTTTTTTCAATCTTTCACATCATGTTAGAATACATGATGTGGTCGCTCATTCCTATAGTGTCGCTCGAACGTTTAGCAAGCGAGCATTGTGACACAGCATAAAGACCATGAAACTGGGTTGTGAAGGCTGTCGAAATGTCAGCAACGATAATGAGGATGACAGACAATGCACAGAACAAATGTGCAGAGATATGTAGGAACCACCACTGTGGTGATGTCCACTATTAGCGCGTCGCTACAGATGCTGTTTGCCGTCGTGGCGACTGTTGCTATACAAACTCTAGTGATCGTGCGCTTTGCCATCCTTGATGCGCACTTTGCTCCTCGACGTATACAGCTTATCATGCCTAAAGAAACCCTAATTGTCACTACCCAAACTTACGAATTATCGAACTCCACGTCGCAGTGACGCGAGCAGCAAAATTAGGAGTGATGATCTATGCCACGAGTTCATGCATCACTACGAATATGGAGTTGCTGTGTCCAGCACTGTGTGAAGTCTCTCAGCAATAAGTACTGCGACCTCAACGGTTCTTGCTTAGTAGAATTAACGCGTTAAAAGTGCGACTTTCTCCAAAGACGTGGTGGACATTTTGCATTATTTTTTGCCCAAATTTCGCAAACCGATTTCTTATATACAATGGAGGGTATCTTTGTTGTTTTTAAGAAAATCCTTTCAACTTGCCTAATAGGGCTGTTTAATGATCGACTCAGCATCGGAGCCGATGCGGCAACCAAGGACGTTAACTGTTCTGACCTCGCATCTGCCCTTAGGAGACTTGGCACTTGCCAGAACCTCGCCCTAGGCAAAGAAGTAGTGAGCGCTGTTCCTCCGCTGCACAAAAAAAAATCTATTCAGTTATAATAGTTAGTCTTTACGGGGGCTTATTTGGGGTGCCGAACACGATGCCGAAGTCCATTTGGCCGATTACGGCAGGAGACCACCCATATCAATAACTGAGGGTGATCGGTGATCCTGACCCGACCATCCTCAAAAGAGGAGTAACCTACCAAGATCGGCGGAATTTTCAAAGCCCGATGTCGGATTCGTAATCAGCGCCCAAATAACCCGATGATGATTTTGGACGAGAAAATTTGGCCAATTTGGAAAATATCGGTTTTCGATGAAGTTATCATCCGCGCAGGCTCGACCAGAGCGCCCCCGCCCTGGATGGGAAATTGTGAAAAAATCGATTCTTCTGAAATAGGTGGAGAGTGCTAAAAGTCCGCCGCCCTAGAATGACAGCTGGTGCTAAGGCAGTTTAATCAGCTAGGAAGTTGTGAGGAGTCATCGTAAAGAAACTTAAGCGTTCTGCTCGCCTGTGCATTTGTACGCCGTTAGCTTTCTGCGTCTTCCCGCAGGGGTCGACTGAAATTGGAAAAAATCGTGTCCTACAAGGCTAATCTGCATTTTCGCACCGCCGTAACATTGTGCAACCATAAATTACATCGCTGTGGTTTACCGATCTGTTAGATCTCCTTACTAGCTACAAAACCCACAAGCTGCAGCGGGTATCTTCTGCACTATAAACCACAACAACAGGTTATTTGATGGATTATAACTACCGCAACAGAAATTATTTGCAAGGGTGAACGTCGAAGCGCAGTCGAAAAAAATGAATAAATTCAGAAAGAGGGAACGATGAGTAGAGTGAATGATGTTCAAGTACGGAAACAGAAGTTTATTAAAGGCGCGAAGCAATTTTAGCCAAGTCAGTAGAGACTTTTATTACTGAATAGATTGTTTTTTATGCAGTGGAGGGAGAGCGCTTACTACTTCGTCGCCTAGGGGTATGTTTGGCAAGTGACAAGTCTCCTTGGGGCAGATGCGAGGTCAGAACAGTTAACGTCTTTGGTTGCCGCATCGGCTCCGATGCTGAGTCGATCATTGAACAGCCCTATTAGGCAAGTTGGAAGAATTTTCTTAAAAACAACAAAGATACTCTCTATTGTACATAAGAAATTGGTTTGCGAAATTTGCAAAAAAATGCAAAATGTCCACCACGTATTTGGAGAAAGTCGCAGTTTTAACGCATTAGTTCTATCAAGCACGAACCGCTAGCGTCGCAGTACTTATTGCAGAGAGACTTCACCCAGTGCTGGACGCACCAACTCCATATTCGTAGTGATGCATGAACTCGTGGCATAGATCGTCACTCCTAATTTTGCTGCTCGCGTCACTGCGACGTGGAATTCGATAATTCGTAAGTTTGGGTAGTGACAATTAGGGTTTCTTTAGGCATGACAAGCTGTATTCGTCGAAAAGCAAAGTGTGCATCAGGGATGGCAGAGCGCACGATCACTAGAGTCTGTGTAGCAACAGTACTGCGGAAATATCTCCTACAAAATGGAAGATTCTACCAACCCATTCTGAGTTGAGATGTGGAGTGAATATTTCATAGGCAAATTTGGTGTCATATAGGTCGCTAGAACGTGGGAAATCCAGTGAGCATAGTAACATATGTTTTAGTTTGGTTTTGAAGCTTTCAAAATTCAACTGGCAAAAGCTACTTCTGCTAAGGACATAATTAAGCGAGACGCGACGGCGATTATGGGTCGGGTCAAGGTAATTAAACGGCTACCTAAGTTTAATACTGGATTTCAGGTTCCTCCTAATCGGAAGTGACGATCGCATGCCGTATGATAGAATAAATAATTGTAAAAGCCGCTGCAAATTTTTATGTGGAAATCTTCACTTTGAAAAAAGTTATCATAAAGCGACTCAAAAAACGCGTTTTTGCGTCGCAAACGTCATTTGGTTGAATGTTTAGCGGCGGTACTGTACATCTTTCTTTTCTCACCGGCATTCGTGACTTTCGATGACGAAATGCGAAAAAGCATATTTGCTTTGCTCTTTTTCGTTCATACAACTTGATTCGTGTTGCAGCGCGTCGCTCGACCTGCATCAGCCTTACAATTAGAGCAGCAATATTCATTGTTCGTTTCAAGCGATGTAGCAACGATTATCTCGTAAGACGTGCCTTTCGCTGATTTGATAAGAATTTCATCTCTTTTTCCATTCACAAGCACGAACCAATCTGCGTTTTGGTATTCCAACTATAGCAGCTGCTGAATATAGACGAAAAGGAGACGTGGATTCAAATGAAGTGAAGAGTAAGGTGAAAATTAAAGTAAACTATTATGCCACATGTTTCGCCTGTTGCCCTAGACAGATAGCATAATGACGTAGGGCATAGTGAAAAAGTAAAATAGGAAGCTAAATGTGGTCACTCCCCGAGGCTCATCAGTATAGTAGGGAGTGAGCATATCGAGATAGGATCGCTATATATATAAATTATTAGGGCAAAAGGAATAGGTCAAACCACGGGTAACGGGCTACGAATTATAACTAAAACACGTTCAAAAGGTGAACATTGACGAATATAGATAAGATCTACAATTTTTTTGAATCCTTGTAAGTATGGAAAATGTCATATGTATTTTTTACTAATGTTTTTGTTTCTTAAGAAACAACGTAAAATGGTTTTCAGTATAATTTTTTCATGATATCCAAAGGAAAGCAAGGACGACAAGATTTTTAAGTCCAACCAGGAAATGATTGTACTTTAAGCAAGTGCGAGAAATTATAAGTGTTTCACCATAAGTGCCCGCTACTTTATTAATAGTACTAGTATAGTAAGCGACGGCGAGATTGCCGCGTTTTCGGAATCCAGTGTTCATGTGGTGAGATTATGCGCCTACATATATTAGAGGATACACTCGCTATCGCCTTTAAGCCCGTCGCAACCAAAGTTACCACCTTACAGGCAGGGTACACAACCCGTCCTTCGAACGATCGCAGCAGCGACTTAGCGATAGCCTGTGCCTCAAAGAAGCCAACTCTTGTTACGCAATTCCTGCTGACGTTTGAGCACTTTCGGACATCGATCCTTGATAAAAATGATAGCCCTCCAATTCCATTGTTGTCCCACGGATCTCGCATGGTTTTTACGCGGTGCGTACATAAGTGCTATAGCACAATAGCGAATAGCATGGACCGTACCACACCATGCGATGCGACGCGAAATCATTATAGGCTCGCTTGTCACTAGTGCCCGTGGGCTCCACTCGAGCATTCGTGTTTAGCTCATTCCACAAAAGCGGACACTTACAAGTGGCACACCGTGGAGGAACGAGCTTCACCACCGAAGTCTTTAAACTAGGAAATATTCGATCTGAATGTTCTGTGGAAGAGATTAGCACCACTGGAACATGGGCGAACTTCTACTGTAAATCCTATAGAGTTCAAAGTTTTTCAGCACTATCTCAAAGAACACTCATACAGCAATGTGGAAACGTTTGATCTTTGGAACGCCCTGGATGCAGAAGCCTCCAAATTAGTAGGACCATATGCAGGAAAGCTGGTTATCAGAATTTTTGCCGATCAATGGACGACACAGGTAGCCTGTAATAGTAGTTTAGTCCAAAAAAAGGAAAAATGCAAACTTCATTTGCGTGTGCCTTGTATCCGCAAAATTCACTCAGGAGGCCGCTGCTTCTGGGTGAAGCAATCAACATTTTCTTGGCGAAATCGTGATAGAACTAACAAGGGAATGATATCAGGCTGTAGTTGCGTTTTGGGACGTGAACTCTTGGATGAAGCTTCTAGCGCTGACTATAAATATACGTTCCGTATCTGCACTGGGCTTAGGAGAAGGGAGTTACGGAGCATTTTCACTTTCCCTTGCCTGCGCAGATTCTGCCATTCACGGACGCTGAGCTCAAATCAGCAGCACCGTGGAACGGGCAGTGGTGGCGCATGAATAGAGGAGCAATATGGTGAGACACAGGGGGATTTGTGGTTATACTCTTATGTTTTGCGCTCCCTAAAAATAGCGAACTAGAAATAATAAAAAAATTGAGCAGAGAACAATAGAATAAAAAACCTATAGAAAACGAAAATAAAAATAACTAGTTAAAACGATAATTAACTTAAGTAATTAAGTAATTAAGCGCAGTCGGAGAAGGTGCCGGATTCGCATGTACCCGATACCATGTTTTGGGTACGGATTTCCAGCCCAGGCCAACTTAGCTTCCCATCCCTCCGGGGTGGATGAATTGTTACCAGATGATCTGAGAAGGAAAAACGGGGTGGTAGTCGTTAGTTCCGACTCGGATGCCCACTGACGATGCCGGCAGTGCCTGCGGAGCCAGTTTGCGTCGACTCGCGCTATGACAGCCGCCGCTTCGCGATGATGACCTAGCCGAGCACGGGATCCTGCAGATCGACCACGACCTGACTGAGGGCGAAGCTTTACAGATTGATAAGATTCACAGTTACAGTGGATAACTTATTTATAGTGGTTACAAAGGCAACGCATAAGAGTAGTATTGGTGCGAGTGTTACATAGTTTCATATCAAAATTTTGAGCTCTATCTGATGGGCCGTACAGGTATGCCTAAAAGTTCCCCTGTGGAGATATTTTGGCGCAGGCCTCTAGACGAAGACTGCACGGACAATCAGGTACGAATTTTGTGTACTTTATTATTAAAATTTTTAGCTCCATCTTATGGGCTGTACAAAAATGCTTAAAAATTCCCCTGCAGAGATATTTTGACGCAGGCCTCCATACATTAAGAAGGCAGAAGCCAGACGATAAATGCGGCCGTTCCGTGGCATCATATTGTCTGTCAGAGGTGCACATTTAACGGTTAACGATTTAACGAATTTAACGAATTAAGGCCTTTTCCGTTAAAATCTGGCTTAACGACATAACGGGAATTTTTAGAAATTTAACGGAATTTTTAACGGACTATTTTCACAGTGAGTTTATCAAATTTATCCTTATTATACTCTAATGTTGCAGGTCTCATCCTCCCGATTAGGACTGTTTCTGAAAAAAAAACTATTGAAATCAGCTAGAATATTTTATTATTCCATGAATCTGTTTTGAATTTTTGGAAATAATGCATTTTGAGGGCGCGTTTTGTGCAGTCGGAGGAGGTGCCGGCTATCGCATGCACCCTATGCCAGGTTTATGGTAATTTTTTCGTGATTTCCCGTCCAGGGAAGCCAAGTGGGGTCGGCGAATTGATACCACACATGTCTCGAAAGGACTGACTTCTCCATCTGCTAGCCACCGCAAGTCATTGTATGGCCAAATACGCCTTCAAATCGTCTCCACTACATCCCGTAGAAGTAGAATGCGTGGCCGGGATAGCGACTGGGTAGCGCCGTCCTTTATCCTAATCCTTTAATGCATTTTGGAGCTAGAAATTTTTTGTTCAGTTCTCAGCACGTCAACGTATCCTGAAAGATACTCGACTAATCTCCTTGTAAGATATGCCTATCCCCACCTCACGTTGCTTGCCTTTGCTTTTGCTCTTTTGAACACTTTTGCTCGCCACCTGGAAAAGTCGACACGGAGAGAATGTTTTGGGCCTCTGGACGTATTTAAAACAATTTTAGAAGAACGGTAATATCAAAAATTAGGAAAGCTAGTTTTCCTTAACGTTAACACGTTGACGACGCGTCACAGGTTTTCGGCTGTTTGGGACCGTGTGACACGATGTCGTGTCACGATCCCGACGTTGCAAAAAATGAAGTGGTCCCAGACACTAGAAAACCGTGCGTTCGACAACGTGTTAACATTCCACTGATAGGCTTTTTATAATTTTTTGTAATTAGATTTTTATAAATTCTTTCTGTACTTAATGGGCTGGTGCCTGCATCGAGATTGCATATGCTCGCAGAACGGTTAGACAAAAGATTTAGGAAGAGGGGCGGACTCCGGGTACCTGCCTGGTCGCACATTTTAAAATGCTTTGTCGGTGATCATCTTGATAGATAATTCCATACCTGTTCTTATTTCACATCCTGTAGATAATTTGTTGTTGAAGGCTTGTTCATTTTTCTGTGTTTGTTGATGTTGGATTGCTTATTTTACAATGCAGTGTTACACTTCATTCCTTGAAGCTTAGATGTTGACCTCTTAAAGTTGAAACCTATAAGGTTTTTCTTGATCTTTTTACTTGAAATAATGGTTTGTAGCTAATTGCACTTTTTAACGAAATTTAACGATTTACCGGAAATTTAACGAAATTTTTCCGTTAAAAAATGTCGTTAAAAATTTAACGCACAGAATTTTATGTGTAATCCTGTTGTATGTGGGCGATAAAAATCAGCAAAAATAATGAAAATTATTAGGTTGTCCGAAAAGTTCTCACCGTTTTGTGTTACTATTTTTCATTTGTCTACTATTAAGTAAAACTTCAACTTGCATTGCGCATTAATGCTATTTCTGTACAGAATTTTTCGCTCTATCTGTCAGAATAATTTACGATTCAACGTTGGTTTATATTTCTGTTTTTAAGGGCCTATTGAAGTATGTCGATGGAGCCATTCCGGACGATATTTTATTTTAACTTCAAATTAGGATAATCCGCAGTCGAGACAGCTCGACAAATCAATCAAGTGTGGAGGCCTAATAATCTTGGAGAAAGCGCTGTGTGCCAGTGGTTCAGTAAATTTCGGACCGGAGATTCCAGCCTTGATGTGGGGGGTTGAAGGAATCCTTAGCGGTCGACCTAGACCAATACTGGACGAAGAGTTGAAGGAATTGGTTAAAGCTGAACTATCTAAAACAGTTCGCGGGATCGCTGAAGAGCTAGATCTCAGTAAAACTCCTATTGCAGATGACTCCTATTTGAAACATCTTGTGGAGGTGAAAAAGCGAGTGCCCCATGATCTGAGTGTGAGCGCAAAAATTGTCACGTTTCGAGCTTTGTTCTTCTCTACTACAAAAAAGAAATCGATGAAATGCACCGAAAATTGCGTCAACTTCAGCCAGTATTGGTCAACAGAAGAGGTCCTATTGTTTTGGACGATAGCGCCCAACCACACGTTTCACAAATCACTATTCAAAAATTGAACGAAGTAAGGGTTGAACCGCCATATTCTGCAGACCTCTAACAAATCGTCTACCACCTTTTCAAACACCTTCAAAACTTTCTTGCTGGTAAAACCTTCGCCAATCAGGACCAAGCCAAAACAGTTTCGTGGATTTTGTCGAATCTCAACCTATTTTTTGCTGATGGAATAGGTCGACTAATGGTGCATTGGCGGCAAAGATGTGGTGATCGAACGGTGCTTATTTCGACTAAATCCAATAAGATTTGTGAAAGTTATGACATCAAGATGTTTTCGAACAAGGCAGTGACTAGCCAGTAGAACTGGTGTAAACGTACATCTCGAGGAAGAATATGGATGAGAAGACCTTCTGGTTCAATCCAAGTTAGACACAAATACTAGATAGAGCAACCCACTACGGAATAGTTATCGGTGTGCGTAACAAAATGAAGTCGACAACACATGATGCTACCGTTAGAAGAATAACACGATGAAACATCCACCTGCACATAAATATATGTATGCTATACCTTTGTCCTTTTTGAATTTCGAACAGTCGAATTTCGAATAGTCGAATCTTCGACTCTTCGAAAAAAGTCCAATATTCGAATTACTCGTTTATTCGAATATTCGAGAAAGTCAAATATTCGAATATTCGTTTATTCGAATATTTGAAGGCTTCGAATATCGAATATTCGAATATTTTTTATCAATTTTTTAACAAGTCAGTGGTACTCCTCTTCAAAAACCAGGGAAGTGTGGCCTTATGTTAAAAATGATGTTTGAGTTTCGCGCGTCGTTCAAAGTGCGCCGAATTGTGTGTATGCAATTTGACAAGGCAACAGTCTGAGGCGCATGTCTGAACGGGAAGAGCGAGTCATCTAGGTAGAATCCCCATCCCTCAATTAGTGTAAAAATCTGCTTATTTTTTGCCATGTCGTTAAACCCAAGGAGTAGGGGGTCGTTGTATTTACAATGGAATCGGCGCCTCATGAGTTCGGGAGTGTTGTACACCCGCGATGCCTCTGCCCTCAAGCGGATCGGAGCGCAGTGGATAGTGACGTTGCTTCATGTGTGGGAGGTCGGGGGTTCGATTCCCCTGCTCTGCTACATTTTTGCATTTCATCTGGTTGGTTGAGATTTGAAGGATTCTGACATCAATACAATTTTCAGATTTTTTGCCTAATTTTCCAGCTGTTCACCATGGAGAATAACTTTCTTGCCACCTGTTTATTACTGACCGGTTTTTTAACCACAAGGCAATGAGAAAGGTACTCAACAGAATGATGTATAAACATTCAACACCAGTGATGCACAGGCACAAAGTGCATGAAACAGAAGCACTGGTCACAATACGGACAGCGTACAAAAACTACAGGCTCCTCACAGGTACACCAGCGACACCACCTTCAATGTCATTATAATAATATAAAACATAAAAAATGTAAAATTCGAAGAAGTGAAGAAAGGTGTAAAATAATAGAATTTTCAAAATTATAATTAATTAAGAGAGAGGTATGTCACAAAATATAAAACATATAAAAAGGTCTGTTTCGCCACTGCCTTCAAACGAACCTTTGAAATCCGCTCTGCTTCAGCTACCCGCAGCTACCCGCAGCTTCGACACTTACCTTCATGATGTTGTCCTTTTTTTGCAGGTCAAAAGGAAGGTCGTGCACAATGACGTCAGAGTGAAATCGTTCCACCCGAAAACGTTATCGTATGCCCACTGCTTGCTTGCCTCTCCAAGTCCATCAGTTCATCTTGCGGATTCCAATCGTCTTCTTCCACCACTTCCAGCTGCTCTTCTTCGTCAACTTCAAGTTGACGTGCTTCGAAGTCCTTGAGTATGTTGGCCATCAGTTCGGCCAGCTTGATTTGTTCCCTCGAAGGCTCCTTGTCTAAAGGTGGGCCACACTTCAGCGTGAGCAGGTGGCTACCACTCGAGCATCGGGGGACATTGTTGGTGCTCGGTTTTTGAAAACCTTCAGCAGACCTCTGATTTCCAGGTGACAGGCAAAGATGAGTGAAAGATTGTATCGATGGCCGCTTATGTAAATTTGCGAAATCCACAGACCTCGTTTCTCATTTTCACCTCCGACATCACATCCTGGTCTCTTTTAAAAATCCGAGCAGGATGGATTTTTATGAGGTCATTGGTCCATGTATGGAAGGAAACTGTGAGGAGGCTGTAGCTTTTATACGCTGCCCGTATTGTGCCCAGTGTTGCTTTGTACCTGTGTGTCACTGGTGTTTAACATTTATACATCACCATGTTGAATACCACAGCATGCAGTAGAAAAATTGCGCAAAAACCTCTTAAAATGGGAAAGACGTCAGAATCCTTCAAATCTCAATCAATTAGTTGAAATGCAAAAGTACAGCAACGCAGGTGGGTCGAACCCTCGACCTGCCTCGCATGAAGCAACGTCTCTATCCACTGCGCTCCGATCCGCTTGGTACAGAGGCATCGCGGGTGTACAAGACCCCTGAATCGTGAGGCGCCGATTCCACAACGACCCCCTCTCCTTGGGTTTAACGACTTGGCAAAACATTTTCGCTGTAACACTGTCCAAGTCGTAGTGTCTTATCAGTCTCTATTCCAGCCATGGACTTCGGGTCCGTTTGCTTATAAGTGGCGCGAAGCTCTTCAACGGAGCCAGAAAACAGAGTGAATGCCGTTCATAAGTCACCAATGTGTTTTTTCTGCACCCGATCACCTTTGTGCTACTTCTTGGTCCGTGCTAGCCATTCTTTTACCACCTGGAAGGTTCGGTATAACCTAAGGAAAGACAGTTACCTATGGAGCAAGATCTATAATAACCTAGCTCTGCTTATCCAGAGGTGTTCTCTCTTCTCGGTGCACACAGTTCTTAGGGAAGCAGAGGTGCTTCATTGCCATCATACCTTTGTCACCGTCTTTTGGTCTCGTGAGGGAAATGGATGGAGCAGCCTTCGCGGCGCTTGGACAACGGCATCTGGGCCTGGACACCATCTTCCGCAGTCTCGGATCGGTCATCAGCTTGCCCTCTCCTCGCTCGTCGCACTCAGCCTCAGTAGCGCTATTCACCACTCACTGTACTCGATACTCTTCATTCCATTAGCCCTGATTTAACATAAGAGTAGCGGTAGTATATCGGCCACGGGACAGGAGATCCATAGATCGAAATCGGTCTGCCACAGTTGTAATTACCGTAATTACCGATCCCCTTTCGCAATTAACGAATTGTTAGAAGAGTAATGACAATCTGAAGCCTTCGTATATGTCGCTCTGTCGAAAGCAGTTTACAGTGGATAATGAAAATAAGTAAATGTCAATCATTGGGTGACCACAATAAAAAAAGTGTCCATTTGATTATTCGAATATTCGACTATACGAAATTCGAAATTTTGAGAATCGAATATTATTCGATCATTCGAAATTCGAAATTTTTCCTAAGGACAAAGGTACAATGTATACCCGCAACGTTGACAGACGCGGTGTCAACTAAATGCAATCATGGAAATCGATACCACTGGACAACTCTAATAGGCGGTAATACAGCTAGAAGAGATCAGTCAAAAGGGTCACGAAAATCGAAGCAATATACGGCGTAGGTCGGGACAACTACATATGAAGGGGACTCCGAAATGTCAAGAGCCTACGCATGGGGCAACGGCGGTAGAATCCTCATCAGCTGCTCGCGTAACACTAGATCCGTGACAGGTTTCGACGGGAACTCCACTTCGAACTGTACGGTTGGGTCCCCAAAATGGCCAGGGCCTTTGGGTTCGGCAAGCCCTTTCCTGGGATCCTTCGTACAGTATTCGGCTTGATACAATCCAACCTTAACGTGATGAACGGTCCGAGCAGTGTAGGAACTTCCACAGTGCAGCCACAAAGAGCGTCTCTCAGTGCGATACGATAGATATATCGAATATCGCACTGAGAGACGACGTCCTCCTGAACGTCTTGTATGGCTTGTTCTTGATGAAAAATATAATATCTGCAGGTACTCGTTCCGGATGTTGATAGCATCCCTTGGGAAATGTGATTTTTGAGCCACTCTTCCAACCGGGCTTGGTATTATTGGTCAAAACCTTATCTTCAACCCTTTTGGAGTGGCCGTGTGCGTTCAAGACTTTTCTGGTAATCTTCATCTTCTTCATACAATCCTGATAAATGTCCTTGAGACTGACTTGAAGCTCATGCTGTGCAGTAGGATCCTGATTTGGGGCAGCTCGTCTGCGACCATCTGGGACACCTCCGAAATCGGCGAATATATTCATTCCGTCGTCTATACCACCGCCTCCCATATTGAAGAACATGGCAGCCGCCCATTCCAAAAATTCCACTGAAGGTATCTTAAAAAGAACTGTGCGAACGTACGCAATGGATCACCTTGGAAGTCGTAATGGAACCCTCTTGAACCACAGACATCTGATCCGCCATTCCTAAGACCACCTTCACCATACTTATCGTAAATTTCTTTCTTCTTGAGATCCGATAGCACGTCGTATGCTTCAGCAATTTCTTCGAATTTGTTCTCCGCTCCTGGCTCCTTGTTCTTGTCTGGATGGAACTTCAAGGCCATTTTTCGATAAGCTTTTTTTGATTTCGTCGTCACTGGCTCCTTTGTCAAAGATATGCTTGTTGAAAGTGAACCACTCAAAACGCTGAGAGCTTTCCGGACAACCTAATATTATTACACAAATAAAATAGAAATTTTGTCACTGTCGCCGTTTGTTGCGGTCGCCTGCGCCAGGCGGGACTCGTACCCGCACCTTCTGCTTCTGCGATACCACGCCTTACATCACCGTCGAAAAAAAAATTGGTACGGGTCCGTAGTTCAACGCTCTCTGAAACTGAGTGTTCCGGCGATGCGAATTCAGTTTATTTCTTGTGAAGAACAATTTGATACGTTGTCAGATAAAATTCAACTACCATAAATTCTCACCTTGAACAATTCAGTCTTACCCTCGAGAAATATCGAGCTGTGTATTACAAAGGTTCATAAAGATGTCGAGGATCTAAGAAAAACCTGAGAAATATTATGAAAAACTAGAACAGGATCTTCCTAGGAAGGCTCTCTACTCAATGGATTGTCCGTAGGAAGTCTTTATCTGGAGGCGTGCGTCAAGATATCTCCACAGGGAAATTTTTAAGCATTCTCGTGCAGCCCACCAGATAGAGCTTAAAAGTTTGATAAAAAGTATACGAAATTCGTACCAGATTGTCCGTGCAGTCTTTACCTGGAGCCTTGCACCAAAATATCTCCACATGAAACTTTTGAGAATTCTTGTACGGCCCATCATATAGAGCTCGAAATTATGATATAAAAGTATGTAAAACTTGCACCAGTACGACTATATGCGTCGTCTTTGTAACCACCCTAAATAAGTTATCCCCTGTAACTGTAAATCTAATCGATCTGTAAAGTTTCGCCCTCAGTCAGGTCGTGGTCGATCTGCAGGCTCCTGTACTCGGGTATCATCGCGAAGCGGCGGGTGTCACGGCGCGAGTCGGCGCTAAAAATCAAGAGGTCGAGATTCGACAGAATCCACGAAAACTGTTCTGGCTTGGTCCTGATTGGTGAAGGTTTTACTAGCGAGAAAGTTTTGAACTGGTTGGAAAGGTGGTAGTCGGTTGGTGAGAGGTCTGCAGAACATGGCGGGCGAGGAAGAACTTCAACCCTCAATTCGTTTAATTTTCAAATAGTGATTTGGGAAAAGCGAATTTTTTCAGGCGCTGTTTATTTTTCGCTAAATATCGGTTTTTATTCCATATATCAGGATAAAATGCAAGGTATGCTTCCAGGCTAAAATTGCATGAGGATTCCAATTAGATAGACGATAGATCTTCTAACAGAAGTTTAAAGCATTCGTTTCCACATGGCATCTCTTTAGCATTTCGTAAGTGATTTTTCTATGGAACTTTTCAAAGCGCACATCATATATTTCGAGACTAAGGCTAGATAGGTGATTCGTTAAATGTTCACCGAGAATAAATTTCATCACACAATAATTAAATTGCTTGTCCAGTCGTTTGTGCCTTCTAGCAGGTTTTTGATCTCGTCCCACAGGCAATATGCCTGCATAGCCAATGCCACCGCCAATTAACGAGCTAGGAAATACTCATGGAATGCTTTGAGAAACCTGGAATACTTCGGTGTTCTTAGGAGGCCTAGCGACTATCAAATTGAACTCGTGGGGCAGTTTCAGACTGTGAACATGCTCTACGCATTGAAGGATCATAATGTCGTTTTCAAAAAGGTTGAGCAATTGGGGTGCTCTTAAAAAGTCTCTCGTCTATCTATTTATATTCCTCGCTCAATTTCAGCCTGGAAGCATGCCTCGCAATTAATTCTGATACAAATAAAAACTGATATTTAAAGAAGATAAACAATGCCTAAAAAGTCACCTCATGGGTTATTTAGACAAGGTAATTTCTGTCTCATTCGGTAGAGATCTAAATTCTAATACAGGAGATGGTGTAGAGTTCACATCAGTAGCCTGAAAACATGCCTCGTAGTTAACTCTGATATAAACAAAACCCATATTCAACGAAAGTTAATAAATAGCGCCTGAAAAAAATGTTGTAGGTTTTATTGAGGCAAGATCCTTTCCTGGCTCATTCGGTAGAGTTTGAAATTCTAATACAGGAGAATGGTAGGGTTCAGTTCAATCCCACTGCCAATGCAAGCCGTCTGACCTCCTATCCCTCTATCAATTGTAATCACACCAAATCTGGTCGACCTACAGGCTCCCGTGGTTGGCTGGGTCAGCATCGCCTCCGCGGCGAGTGCTGCCTGGCTGAACGCGAAGCGACGGGTGTCACGGCGCGAGTCGACGATAATTGGCTCTGCAGGCACTGTCCCCCGTCTTTGCCCGTGCCGCTTTCAGGCAGAACGTCCCCCCCCCCCAAAGAATTGGGCCTCTTCTGTTGACCAATGCTGGCTGAAGTTGACGCAATTTTGGTGCATTTCATTTGCTTGCAGTAGAACTCTGCTGTGATCGTTTGATCTGGTGCCAAAAAGCTGCGGTGGATCACACCAGCCGCCGACCACCATACAGTGACCATTTCCTTTTTAGTGGAGGTTCGCCTTTGGAAAATGCCTACGTGGTCCGCTGGCGTGCAATCTCTGTCCACTGTTTGGAATGTTTCCTTTTATCATTCGGAATCCATTTTTCATCACAAGTGATGATTCGATTCAAAACGGGTCAGTTTTGTTGCGTAAAAGTAGAGAAGAACAAAGCTCGAAACGCGACAATTTTTGCGCTCACACTCAGCTCATGGGGCACCCACTTTTCGAGCTTTTTCACCTTCACAAGACGTTTCAAAGCATATGCAACAGGAGTTTTACTGACATCTAGCTCTTCAGCGATCCCGCGAACTGTTTGAGATAGTTCAGCTTTAACCAATTCCTTCAACTCTTCGTCCAGTATTGGTCTAGGTCGACCGCTAAGGGGTCATCTTCAAGGCTGGAATCTGCGGTCCAAAACTTACTGAACCACACAGTGCTTTCTCCAAAACTGTTAGGCCTCCACACTCGATTGATTTGTCAAGCTGTTTCGGCTGCGGATTGTCCCAATTTGAAGTTTAAAAAAAACGGAAATATAAACCAACGTTGAATCGTAAATTATTCTGACAGATAGAGCGAAAAATTCTGTACAGAAAATAGGATTAATGCGCAATGCAAGTTGAAGTTTTACTTAATAATAGACAAATGAAAAATAGTAACACAAAACGGTGAGAACTTTTCGAACAACCTAATAATTTTTATTATTTTTGCTGTTTTTTATCGCCCATAGACAACATGATGCCACGGAAAGGCCGAATTTATCGTCTGCTTCTGCCTTCTTAATGTATGGAGGCCTGCGTAAAAATATCTCCGCAGGGGAATTTTTAAGCATTTTTGTACAGCCCATCAGATAGAGCTTAAAATTTTGATAATAAAGTACACAAAATTCGTACCTGATTGTCCGTGCTGTCTTCATCTGGAGGCATTCGTCAAAAGATCTTCACAGGGGAACTTTTAAGCATTCTTGTACGGCCCATCCGATAGAGCTCGAAATTCTGATATGAAAGTATTAAGACTTGTACCAGTACGACTCTATGCGTTGTCTTTGTAACCACTATAAATAAGTTATCCACTGTAACTGTAAATCTGATCGATCTGTAAAGTTTCGCCCTCAGTCAGGTCGTGGTCGATCTGCAGGATCCCGTGCACGGTTAGGACATTATCGCGAAGCGGCGGGTGTCACAGCGCTAGTCGACGCTAATTGGCTCCGCAGGCACTGCCGGAATCGTGAGTACGCATCCGAGTCGGAAGTAAAGACTGCCTCCCGGAAAAACGTTGCCTTGTCCCTGCTTCTATGATAGCGAGATTGGTAGGTGGAAAAGCTTACTCTACAGTACCGCCGCTAAACATTCAACCAAACGACGTTTGCAACGCAAAAACGCGTTTTTTGCGTCGCATCATGTTTCAAAATAAAGATTTCCTAACAAAAATTTTCAGTGGCTTCGATCATAGTTTAATCTATAATATGGCATGCGGTTACTATTTTAGAATGGGTAGAAGCCTTAAAACTAGAAGCGAAATTAAGCAGTCCGTTAATTGCGCTGACTTGACCGACATCCCTCGCTGTGTCTCCCATAATTGGGCCCTCAGGCGAAACTGGACTTCTTCAGTCAAATTTTAAAATCATTGCCTTTGCTTAAATTTACTTCTCTTTATGTTTTTAAGATTCTTCTTCCTACGACAATTCATTTGATACCCAATTCGATAGGAAGGTATCCACTTTGAACCTGCTGCTGGAGAATTCTCCATCATTTTCGTCATTTTCAGCTGACAAATTATCACTCTTTCAGCTGCAATTGATGTCCGCCATTTTTCCACGTCGTTGGCAGGAGAGTGAAAATAAGAATTTCACGTTTACAGTTTATTTTATTCATTTTCTGGTCGGCTGCCAACTATCAAATTAGAAACAACCAGACTTTTAGTAAAGAGTAGGCTCCGCCTGCGAGTGCAGACATGGAAATCCTTGCTCAAGCTTATTGGTATGGTACAAAAATGCGTCAGCTAGTCAGGCACGAAGCAGAGACTCTGTGTACGAAGCGCTAAGAGCGTCAGGTGATCAGACAGATAAATTTCAAGTAGTTGAAGCGAGCACTTCCTCCAGAAATGAGAACGATGTTCTACAGGGTTTGCTGCTCAGTTTTCTGGGAGTGTCCCTTGCATGCTGAACAATAACACTTTTTGATTTTTCACTTAAATTTCTCAACAAATGACAACGCTGCTCATTTGTTGCAGCATCAGCTCGAGCGCTGATGTAGTGGTATTGTGTCGTAATTGCGCTGACCTAATATGCCCTGAAGAAACACTGCGGCCGCCTGCCTGTCCAATTAATCCCTCTTTACTCTTCCCTACACCTATTCCATTGTATTCAACCTACCGTCTCTTGTTGACAAATTTGGCAAGTTCTGCGCTCGCTGTAAGCCCCGCGTAGCAATCTTTGTGGATTGCTAATTTCTTAAATTGCTCAGATTTCCTTCGCTTTTTTCAAACGTTTTATAAGCTTCCTTGTGATGAGCGGTGCTCTGTTATTTGTATCAGTTTATACTAATGTTAGGCTCTACAGATGCCTCATATTACTATGTCTTTCATAAGAAAACGTTGTTCCTACGTGTAGTCTTGATTTGGTGCTGAAGTAGGCTTACTTCTATTCAATAGGATCTGTTGAAACTTCTTAACTTCTAAAATAGATTAATGGATAAAAGAGGAAGGACAGCGTTAATGAATGCTAAAAGAGGAAGGGCAGCGTTAATGAATAAGTGCTTAGGATGGGCCACGTATTTTGCTTCTTCAGTGTATCACGAAAGTAGTCTGAATATGTAATTGGCCTACACAATTTGCACTATCAAGCCGTTGGACAAGTAAGTGTTTTATCCTCCTCGAGCAGGTCTGATGGCACTTCTCCGATCTCGCAAGGCTGGGAATCTTGCTCTGATAGCCTAGACGGAGCTGAAAAAGAGCCTCAATTTGAAGTGAAGGCTACAGACGATGTCTCCTCTTACTACGATCTCACACGCCTAGTATTATACCACGGATGAATCGCTACTACAAAAGTGCAATTGTTTGCTATATACAGGGTGTCTCAAAAAAATGTATACACTGTTTGAAAGCTGATAACTTTGCTCAATGTAAAGGTACTGAAAAAGTTAAGGGCTCATATGAAAGCTGTTGTGCGTGTTGAGCTCTACACGAGGTTGGTAGACGGATTTATTTACTGGCCAACGTTTCGGCGAGATCGCCTTCTTCAGAGCCTGAAAGGGACCAAATCAATAAGAGGTTATCCCACCAAATGTCTACTCAACCCTACTAAGTTCAGTGCCACATTTAGTAGATGGGACCAATAGAGAGAGAGAGTTCGAGTGCCGTACCGGACCGTAGTCCACCGAGGGACCAATGGAAGCAGCGCAGGACAGACGAGGGGTGTGGGACAGCAGCTACCCCAGTTCAAAATGCGAGTCTGAGGTAGGGCTTGAGTTCTCTTTTTATATATAGGCACTCCCCCTTCCGGTTGACCTTGGGGTCTCTGGAGTATATCCAGAATGCCTCAAGGCTCTGCGCGCGGATGTTTGAACCTCGTGCCCCAGAATCTCCACCTTGACCTCAAAATCCTCCCCTTCATGGCAATGAAGCCTATGATAGCCTAGAGCAGTCGAGGCTCTGAGCTTTTCCTTCCCGTCGAGATGCTCCTTGATCCTCACATGGAGAGGACGTCCAGTTTCCCCGATGTATTCTGCTCCGCAGGATTGGCATGAAATCAGATAAACCACACCAGATACGGTGCAGTCACCTTCCTTACCACCTGGGCAGACCACACAATTAGGCGTGCCGCAGAAACGATCATAAAGGCGGTTTCGAATTAGCTGTTGCTTCAGATTATTGGGTGGAAGATCCACAACAGTAACTGAGCTGTCCAACCCCGATCTCCTCAGACACTTCCGAATGGAAGTGCTCACTTCATCGGAGATAAACGGCACTAAAAATAGAATTTTAGAAGATGGTCCAGCGCCGTTTTCTGATATCCTTCCCGCCCTGAATTTCCGCGGAGGTTTTTGGAGAGCATAGCCATTTTGCATAGCTATCTCCTGGGCCATTTTGAGGGATTCCCTGCGCTCATTTTCTCCTGTGCAGACGCTAGCTGCCGTGCGAAACATGCTTCTTACGACTGCCTTCTTTGTCTGGCTGGGATGGGCCGACTGACTGTGGACTATGATGTTTTTATTACTTGGTTTGCGGTACCATTTAGTAATGTACCTCCTTCCTGTTAGCTGTACCTGGACGTTCAGGAAGGGAAGCCAGTTTCCACAAGGCGTTTCCCTCGTGAGACTAATGTAGTCGGACTGGCTCTTCATTATCTCGAAACATCTGTCCATTTCATCCTGCGTAGAGCATATGATGAAACAGTCGTCCACGTATCTGCAGTACAAAAGGGGGAGCCGAGATAGCACCGGTGCTTCGATCTTAGACATGAAGGCTATGGTGAGCGTTGGTGCTAGGCGTTATCCCATGGCCAGCCCTCTTGTTTGGGCGAAGTACTTGCCCGACCACCTGAAGACATTGCAGGCGAGACACTCCTTCAGTAGTATCATCACCTGATTAATGGAGAACCCGTACATGTTGATCGCACCTGCATGCTGGTTGAGAAGCTCGAAAACTGCTTCCATAGCGGAGTCGTTCGAGACGTTGGTGTATAGTGCCGTAACGTCGAATGACTCCATTACACAGGAGGAGCTAAGGTTTGTCCCTTGGAGGCTCTCAAGGAACATTTTTGTGTTTGTGAGGTGGGCAGGAATAAACCTAAGAAGTTGAGCTAGAACAGAATTGACCAGCCATCCTATTTTGTCTGCAGGGCCACCCACACAGCTGATGATTGGCCTGACCTTAACTGCAGATGGGTCGACTGAGGCCGCGTCGTCGGATGATGAGAACTTGTGGGTCTTGATAAGCAGATACAAGACCGGACAGTTCGGTGCCTCAGTTTTAAGGCGGCTAACCACAGCTGGGCCTAACCCAGCCAAATTGGCCTCCCTTACCCACGTTCTGTAAAGTCTCCGATACTGTGCCTGGAATTCCTTTACAGAAGACGTGCGGTAAAGGGACATATCCCCAAGGTGGCACTCCGTTATAGCCTTATCCAGATTGCTGGGAATTACAACGAACTCCCCGCCCTTGTCACTAACAGAAAGCCTTATGGCTTTAGATTTGACAAGGTCGCGAACCTCTTTGATACCAGCAACCTATGATTCCGAAAGGTTGGATTGCTGAGACTGCGTAGGATAGTGCCTGAGGACCCTGAAAACTTCATCAGCAAATAGGCGGAAATTTATATCCGCATGGATATTGGGTTCCTGCTGTCTGAAGTGCGTTTGGGGGAAAGGAATTGCGGGTATTGCCCTGACTTGCTGTTGTTGGGGTTGGGCTTGGGATTCTGTTCTAGCCCTTTGACGGAGTCGATCTTGTAGCTCATGAAGGCCGCATATAACCTTGCGCATGAAAGTGGTGGAGATAGGTTGAGAAGGAGAAAAGCTAGGACCCAGTTCTAGGACCGAAAGCGCGTTCTCGGACAAGGGGAAATTGCCCATAACGGTTACTCTACGTGCCCGTTTTCCCGACTGATCTGCGGCAACCACCGGTTGCTCAGGGGTGCCACTGCCAGGCATCGCACCGGACAGACCCTGTTCTCGGCCACGCGATCTACTAATGAGGTCAACGAACTTCTTCTGTAGGGATGCCTTGACATTAGATCGGATAGACTCACAAATCGACTTGGACCCCTCCACGATCCTCTTCCATAGGCGCCCCTCCAAAAACTTCATACAATACTGCTCTTTGGCTACACACTTACGTAACATGGAAAACAACAGATCTTGCTTCGTGCGTAGTGCAGCGCGGAGGAGACGAAGTTCGATTTCTCTCAGACGGTGGTCGTTCTGTGGTTTGCCACAGATATCGTGGAGCCGTTTCCTTGCGATGAAATTCGGGATCACTCCATTCCTGAGGCATCGTCGGAGGAAGAGGACCGCCTGTCGCGCTAAGACGATCTTTTGTCTTAGCGATAAAGCTTCCTTGACGAGTCGAAAGTAGCGAGCTGGCACGTCGCGTAGTAGTCGCCATGATCGACTCTCAATGAACCTCGGCATTGTGAATTGCTGTTGTGCGTGTTGAGCTCTACACGAGGTTGGTAGACGGATTTATTTACTGGCCAACGTTTCGGCGAGATCGCCTTCTTCAGAGCCTGAAAGGGACCAAATCAGTAAGAAGTTATCCCACCAAATGTCTACTCAACCCTACTAAGTTCAGTGCCACATTTAGTAGATGGGACCAATAGAGAGAGAGTTCGAGTGCCGTACCTGACCGTAGTCCACCGAGGGACCAATGGAAGCAGCGCAGGACAGACGAGGGGTGTGGGACAGCAGCTACCCCAGTTCAAAATGCGAGTCTGAAGTAGGGCTTGAGTTCTCGCGTCATATGAAAGCATAGGAAAGCAGAAACTTTCTGACATATTAGTGGCATGGAATGCGCCATGCCCACGTCTGAAATCTTGCATTTTATACTTTTAAAGTTAAAAACTAAAAAACACACTACGGCTTGCGGAAAGTGCAGGGTGTCCTAAAAATGCGGGTAGTATTTGAAACGTTCTAACATTGCTGCTAATAAATCATTTTAAGATGTTTGGAACAGATATGAAAGAACACGGTAACGAGATTGCTGAATAGTCAAGATTGCTCCATGCTCCCACCTGAAACCTTGCACTCCAGACTCGATTAATTGTGCATGGGCTGAATGCCTGTTACACTCTTGATACTACTTGGCCAGATTAACCTGTGCTGTGCTTCTTTTAAGGTTATGCGTCGCTCAGTGGCTGCAATTATGCCGATTAACCTCTCCATTCAGCTTGAATCTTGCTTCATCAGTCCATAGAATCCGTATTGGAAAATGGGGCTCCTGTTCATATTTAAATCGTGCGATCAATAAACTCGCATGTCACTTGTCTTTCACATGATTTTCTAGTTCCAAACGTTAAAAGAAGCACAGCACAGGTTAACCTGGCCAAGTAGTATCAAAAGTGTAACAGGCATTCAGCCCATGCACAATTAATCGAGCCTGGGGTGCAAGCTTTCAGGTGGGAGCATGGAGCAATCTTGACTATTTGCACGCCGCAGCAATCTCGTTACCGTGTTCTTTCATATCTGTTCCAAACATCTTAAAATGCTTTATTAGCAGCAATGTTAGAACGTTTCAAATACTACCCGAATTTTTAGGACACCCTGCACTTTCCGCAAGCCGTAATGTGTTTTTTATTTTTAAACTTTAAAAGTGTAAAATGCAAGATTTCAGACGAGGGCATTCCATGCCACTAATATGTCAAAAAGTTTCTGCTTTCCTATGCTTTCATAACTTAACTAAGCCCTTAACTTTTTCAGTGCCTTTACATTGAGGAAAGTTATCAGCTTTCAAACAGTGTATACATTTTTTTGAGACACCCTGTATATAGCAAACTATTAGTTGCACTTTTGTAGTAGCGATTTATCCGTGGTATAATACTAGGCGTGTGAGATCGTAGTAAGAGGAGTCATCGTCTGTAGCCTTCACTTCAAATTGAGGCTCTTTTTTCAGCTCCGTCTAGGCTATCAGAGCAAGATTTCCGGCCTTGCGAGATCGGAGAAGTGTCATCAGACCTGCTCGAGGAGGATAAAACACTTACTTGTCCAACGGCTTGCTAGTGCAAATTGTGCAGGCCAATTACATATTCAGACTGCCTTCGTGATATTCTGAAGAAGCAGAATACGTGGCCCATCCTAAGCACTTATTCATTAACGCTGCCCTTCCTCTTTTATCCATTAATCTATTCTAGCGAAGAAGTTTCAAAGATCTTATTGAATAGAAGTAAGCCTACTTCAGCACCAAATCAAGACTACACGTAGGAACAATGTTTTCTTATGAAAGACATAGTAATATGAGGCATCTGTAGAGCCTAACATTAGTATAAACTGATACAAATAACAGAGCACCGCTCATCACAAGGAAGCTTATAAAACGTTTGAAAAAGCGAAGGAAATCTGAGCAATTTAAGAAATTAGCAATCCACAAAGATTGCTACGCGGGGCTTACAGCGAGCGCAGAACTTGCCAAATTTGTCAACTAGAGACGGTAGGTTGAATACAATGGAATAGGTGTAGGGAAGAGTAAAGAGGGATTAATTGGACAGGCAGGCGGCCGCAGTGTTTCTTCAGGGCATATCAGGTCAGCGCAATTACGACACAATACCACTACATCAGCGCTCGAGCTGATGCTGCAACAAATGAGCAGCGTTGTCATTTGTTGAGAAATTTAAGTGAAAAATCAAAAAGTGTTATTGTTCAGCATGCAAGGGACACTCCCAGAAAACTGAGCAGCAAACCCTGTAGAACATCGTTCTCATTTCTGGAGGAAGTGCTCGCTTCAACTACTTGAAATTTATCTGTCTGATCACCTGACGCTCTTAGCGCTTCGTACACAGAGTCTCTGCTTCGTGCCTGACTAGCTGACGCATTTTTGTACCATACCAATAAGCTTGAGCAAGGATTTCCATGTCTGCACTCGCAGGCGGAGCCTACTCTTTACTAAAAGTCTGGTTGTTTCTAATTTGATAGTTGGCAGCCGACCAGAAAATGAATAAAATAAACTGTAAACGTGAAATTCTTATTTTCACTCTCCTGCCAACGAAGTGAAGAAATGGCGGACATCAATTGCAGCTGAAAGAGTGATAATTTGTCAGCTGAAAATGACGAAAATGATGGAGAATTCTCCAGCAGCAGGTTCAAAGTGGATACCTTCCTATCGAATTGGGTATCAAATGAATTGTCGTAGGAAGAAGAATCTTAAAAACTTAAAGAGAAGTAAATTTAAGCAAAGGCAATGATTTTAAAATTTGACTGAAGAAGTCCAGTTTCGCCTGAGGGCCCAATTATGGGAGACACAGCGAGGGATGTCGGTCAAGTCAGCGCAATTAACGGACTGCTTAATTTCGCTTCTAGCTTTAAGGCTTCTACCCATTCTAAAATAGTAACCGCATGCCATATTATAGATCAAACTATGCTAGAAGCCACTGAAAATTTTTGTTAGGAAATCTTTATTTTGAAACATGATGCGACGCAAAAAACGCGTTTTTGCGTTGCAAACGTCGTTTGGTTGAATGTTTAGCGGCGGTACTGTAGTTTACTCTAGTTTGCTCTGGGCCTGTCGTTTAGACCGCTTCATCGTCTCAGAGGGGTTGAAACGTAAGGGCTAGAATAAAGTTTTCCACCTAAAAACCGCGTTGGCATAGAAGCAGAAACATCACAGCTGATAACGATGCCGAGGTTTTAAGATGAAAAAACATGGAGATTGTCTTGTTGGCTACATGTGGTAGCCTGTCCCGCCAGGCTACCACATGTTATTGTATAGGCCAAATAAGCATTCACAATCGCCTCCGAGACATCCCATAGAAGTAGAATGCGAGGGGCATCCCAAAGGGTCTGAGTAACGCCGTCTTTTATCCTTATCCTTCATTAGTAAAGAATACGCAATGACCAATCAAAGCTTTCCGGATGAAATCGCCAAGAAAACGTTAGGCAGAAAATCTGATTCATTGACGCTATTGTACACTTGTGACTCCGTATGTCGAAGAAAAATTCACCAAGTCTTTATTCGGCATGTAGATCACGAGTGTGGTATCAGTTTTTGAAATATCAGACCATTACGCTAGGTTACGCGTGGAATAGGTAAGTAAGGCTCTGAGCCCCCGACTTCGTCGAAGCTTCGCTTGAGGGGATTATTTAAGCAGTGGACATAGATGCGATATCGAAAGAATAATTTGTTTGGAGAATCATTTGTTCTGATATCACGGCTAGGTTCAAAGAGGATCGAATGTACTAAAAGCTACCGTACACCACCGCGGAACCGAGATTGAATACCAGCGCCATAATTCATCCAAATAAGACAAGTTCTGGGAAAAAATCGGTGTGTTTACCACCCTTAGTCACCCCTATCAATCTTATCCTGATCCACCGAAATTTTAAGAACGGGATAATATGCATGATAAATAGCCGTGACCACGGGCGAAAAAGGGAACTTTTTTGCCCCTCTGGAGTCGTGAGAGTAGAGTACTGGCAATGAATCTGGCCTCGTTTCTAGACAAGGTTTTTGGTGTGATTTCACATGAAGTACTTCGACTGATCGCATCCGATTTTTGTAGGGAGCCAAACGATGTGACACTACTGCTCCTCGTGAGCAGGTTCCGCTGCCATATTGAGCCTGGGCTCGCAATCCTTCGCAAATAATGAACACATACTTACAACCAGTATTCGAAGATACACATCTCATAGGATACCTCTCATCTCAGAGTATCACTGCGACCCGGTATTTCAAGATTTTGAATAACATTGGTGAAAGTTTAAAAGCTCATGATAATCCAATGGTACTCTTTCGATAAAGAAGCTACAAAAAATTCACAACCTTAAACTATTGCTGGAATGCCCTACACTACACATTTTAATAAAACCGAAGGAATATAACGCACATTGTGTTTTAGAATGGTTATCCTCTTATAACGGCAGAATCCCATAACTCGACGTCTTTTAAAGTTACTCAGTCACGTTTCAAAATTAGTCCTGAAACCCAGGATCCGCAACATGCAAAATACGGGTGAGATTTTATGTTAGTTTCCTTTGCGAATTTTGCTGTCATTGCGCAAGAGGTATACGCCTCCAAGGCAGGATGTGTGTTAATTAACGAACCGGCTCTGTTTCTACAACATCATTCTGTTCATTGAAGATCGTTTTTATTACTTACATTTGGAGAGCAAACATAGAAGGGAAGAGAAGATATTGAGGTAATGCTGGTCAAAAAGAAACGACGAGCTGAGTGAAATTTTGATGTTGTAGATAGATCAATTAAGTGCTAGAATAAATTTCCCTCAACAGTGTCTAATGTCAACGCTGTGGATGAGTTCGCACAGCCAGATTTTAGGTACAAATAACGAAGAATCAATGATGTTACGAACGGCACCATTCATACATATTACAACGCATATCCTACAATCCTTTATGATGGTTGCCGAAATCTTTAATTATATGTTGAATGCTCTTGTTTGTCCTTAAGTTTGTAGAAAACATCAAAATAGTTAAATGAAATAGTTATTTGTACCTGAATTAAACTAAATTAAATTTATTATTATTATTATATTATTAACTTATATTTGTATGTTATTCGCCTCGTTGTTTGCTTCCTTACAGTACTGAAAGAGTTCAAAATGGGTGCTGTAATGCGTTTTTCTTAGGATACTATCGCCGTCTCCAGAAATTACCGAAATCGGCCAAATTTTCAAAAACGGACGTCGGGTTCGTAATCAGCGCACAACATAACCCTCAGATGATTTTGGTCGAGAAAATTTGACCAATTTCGAAAATATCGATTTTCATCGACGTCATCGTCCGCGCAGGCTCGGCCCACGTCTTCGATGGGAAATTGTCAAAAAATCGCTTTTTCCAGAATTGGTCGAAGGTGACAACATTCGATAAAGCTTTCCGTGCTGAAGCTAACGGTGTTATTGCGAGTGTCGAAAACTCAAATATGGGCGGGTAAGAGCGCAGGAAACTTCAAACGCTAAAACTCCGGCTCCCTAAAATGGCAGCTGGTGCTAAGGCATTTTAATCAGCTAGGGAGCTTTGAGCACGTCTTCATAAAGTACCTTACGCGTTCTGCTCGCCCATGCATTTGTAAGCCGGTATCTCTTTGCGTCTTTCCGCAGAGGTCGACTGAAATTGGAAGAAATCGTGTCACACAAGGCTAACCTGCATTTTCGCAGCGCCGTAACTTAGTCCAATCATAAGCTACATTACTCCTTTTCAGGGCAATATTAGAACGTCTCACTGCCTACAAAACGTACAAGCTGTGATAGGAAAGGTTCACACATGACAGAGTTATCGCGCTCAGAACACGGCCGCGCGTGCAATGCAATAAAACAACGGTCCATGTTCTCCTCGCTCTTACTCGCCCAGATTACAGTTTTCCCTACTCCCAATAACACCAGTTCAGCATGAAAAGCAGGTCTGAATGGCATCTAGCATGGCCCAATTCTAAGATATCGATTTTCTATGACGTCATCGTTCACGCAGGCTCGGCCTAGGCGCCCACGTCCTCAATGGGAAATCGTCGAAAAATCCATTTTTCTAAAATTGGTCGAGAGTGACACCGTTCGATAGAACTCTTTGTGCTGAAGAGAACGGTACCATTGCGAGGGTCGAAAGCTCAAATCTGGGTGAGTAAGAGTGCAAGAAACTCTAACCGCTATCTTACGCCGCTCTAGATTGGCAGATGAGGCTAAGGCAGTTCAGGCAGCTGAGCAGTTGTGAGCATGTCATCGTAAAGTGCGTTCAATGTTCTGCCAGCAAACGCGTTTGCATGCCGTTAGCACGGCGCGTCTTCCTGCAGGGGTCGACTGAGGTCGGAAAAAATCGTGTCACACACGGCTAACCTGCATTTTCGTGCCGCTATAATTTCGCCTGTTTAGAAGCTATACCGCTGCACTTTCGCGGGCTACTAGCGCCTTCTACTGCCTACAAAATCCACGAGCCGCAGCTGGAAGGACTCGATCTCAATAGAGTTATTGCGCTCCGAACACACTCGCGCGTGCAATTTGCGAGTGGTCGCGCCTGCACGCTTGATAGGTTCAAGTCTATATGCATTGTTTACGGCACACTCCAAAAGCAAGCTGGACAATTTAAGAGCAATTTATGAGCAGGGCGGCTGGGAATTTCCGATAAAACTCCCGAAACGGTCACTCAACAGGCTCTCGCGCCCTCTCGATTAATAGGTTCGATTCTATACGCATTGTTCACGGCGCACTCCAAAGGCAAGCTGGACAGGCTAGGAGCATTTCCTAGCTGAGCCCAAATATATGTTATACGGCCATATAGGCCTGCTAGCTCAAATATATGTTTCTTTTCACAAGTGCTTGACATTAGAGAAAGTTATATAAAAAGCCGCTTTAGAACGCTCCAAAGCGGCTTTTTTCGGGAATTGATCAAAAGATATGCGCGGTACTGTAGTGGCCTTCCTTGGAGCGGATGCAGAGGGCCAAACGCCTCTCGAATTTTTCGAGGATGGGCCCCAGGTCGTAGCTGAGAACAGATTCTGTTCACGGATGAGAAGCTGGAGCAGGCGCACAATCGCCAAAATAGTAGGATGTGGTCTACAGAGGCTCCAAGCACCTCTGGTATCGTCCAAAACCCACAATCTGTCATGGTTTGGGGAGGAATCGGCGCCAGCGGCAAGACCCCGTGTTTTTCTGGATAAAGTAGTGAAAATCGACAAAGATGTGTACCAGCGAGACATTCTTGAGCCCGTAGTTCTTTCTTGGGCCCAGCAGCACTTCGGTGATGCCCATTGGACGTTCCAACAGGACTCTGCACCTGAACATAGTGAGAAGACTGCGCAGGCGTGGTGCAAGGTCAATTTCCCCGACTTCTTCACGCCTTCGGCCGCCGTATTCTCCGGATTTGAATCGGATGGACTACAGTGTGTGGGCATTTTAGAAGCTAGGGTCGGCGTCAAACGCCACCGCAGTCTCGAGTCTCTAAAGGAATCTATGCGCCAGGAGTGGGAGTGGTTGTCTCCTGACGAACTGCGGCTCTGTATCACCTGTATCACCTGTCGTCCCGTTGATCATCGAATTGCTCGAGCGGGCGCCAGCAGCGTCTTCATTCGTCCCTGTCGCGTGCCAGAGTGCTCCAATGGATCCTCCTCGCTCGAGGGACAAGGAAGAGCGTCATAGCGGTCGCTCAGGGCTTTCACGAAGAAGTCCGACCAACGCGTTGGTGGGCGTCCTGGTGTTCTCTTGACATCCCGCGGAATCCAGTCGGTGACGGCTCTCGTCCAGCGGGTGTCTGCGAAGCGCATGACGTGGCCGGCCCACCTAATTTTCGACAACTTGGCCCACGCGACAGCGTCTCTGATCTTCGAACGTCGGCGAAGCTCGGAACTCCGGAGGCCTTCTCTCACTTGCGTGAGTCGTGTCACTCCGAGCATCGTCCTCTCGATTCCACGCTGCGCGACGCTGATCGCGTGTTCATCCTGCTTTCGTATAGCCCAGGTCTCTGAGGCATATGTTAGGGCAGGAAGAACAGTGGAGTCGAATAGGTGGGCACGGAGTCGGACGTTCATCGTCTTCTTCGCGACTTCTCCGACGCTCTTGAAAGCTCCTCAAGCCGCTCTTTTCCTCCTGCTCAGCTCTGGTGCTAGGTCGTTGGCCATGTTGACTTCGCGACCCAGATACACATAGCTGGAGCATTCGGAGATGTTCGTTCCGTTGAGCGAGAATGGGGCATCAGAAACCCATCCGTTCCTCATGAACATCGTCTTCGTAAGATTCAGCTGCAGTCCAACGTTCCCACATACACGATCGAAGTCGGCCAGCATTCGCTCCGCCTGGCTGATGCTCGGTGTTATGAGCACGATGTCGTCAGCGAAGCGAAGATGATGTAGTTGCCGGCCGTCGACCTTCACTCCCTGTCTTCCCATTCTAGTTCGCGCATGACGTTTTCGAGAGTGGCGCTGAAGAGCTTCGGGGATATGGTGTCCCCTGGCCGAACCCCTCTCTTCACGTCGACGACGACGTCGTTGTAGAATGGTGAGATCTTGGTCGTGAATCCACTGTACAGCTCTCGAAAGACTCTGATGTACTGAGTAGGAACGCCCTGAGTGAGCAGGGCTTCGATGACCGCTTCAGTTTCGACAGAGTCGAATGCCTTCTTCAGGTCGATGAACGTAAGGCAAAGCGACAGCTTGTACTCTCGCGACACTTCGATGAGCTTCGTAATGGTGTGTATGTGGTCGATCGTGCTGAATCCTCTCCGAAATCCTGCTTGTTCGCATGGCTGTCCTTCGTCCAGCGTTCGGCCGATCCTATTCAGGATAACTCGAGTGAACAGCTTGTAGACTACGGACAGCAGGCAGATCGGGCGATAGTTGCCAATGTCGTGCACGTCTCCCTTCTTGTACAGCAAGACGGTTCTGCTGGTCTTCCACTGAGATGGAACCTTACACTCCGACAGGTAACGTGTGAAGAGCCGCGCCAGGGTGTTGATGAGCGCTGGCGGGAGGTTCTTCAGGTGTTCGGGTCTGGTCCTGTCAGGGCCGGGTGCTGTGCGTTTCTTCACCGACGAGATAGCGTGTCGGATCTCGGAAGGGAGAACAGAGGGAACGACGTATCCATCCTGCGGAAGATGGCATGGGGGCAGGTGGACGTGGCTATCGAAGAGATTGGAGTAGAAGTCGTGGATGACCTTCTCCATGGCCCTTCTGGAAGAGGTGACGGTTCCGTCAGGACGTCGGAGAGCGGTCATCTTGGTCTTGAAGTTGGCGAAGTTTCGGCGGGCACTGCGGATGCTCAACCCTCCCTCTGCAGCTTCAGCCAACACTTCCGCCCTTCTCTCCTTAAGATCCTCCTTTATCGCCTCTCTGCATAGCTTCGCAAGCTCGGACGTCAGTTGGTAGTTGCCTGATGCTCGTGCTGCTCCACGCTGGCATATCAGCTCGAGAGTTTCCGGAGACAGACGTCTCTTGGTGGTCTTCAAGCTCTCGGCTCCCTTAGCACTATCGCGGAGATGGTGCACGAAGCGGTCGTATTCCTCGTCGATGTTGCCCATAACGGTATCTTTCCAAAGGCCGGCGAGAGAGGTGTAAAGGTCCCAGTTGGTGGTCGCTTAAACTTCACGGCCTTCTCTCCTTGACGCGAAAAGCGGAACCTTGCGCGAAGGAGGCGGTGGTCCGATCCCGTGTAGAACTTGAGGACAACGGAAACGTCGGTCAATCAATACTTGCGCTTGAAGATGATCTCGTTGTGGAGCTGGCCACCGGGGGATTCCCAGGTCCATCGTAGAGAGGGAGGCTTCTGGAACTGTGAGTTTCCATGGATGGTGTTGGTCGACATGATAAACTCAGACAGCCTTTCACCTTGCTCGTTCCACTCCAAACCGTGGGTTCCGATGTGAAGTTCATCCGGCGACCTTCGCGGTCCGATCTTGGCGTTGAAGGTATGATCTTCCTTATAGAACTTCTCCAGCTCCACGTAGAAGGCTTCGACCTCTTCGTCGTCGAAGTCGGATGTTGGGGCATACTCGACGAACACTGTCAAAGCTGGCACGGAGCCACATCGCTTCAGTCGCTGACGTCCGATTCGGGTTGTCAGAGACTCGTACGAATCGATGTTCATGGCCAAGTGTGTGTTGACGAGGACACCAACGCCGCCTACTCCCCTGCTGTTGTTCGCATGTTCCGAGGAACAGTTCTTCTCCGGAGTCGTAGACGGCGTGTAGGGGTGGTGTCTTCTCGTCTCGGTCAGTCCGATCACGTCGTACTTGATCTTTCTGGCTTGCATCATCAGGTCCTCGACGGATGCTTCCGATGCAAGTGTTCGGGCGTTGTAAGTACAGATCGTCATCCTAGTGCTTCTCAATTTGCGCAGCCTGGTTAGGCCCTGAGATTTTAGCAGCCTCTCCGTAATCGTCCTTCCCATCGCTGCAGAAATGAGGGCTCTTTCGGGGTCAGGGGAATGAGGCCCTTTAGTGCTGCTGTGTTTGACTGCAATACACACGGTAGCTTGTCAGGCTCTGTCGTGCGGGCGAAGAATTCCGGGCAGCCAGCCAGGCTGCCCGAAGAGACGGGACGAGACTTAAGGCGGCCTCAAATCATCTTACATGTACTCCCAGTCTACCGAGTGCAAGCTTTTGGCCGGGCCGACACAGTTACAATCCGCACAGTCACGAACACATCCACGCACACTGTGCATGAACATGCCGCTCCCACGCACAAGGAACGCGTCGACCCGACACAACAGGAGCAAGGAGTCCATCCCCTTCATCCCACCTGCGTCTCTGGGCAGTACACGGTCGCATTTGATTCGCGTTTAATTCCCCTATTCACCACCCGGGGACGCGCCACGTGGCCCTGCGACAAGCGGCCCAAGATCCCTCTTACAAAACAGCCCGAAGGCTCTCTATCGAGGGAGATCTGTGAAACTGCGGCCCATCGCCGAAAAATTCGCGAAACGTTTGGTCCTCTGCATCCGCTACAAATGAGGCCACTTCGAAACCACTTAAACATGATGTGCCCTAATGTTTGTGTTGTTGTAATCTAATCCTCGTTTTCTCGAATTTTTGATTGTTTCATAACTATGATAAAAAATCTTGTCCACGTTATTTTGGTTCACCCTGTACTTTGATTCGCTTTGTTGCTGTTTTTCTGATATTTCCACATATCTGAGTGGTTAGTTGCAACATAGGTTTTACCAAAAACCTTATTAAAATGACCAGAACCTACGGTGTAGCAGCTCGCCAAAAATCTTTCATGGCACCTTCTCGAAATATATGTAGAGTATTTTTCGAACATAAAATTTTGCGATCAACTTATTATTAGAGCTTTGATACGAATGAACGTTGCGGAAATAGACTGCTGGTCGCGGCCATTTTCGCCCTTGGTCGCGGGCATTTTCTCCCCTGGTTGCGGGCATTTTCTTCGTAGACCATGAACTCATTGCGAACTCGTATGTCAGTCTGAAGGTGCAGTACATATGTGCTTTGAGGGCATAAAGCTGTCCCCAGAATAAGGAATGAGTGAAAAATAATGCAAAACAGTGACTTCACATCTGTGCGAAAACGCTGCTCATCAATACGTTTCCAAGTCGTTTGCTGAAGCACCTTTAACCTGCCTTTATCCGTTATCTGTGATGCCTAGAGTGTATTTCTCGCAGTTGTGTTTTCATAGGAAACATTGGGATCCTGTAGCTCGTCTGGTTGAATGACAATAAAAATGGGATATGTTGGATACGCTGTCATACTACTGGATCCTCTCTGCGCTGTTTCTGCTGACAAGCGCTCGTTAATCGACAATCAACTTCAGCATGTCTGCGAAATTTTCCATGTTCAAGCATGTGTTAAATCGTGAATTCGAACGTTTTCATGGGTATGCGTACTACCATAGGGTAAGATGTTGAACCCATATTTTCCGTGCTGGTGACATGCAAAGTAGCTATCAAAGAACATATAGTATAGTTTCACACTACCCAAACCTTTGCAATTCTCTCAGTACAAGTGCTCAGACACGCCTAACGGCATGTCTCGCACTTGCGCTCTTCGCGCGACTTTGTAGCATCACTGACCTATGGAAAGTAATTTTTGTAAAACATAAAATTCGCTAGCATATAGAACTTGGTGCGTACTTTATCGGCATCAAGCCCTTCACTACTTCGGTACCTTCATCATAGACATTCTTTCCTGACCAGCCTTTAATGTCATTGGTTTGTGCTGCGCAGTACTTCTGTCCCTCAGGTTGTTCCTCTGAAATCGTTCTCATGCTCAACAGCTAGCGTTTCAACTTGTCGTTGACATGTCTTCCAAAGCCAGGTTTCCCTCGTTTCTTCTAACTGGATTTAACTGCGGGTCTTTACTGGTCTTCCCTCCCCCTCTTTAGTCTCCACCTTCCTGGTCCCAACTACTGGCCCGCTTCTTTGTTTCCACTATTGACACCTACTGGTCTCTTCTTGCTGGTTTCCCCGTCATGGCCTCTCCTCCAGATTCTTCCTTTCCTTGTTGGTCGCTCTCCTGGTCCACCATAGAGGCTCCACTTACCGCCCTTCTCCACCACCCCCTCAGCGGTCCTCCCATGCTCACGGCACGATAGGTGACACGTATTCAGAATCAGGATGCTTGCTGCGCGACGTAGTGGGCCCGTTTTCTGGATCAAGAAGCTCAGAAGCGCGCGCAGTCGCCGCTGTGTCGAGCATGAAGAGTCTATGCATATGGCGGACTCCTTGTTCTCCTTAAGAATTCCCTTACGTCTCAATTCTTGTTGGTTCCCCGTCCTGGTCCCGCTTCCAGGTCCCTTCTTTAAGGTATATTAATCCTCCCCCATCGGGATCCTCCCTACTACTCTACCCCAATTAAGTATGCTTCCTACGCTCACGACACGATGAGCGAACCCCACTGTGTGACATCGGTGTCACATCCTCTAAATCCGGACTCTCTTAAAGGCAATGGATCCCCTTGCTGATCCTCCTTACTGTCCCCCCCCCCCTCTCCTGATTGGCTAGGTGCCATCTCCTGGCCTGCTTCATTGCTCTTCCCATCGACCATCACGATGCTTCTCCTGGTCGCTGCCTCCTGATGGCCGTCGGTTCTCCACCCTCAAAGTCCCCTTCCACCCTTACCCCTTTAGAAGGCTTCTCATGCTAATGGCACGAAGTCGGCTTCTGAATCTGGACGCTCGGAAACGCGCGTAGGTGCTGTTGTGTTAAGCAGTAAAGGGCTGCGTTTTCCCTGCTGCAGCAACATCCCACGTTCAATAGCAAATTTTGCCCGCGCTATAGATGATGAGGCGTACCTCATTCGGGTTAGATCATCGACCGTCCTCGCTGTGGATAATGCGGCGTATCTCATATCGGTTAGATCACTCGACCGCTCTCGTTGTGGATGATGCGGCGTACCTCACGTTGGTTAGATCACTCCACGGACCAACTCTTTTATATATAGGTGGTGATTCCAAGTAACTGACCCATAAGATAGGAGATGATAGATACCCTTATTTGCTCGACTGATTGGGACATGTCTGGCTTTTTTTTAAATCTGAGCGACGGTATTTTTGCAAAGAATCTTCAATGTCTTGAACTTGCTGTATAACAGAGACAAAAACCCACCAAGATTGCAAAGACGATAGAAAAAATATTTGGCTTCCACCGCTTTTCTTTGCATCAAGTACACTGGAGTGAGGTTTAGTTTTTTGCTGTCTCAAGTAGGTGGGCATATTTCATTAAAAAATTTTTTATTGTACAATGCTATTCAAAAACTGCTGTTCGCTGTTATATACTTTCGTGCTGCGCTTGAAAACAGCAATTTTCTCTCATTTTTTATTGCTCGGGTTGCTGTGTCACAGCGCTTTATATCCCAACCAGTCGTTCGTCGGCCTAGCGGCCGCCTACGACTGGTTGGGGCTTCGCCCCAAACCCCGAGAACGCCATGGCCGCTACGGGTTTCCTATTCTTCCCTAGGCCTTCTGACCTTTATGAATGGATATTAATCGAGATGGATCGATTGATCCGACTTCAGATTCGTGTTCAGCGACCTCGATTACCCCCAGGGCTGAAGTTTCGTGCCACATGTTCGGCACGTCTGCGGCTCGCCACGCACGGTTGCCGACGTGTTCGGCACGTCTACGGCTCGCCATGCACGGTTGCCGACGTGTTCGGCACGTCTGCGGCTCGCCATGCACGGTTGCCGACGTGTTCGGCACGTCTGCGGCTCGCCATGCACGGTTGCCGACCTGTTCGGCACGTCTACGGCTCGCCATGCACGGTTGTCGACGTGTTCGGTTGCCGCGCCGCAACTCATGTGTGACGGACGGACAGTGTGACACACGAACACACGCACACACATACACACGCTTGCTGCTTTATATATAGTAGGACAAGTGCTCCGACGCGCCTGTCGGCGTGTCTCGCACTTGCGCGCTTCGCGCGATCTTAGAGAGTCACTAAGCCAAGATCACTCACTTCAAGCAGCTGGTCTGCTTGTGCAGCCTTCTCGGCACCTTAGCAGTAAAAAGAGGTATTTGAAAAGATTAATAATTTCGAACCTTGGTCTACCTTCTTTAAGATCAGGTGAGTAGTTCTTCGATATGAAGCCGTCCAGCTCTCCATCCTTCTATCCTCAACATCTCTTCAACGTCGGCACTATCTTCAGACAGTTCGGAAACGTAATTTATTTGCGTTAATCGGTGCTTTCGTCCTCAGACTGTTGTGGAGCACTCCTTCGGCCCTAGTACCCGCGTGTCTCCCACCCTTCCCCCACTCCGATCGGTTAAATCTGGGAGAAAACCACCGGCGTGTCTACCACCCCCCCCCCTCTCCACCAGGATCGGCTAAATCTAGGAGAAGACCACCGGTCACGATCTCGATGAGCTCCAGGGCTGAAGTTTCGTGCCGCTTGAACGACACCCACAGAAACCCGATAATATTGATCGATATCGTTGTCTCCCCTGCTGTGAAAGCCTTCCGTCGATGATTATCTAAATGCCAGGATTGGTTGCCGACGTCTTCGGCACGTCTACGGCTCACCATGCAAGGTCGCCGACGTGCTCGACACGTCTACGGCTCGCCATGCACGGTCGCCGACATCTTATGCTCGTCTACTGAGTCGCCAGGCGCGTAGAAGCCGTCTGGGTATTTTCCGCTAATTTCTTGCCTTAATTTGTGCCCCGTAATTTCCACTATTTTATGACTCATCGCCGATCAATAGTGTGACTCATTGCTTAGCGGGTTATTATATAGTATGATAGTATGATGAGACAAAATAACGCAAATGCGCTACACAGAAGAGCTGGGAAGGAACAATGAGGTATGACCCACAGACGCGTCTTGCGAAACCTCGTCATATGGGTGCCACCACCCGTCTGGCAGTGAGACGTCGATGGTAAACAACAGTATTGGTCAATTGCCAAATATCCCTCAAACTTACAGAAAGAAGTATACAAAGTCCAAGGGGCTAACTTCGGACCAAAAACCCTTCCTTTTTCATACATAGGGTGATTTGGCGGTCACTCATTACTACACCTTAGTATCGGCACGTCTACTGCATCGCCTGGCATGGTTGCCGACGTGTTCGGCTCGTCTACCGAGTCGCCAGGCACGTAGAAGACGTCTTGGTATTTTCCGCTATTTTCTTGCCTTAATTTGTGCCCCCGTAACTTCCCCGTGATTTCCCCTATTTTATGACTCATCGCGTCGATCGATAGTGTGACTCATCCCTTAGCGGATTATTATATAGTATCTATGATATATGTGATGCTTTCAACAAATACGTTCAGACACAAATGGGATGTCCCGATCTGGTATCAAATAAACAGCGAGGAAGTGAAACTTGATTGGTTAAGAAGAGGTAAGGAACAGATCTATTATACTTACCATAGCGACGCAAACATGGAATTGCACTCATTCTATAGGATACCTAATTGCACGCTAATCTATTCCTAAACACAAAGGCTAAGCAAGGCTACACACAACGGCACGGAGACATCACATGAGGTGGCATCACAAACCGATAGCTATGAAATCTACCTCTCTGTCTTAGAGTGCGGAGAGTATCACCTCTTTCGCGCCTTCGGGGTCCCCTTTCGTGCCTTTGGATGTGCTAAATTCAGACGTCTTAAGACTTCCGAAGAATTGTCGATCCCCATCTCAGCTTGGGAGATCCTGCCGAAGATTGAAAACCTTCGCTGTACGGCGCAGTCCGACAACCATTGACACTCCCAGGGGGCGGCAGCGGCGCTTATTTTGACGCGTGCGGTTGCCTCGCCTCAGGCGGAGTCCTCGTTGCTTCGTTGGCGGAGAGGACGAGCTTTAAGTGAACGCGCCGAGACTGGGCGCATTAGTGGTAACGAGGACGGTAGAATATCTTGAAGAGCGGAGTAGAGTGAGGATATGTTTGTGCTCACCAGTTGAGTGTGTTGTATGAAGATATGTCAAATGAACGGAAAGGGAAACTGGTGAAGTAAATGATGAAGAAGATCCAAAAACAAAACCAAATAATAGGTTATTGATAAGCAGCCTTGCGAAATGATTACAGGAGCAGGGTTTTATTTTTTTTAGTTTAGAGTTGAATGTTAAGAATGGGAAATGCTACCAAAGAAAGTTATCAAATTGGATTGTTCGTTTTAAGCGGTCTTATGTGTCTCGAGAGTTGCCTACAACGACTACGTGTTTAGCAAAGTGCATTGTGTGTTCCGAAACCGAATGCATAAAAAATCAGCGAACCTACAAAAATTTGATTCGATAGTGCTTCTTGTGGAAGGTCCCAAATTTCTTTAGATTGATGACCGCGGTTGCCATCCCTCTTTTCTTCCATACAGGGTGGCTGAAAAGTTCGGGCAATTTTTCAAAGTATTTCAGCGGTACGAAAAAATTACATAAACGAAACAGATTTGCAAACACAAATAACAGCGACTTCATTAGATCAATAACAACAGAATACAACAGAAAAATTCACAACAAGTGCTCAAAATTGCCTACTTTGGCTTCAATACATTTTCGCGGTCGCTTTGGGAAGTCGATGTCGATGGTCGCACACTGATCCGCTGTAATCTCGTCTCAGGACTGCATCAACGCCGCTTTTAGCCGCTAAACAGTGGCGTATCTTGTAGTAGAGATCTTCTGCTCCATGACTGACCACACCGAATATCCATCGGGTTGAGATCGGGCGAGTTGGATGGTTAGATGTCCTTGCTCCAAAAGCCTGGGAAGAGCTCCTCGCAAACGGCAATCGTGGATTTGGCGGAATGCGCAGTCCTGCTGAGGAGAAAATCCAGTTTCGTGAAAATGGTACGTCGCCCGCGGGTCCAGTACGTCGCGGAGGACACGTTGCTGGTAGCTGGTGGCGTTCATTTTGACGTTGCACTCATGAAGACCAGTGGCGTCTTTCCGGTAGCGCATATCCCACCCCAAAGCATCACCGAGGCTGGAAAATGACTGCGGCTGATGGTCCTTGCTGTTGTCGTCTTCTGCTGACCCTTCTTGAGCAGTTGCCGGCGATTCTGACGGTTGTGAACCGGCTGGACCGCGAATATCTTCTCGTCGGTGAACAGCATCCTCCACAAGCGACTACCGCCGACCAGCCGACGCCTTCGCCTGCATTTCCTCAACCTCTCAGCTTTCATTTCGTCGTTGAGAAAGTGAATGCGAGCGACTTTGTAGTGCGTAATCCTGGCTTTCTCCTGGCAATATGTCAGACTCCTTCTCTACTGATCCCGGGATCCATAGCCATCTTTTTCATGGACACCTCAGAATTGCGGCGAATGCGACAACGAACCTTGTTGATGTTCTCCGGTGTTGTCGCTGTGGTGGGACGGCCGCTGCAGGGACGCTCCGAGGTTCCGCCAGTCTCCTTGTAGCGCTTTACAGTCTTGTAGGCGATCCTTTGTTTGAAGCCGGTTGTCCGAACCATGACCGCGGTCTTCATTCCCGCCTTGTGCAACTCGACGACGGTGACACGTTGACTTTCACGAAACATATCACAATCACAACTGAAGATAAGAAAAATGGAGCAACACATTCTAGATCAAAATTGCGCGAGGAATACAACGGAAGCAACAGAAACAACCAAAAACTTCAATTTCAAAGCCAAAAGTAGTACCACAAAAAATTGCCCAAACTTTTCAGCCACCCTGTAGATTCAAAGTCGTGAGGTGCGTAAAATGCTCACCATGTGCTCATTATTCAATAGCTCAGAGTTCACGATTTAAACACTGGTGATAAACTTGCCTGATTACAGGTCAAATATCATAGTGGAATCTTTGGGGATTTTGGATTTTCAATAAAAGTCTTTGAAAGGTCTTTCATGTAATATGAAAGTAAACAATCACGCAGTACAATAGAAACTCTCCAATATTAGTAGGCAGTTCAGTGGAGGAGGTAGTCTACAAGAACACTCCGTTTTTCTGGAATACCTGTGGACAACACACTGTGAGCGTGATATGTCGTCTTGAAAGGAGACTCCATCCTCCTTTTTCTCTATCAGAATTTTCGCCATCCTTCAACAGACTAAAGTCTTCTCTTGTTTAGTTTAAACCCCTAACTGAAGTTCTCTCTCTCTCCTTCACCCGTTTGCCTAAGCACTCATTTAGAATTTCCCTTACTACTTCCTTGTCTAGGATGAGCTACATGGGACATTGCCTTCTTCCCAAGATTATGTTGAGTACCACAGTTTTCCTTTTGAGGTTTAGACGGTAGGTTAGGACGTGACCTCGCGCTGTAGCACACCGAACGAATCGGGCACTCGTATGCGTTCCCGCCACAGGTGGAGATGGCGCTGCCAGCAGCGCCGCACCACAGCCACACGCATGACTGCGAGTGAGTATCGTTGCTCGCAGCCACCTCCCCCACACCACGATGAGGAACTGAGCCATGTGGGTGAAAATATGTAGACAACATTTGCTGGATGGGAAAACTGAATAGTATTGATTGCTACTTGCTTATTAATCACTTTGCTCATTGTTCACTTGCTGCAAAACCTCTCCTGCATCCATAACGGAGTAGGCGTACGAGCACAAGAAATATCACGGTGTCCAGAATGGCACTACAGTTTTGATTGCAGCCAAACTAAATTTAAATTTTTAAATTTTAGATGAGCCTCTCTATATTACTGCGGATACTGCGAGGTCAATAATAGTGTTGAATGCGAATCGATATGGCTATTACCGACAGAATTACGACAAAGATGGATGGCAAAAATTAAGCAAGCAGCTTAATGAAAACCACAAGGTTTGTGGTTAACAAAAACTAACAGTAGCCATGGAGTTGCTCAATAGAATCAGTTAATAATATATGTAAATTATTTAAGTCTCTCAGTACTATAACAGTTCTAAACTCAATGCGCTAGCAGCCAAATAGAATATACAAGGTCTCTCAAAAAAATGTATGCACTGTTTGAAAGTATGCACTGTTTGTTCACAGTAAAGGTGCTGAAGAAGATGAGGGCTCATACAAAAGCTTAAGAGAATGGAAATTTTCTGACGTACGAGAGTTATGGAATGCGTCATGCACTCGTCTGAAATTTTGCATTTTGCACTCGATTGATTGTGTTTCGCTTGAATGCTTGTCATGTAGACGATACTTGTTGCTTACTATTGTACAGTAACACTTCTACAGTCTTGCTGTTTACATTGTTATGAAACTTATAACAAAACCTGTGGCTCATCGGGTAGCTGAAAACCGTTCGTTGGCGTATTGGTGGTCACCGTGGATGGTCACCAATACGCCGATAAAAGGCGCCGGAAAGCGCCTACAAAAGGTGGCCGGACCACAAACCGGGCCAGTTCGTCAGTTGGCAGTCTTCATTCCTCAATCGTCAGTCTCCAGTGCTCCGTCTTCGGTCTTCTCTTCCCCAGTTTCCAGCCGCGGCCGTCGCTCCACCCGAAGCCGCTACTGCTCCAGCCGCCGACTACCTCCAGCCGACCGCCCGACCACCGCCGCCGCCGCTTTAGCCGCCGACCACCATCAGCCACTGACCCGACCAGCTACCGCGGCTGCCGCTGCCTCAGCCACCGGTCCGACCAACCGCTCTGCTGCTTGGCCGTCGTAACGAATTGCAACTCGCGGCCGCGGAGTATCCGATCCCCTTCCTTTGGACGAATAAAGCGCGAAACCCGGAATCTTTCTGACACACAGCACCCGCAAGGGGCCACAGTCATAACTTCTTCGCAAAGTGGCCGTATCAATTTATTTGTGTTTCTTTTAACGTTTAAAACTTAAAAACATTACTGCTTGCGAAAAATGCAGTTTAACCTAAAAATGCAGTTAGTATTTGGGATGTTATAACATTGCCGCTAGTGAAGCATTTAAGATATTTGAGACTCATATGAAGGTGCAGAGTAACGAGATTGCTGCGGCGTGTAAATAGTCAAAATATTGCGCCATGTTCTAGCTTAAAACCTTGCACATCCGACTCGATTGGTTATGCATGTGCTGAATTCCTGCTACAATCTTATTATTAGCCAGATTAACCTGTACTGTGCTTTTTTAAAGTTTAGAGCTTGACAATCTCGTGAAAAACACGTTACATGCGAGTTTATTGATTGCACAATTTAAATGTGAGCAGGAGCATCATTTTCCATGATGGATTCTGTGGAGTGATGAAGCGACATTCAAAGTGAATGGAGAGGTTAATCGCGTAACCGCAGCTGCTGAGCGGCGGAAAACGTTAAAAGAAGCACAGTAAGGACAATCTGGCCAAGTAGTACCAAGGTGTTACAGACATTCAGTACATGCATAATCAATCGGGCCGGATGTGCAAGATTTAGAAAGGAGCATGGTGCAATCTTGACTATTTACACGCCACAGTAATCTCGTTACCCTGCGCTTCCGTATGAGTCTCAAACATCTTAAAATTTTTCACTAGCGGCAATGTTAAAACCTTTCGAATACTACATGCATTTTTAAGACAAACTGCATTTCTGCAAGCCATGGTGTGTTTTTAAGTTTTCATCTTAAAAGAAGTACTAATCAATCAATACGGCCCCTTAAAGGAGAAATTACAACAAGTATTCAATCGAAACACAATCAATCGAGTGTAAAATGCAAGGTTTTAGACGGGAGCAGGCGCACTCCATACCATTTATATGTCAGAAAATTTCCGTTTTCTTAAGCTTCCATACGAGCCCTCAACTTCTTCAGTACCTTTACTGTGAGCAAAGCTATCACCTTTCAAGCAGTGTATACATTTTTTTGAGGCACCCTCTATTATGCAGTATCAGCGCATTCTGTACTTCAAATCACTGAATATTACAACAAGCACAAATGGAAGACAAGCACAGTGACAACAACAATACTAAACATGTATTGTTTCACCTCTATCTTCATACAAAACATGCCTACAATTAGTTACCCCGAGGCTCATCGGTGACGAAGGTGACTAATTAATTTAGCTGTCTCGTTCACTGACCTAATTTGTCTAAAATTGTCTAGCTACCCGAAAACAACATCTTACAGCATTAGTGTATCTAGTCTACGATTCAAATTGCTTGCCTCTCTTCATCAGTACAATAGAATAATGCTTATTTAGCCATATTTAAGGTGTTCCATACTCGAACTCGAAACGCCATTGTCGCGGACGCCTTTGCAGCTGCTTCAGTAGCTCAGATCGATTACGCGACTCTGTTCGATCTTTTATGGTATCTGAGAAATGAGACGGTAATTTTCTTAGCTGGCTGAGCAGGGAGGTACACGAACGGTAGGAGGTGAACAGTCGAAGTGGTTTCTAGTGTCAGAAGGGTCGGTTCTCATGAAATGCCGCACGTGTGCGTGCAGACGGAGCAAGGGAAATATTAGGTTGGAACCTATGTCCCTTGTCGCACGTCGATGGCCCCAGTGCAGCGGCTGTGCCGTACACACGTAGGGCCTCAACCTGCCCCATGGGGCACCCGAAGCTGCCAAGGCTTAGCACCCCGGGGAGGTGAATCGGTCCCATGCCCTGAAGTGCTACTTCCGAAGTATGGATTCCCTTTACCTCCCACTGAATTGAGTCCCTTCAGCCCTAGGCTGCACCCAGCAAGTAACCATGGGGGAGGCACTACCTGACTGAATTGCCTGCCTGGATCACGATGACACTGCCCTCGCGACGTCCATGCGGAGGGCCATACCCTGTCCCTCCGCACGGACCCCGCGAGGGGCTTCACAGGCATTGCCGACAACCCAGCAATGACACACAATAATACCAATAATACCGAACAACTGTGAGATACGAACAGACTCACCACACTTCCTCGATCAGCACACCAAGGGCCAGGACAGATTTGTTGCACAACTGCTAGGCCGACATAGTAGAACATAGCAAACTGTGGTACTACTCCGCAGCTTCAGCTCTGACGTCCTCCATCCGGTCAGCAGTCGATGGTGTGAAGTGACGACAATGTGGCCAGGCCTCGCAGGCTGGCTCCGGTTGAACTGAGTAGGAAGCTGGCAGAAGGGCGACGCCGGATCGGCGCGCCCCTGCTCGCGGTCGGTGCAGGCGTAGACTGACAGCCGACTCCGCGACGCGACGGCGCGATGACGCCTCATCGGAGCATCGCGCGGTATCCCAGCCGTTTTTTACGTTTTATTCTAAATTTTGCTGGAAGAATTTTGCATGTTATATACATTTATTAAACACCATTCGAAAAAAAAAAGATTTGCTTTGTCAAAAAATATGTTTCGCTTTTTTCATTTTAAATTGTCTTGAGGTCAATGAAGAGAAAGGTAAAAAAATTCCTTGTTAGCTCCTTCTATCTGCTTTTGCTCGAGATTTTTTCTACAATGTTATACATCGTTCGGAACAAGCTCCACGACGACGTATGTTGATTGTTTTTGTTCACTTTGATTTTCGTCACTTTTTAGGGTAGAGTAGTTGATTAGTTTTTTCCCTCCATTTTGATGACTTAAAATTAGCAAAATTCAGAATAGCAAAAAAAAAACAAAACATACATTTTGATACAACGAAATATTCTCCTTCATATAACAACGCGAAAAAAGGTTGGTAAACATAATTTTTCCGTTGTTCAACATTCCGCTGAAAAATGGCAGAATCGGAAGCGCAAAAAAGCGAGAAACACTTTCTGTTAGAACAAAGCATTCTCTTTCAAACCTAAAAGGCACTGCACAAAAACATTAACCAAAAGGTAGGTAATAATCATTTACAGTTTCGGGAACTTAGTTTTAATGTCTTGAAAATTGAAGGAAGTCAGCGAGCAAAAAGCCAACACACAGCCTTCTAGAGCTAATCATCTTCTTTATAATGGTTATAACGTTGTGTAGAAAGATAACTCAAAAATAAGCAAAATAGGGAGCTGTTAGCGAATGTTATTTTTTGACTTTCATCTATTATGATCTGGAAATTGACAGAAATCGAAAAGTAGAATGAAAGCTAAGCAAACTTTCTGATAAACCATATCATTTATTCTCTGGTAAAAAGCAGCTGGGATCCAGCTTCCAACCTAATAACTTGAGGATACAGGTGCGGTAAGTAAGCCGTATCCTGAACCTTCTTGCATGCGCACGGGCCTGATACCCCATAATAACTAACGAACGTCTAAGAATTTACAAAATAGACGCAAGTATTGTGATCCGAGCCTTAAGAGAGCAGTGTTATGGCTGCTCAGTGAGAGGGTGCCCCCTTTAATTGGGAATGGAGAGTCTGCTGTCTTTTGCTGTACTTTGCATGCTGCCTAAATTCTTATGTAGAGTGTAGCACAAAATGCCAGCACATAATGTGATCCTGATCGATAAAGTAGCTAGAGAAAGCCTGTCGCACTGCGATCACCTCTGGTATTTCACATAATCATACAATTTCGCTTCTGGTACAGCTCTTTCACACCGAAATTGTGTGACTGTTTATATTTGAGCAGCTTGTAGAGCTTGAAGAGAGGTTAATGAGAATTTTGTGAATAACACTTCTCACTTTTCGAAACAGGGAAATGAAGCGATATTATCCGATGATGCTGTGGGCCACACCGTGTACCATATATGTACTATTTTTATGAGGATATATAGGATATTTTTCATTTGCTGTACTTTGCATGCTGCCTAAATTCTTATGTAGAGTGTAGCACAAAATGCCAGCACATAATGTGATCCTGATCAATAAAGTAGCTAGAGAAAGCTTGTCGCACTGCGATCACCTCTGGTATTTCACATAATCATACAATTTCGCTTTTGGTACAGCTCTTTCATACCGAAATTGTGTGACTGTTTATATTTGAGCAGCTTGTAGAGCTTGAAGAGAGGTTAATGAGAATTTGGTGAATAACACTTCTCACTTTTCGAAACAAGGAAATGAAGCGATATTATCCGATGATGCTGTGGGCCACACCGTGTACCATATATGTACTATTTTTATGAGGATACTAACCAGAAGTCAATGAGCGTGCCCATACCCTGGCCTTCATTTTTGGGAGTCGATGTGCTTGCCCAACCGGTGAATCGATCGAGGCGAATCAGTGAGTAGCGAAGGATCCGCTCTGTTGCATGTACGATTCAGGTTGAGATACTTACGATTGGGAATTCATAGGAAGAAGAGAATGGCGTTCTTGCAGTAAAAACCACTTCGATGGTAAAGAAGTACCGTTCAGGTACATCTCTGCTGAGTAGCTAGCTTTCAGACTGATTCACTGAAATCAACAGAAAGCTTAAGGAATACATTCCGTTGTACGAGGCACTCGCGGGACTCTATGCCATCCAGGAAAAATTGGGTGCATTGCGCGAGGAAAGAGATTTGTTTAATGTGAGTGTGAATTGGGAATAAAGGAGATCGGATGATGTGAGTTAGGCATAAATTACATTTGACGAAGGAAGGCTTCATTTAGCTTCTTTTCGCAAAGCATTCTAATTATTTATGATTTGGTCTATATGACGGGTAACAGCAGAATGGACAAAAAGGCAAATTGACTTCGGGGCGACCCTTAGTGATGGACTTTGGTTAGTCTGAACGTGAAGTCCACCTAAAGCCAAGTGTACGGCATTTTCGTCGCAAAGGCCTCTAGTGAGACTAAGACATTGAGGTTTTTATGCGTTGGTGACGTTTAATTCGTCTGTTTTGGTTGTGTAGGCAGCAAAGGGAAAACCCGACCATGATCACATTCAGGAAACTTTCTATAGGAAGCGGAACCCAAATTTTGACCCAATTCAATCTGGCGGTTCCATTTGCTACGAACTGCAAGGGTTCCTTCTGTCGCTAAAACTCATACATTAATTTTAAGAGTTACCTGAGAAGTTTGTTAAAATATGTGCACAAGAATCTACAAGAATCTAGAAGAACCTACAAGAATCTCGGCCATATGTACAGGAAAGACAAATTTTTCTTTGACAGGTAGTGTTGCTTTTACTTAATACAGTGGGCAATGTTCATTGCAGGTAAAAACAGGAAATTGTTTTTCGGTCTGCGATGTGAATAGCCTTGGGTAGAACCTTGGGTAGAAAGTAACCTAATGTAAATAGTTCTTCGAAGTCAGCGTGTTTCCGATATGGAACATGATAGATGTGAAATAAATTGTGGAATCGTACACCCTACCACGGTCCTGTGATTCTGCACCCTTTGCTTCTGTTAAATTGTTAGAAGAGAAACGGTTGGATGCGCGTTTTATTGAATTAGGCAATGATGAGAGTCTTTCCTAGCCCTGCAGCTAGGAAATCACAACAGCCTCGCCACATGCTTGCCACAAATCGTTCTATTTTTTTTATTAAAACAACGCAGCATTATTGTAGTCTTTACGTGCTATTTGTACATATAATAGGGGCTGATTTGATAGGGCATAACGATGTTATAAGAATTCAATGCTTATAAGAAATGTATAAAAACAGGCTTTTCTGAAATGAAAGCGGCGGGGATTGCGCCGTGCCCACTTTCAACATTTCTAATTTTAAACTCGATTGGTTACGAATAGAGGAAATGCTAAACCGACAACGCCTCTGCGTTGTGCTTTTCTTAAAGTCCATAACAAAATTTCAAGGTATTACAATTTGTGGCAGAATAACTGCAATCAAATGTGCCATCATAATGTTGCCGAGGTAAAGTTATCAATAAGAGCTGAGATTTCGGTGTGGCTTACAGCGCGGTATGAAATAATCTAGGACATTAGACTTTACTTGTCCGTTTAGGTTCAAGTTGTTGTGAAAGTCGTCCAACTGTTTCTACTCATTAGAGTCTATAAAATGAAGCAATCGTTAATTTGTGCTCAGTTTACTACCAATTTAAAGCATGCGTACGGCTCCTGCATAATCAGTCGAAACTATAATTTGATCATGGAGCTCATGGCTGGCGCGATGCCTTTTGGTCCATGTTTTTAGACTTGCCGACGTCCTTGCTTGCAACAAAGTTACGGTTTCTCAATCAGTGCTTACATAAGTCATGTACCTATTCTGCCGCAAGTTTGTATGCTGCTGTTTTGCTCTAGGTCTTAAGATGGGCAGTGACATGGTCAGCTTTTCGCTAGGCTGTATAAGGCATTTAATCAATACAAAGCAAATCATTTCTAATATTTAGTCCCGACCGAGTGCGTTTCTGCAATCCTGGCAATTTACACAGCTAGAATTTTCATGTTCCGTGCTTTATTGTAAGCTTTATGGATCTTTGTTGTGGCAGTGACCCAGACGTTTGACCTGATGGCTGAGTCCGTGTTCGGCAAGTTGGACGCCGATGACCACCCAAGGAGTGGTCTCCCGCTAACAAGTAAGTAGATCGCGAACAGACGAGGCGGGAAGCGGACTGCATAAAAGGCCGGCAGCAGGAGGCCTTGGCATGCTAAGGTCGGGTCCACGACTCCCCAGTTGTGGATATTGTTCTCCTTATCTTTCCCTTAATAAATCTCTACATTTCTCTCTCTCATCAAGTGGCTCTGGAGCAGACGGGTCGCAGGAAGGAGACCCAGCAGATTTGTATACCAGGCAGAGAGGTATACAACAATCTTCTATACCTTTATGGTACCAGAGCTGTTCTGTTCAAACAGTGCTTAGATTTTTAACACGTTAATGGTCGCTCAATGGTGCGCGACGGTATAGCATTGTTGCAAGAATGACCATCCAAACTTCGTCCAGAAAGGTTAATCAGGATGCCCATGTCCTTTTGTACTATAACGGCCTTCTTAATCGGTAGACGTGTAAGGACTACCGACTTTACCCAAACTCTGTGTAGGAAAGATGAAATCTGAAATCTCTGAGAAGATGAAATCAGATCTCCCTGGTATTGACATTTTTGTTGAATCGCAGTTCGATTGCCCATTCTTTTCTTGTTTTACAATCACACATTTTCTTCACGCCTTTTGGGCAATAAATCTACAATGAACACCGAATTTCAATTTATAACTGTGCCCTTCCACAAGGCAGAATGGCCGTCTTGAGTGTATTTAGCGGTAATTATGCGCTGGTGAGCGTGACCCATACCTATCGCAACATACCCTCGCTAATTGGTTGAAACTTCAAAATCGGAAGTCTCATTTGTCATGCGCAAATTAACCTCCTAAACATAGCATGGCTACACCGGACCACTACCGTCTCCATTACCACCCTACGCGACGCTACTTTTTGCATCACAGCATAGTTGATCAGATTCCGAAAAGCGAATGTGAGATCTGTTCAACACCTCAAGTAACCTTCCAAATTTCGGACGAAATCGGCAAAATCAGTGATCCTGCTGCGACCGTCCTAGTTAACGAAGTGAGGGAGGGGGGAAGGAGTGGATAACCGGCCGCAGCTGGTGAGACAAACACTCGCATCGTGACTGGCATCCCAAATTTACCCTTAGACGATGTTTGTATCATGATATGTCGCGTCACATTTATGCAGCGCACTTCGTCCCACTCACCAGACGCGCGAAAATCGCTCTCGTCGTTAACGTGTTAAGAGACTGTAGGCATAATGCATTGGATCTGATAGAAAATCTCCGAACAATTGGATGATTCGGATAAGGGCGATTTTGCGGACCCAGGATTTTTGAATGATTCGGATAAGAGCGACTTTGCGGACCCCTGATTTCTGGATGATTCGGATAATGGCAATTTCGACCCCGGACCCCGGATTTTAGATATCCGAATCGGATATCCGATTCATTAATGCAATATGCAGTTTATCAGAATCCTACCGTTCTTTAAAGAGGAAACCATCCTTCAACAACAGTGCTTATATCGAAAGACTCTCACTTCTCATCAAGGAAGGAAACATCAAAGAGCTGGACCATTCCGATCAGGGATGTGCGGAAATTCCGTTTCCATGTTCCAAATTTCGGTTCCCCTCCGTTTTTAGTACTTCCGTTCCGTTCCGTGTTCCTCTTACTTTTAGGCCGGAAGATGGAAGGAAATGGTGACTCATCACTCACTAATTGCCTTGAACTGCCTTCATTCACCTCTTGAACATAAACTAAAGGCTGAAGAAAGAGAATAACTATGCGTTTGTGATTGTGTTTCTTTCAAATCTGTGGTGCATCCTGATGTCAAAACAGTAACCAAATTGGATTCTTTTTTCTTTTCTTGAAACGATGTACTATCGAATAGCCTAGGGCCATAAAGGTTCCATGAGTGTTTGAGTAAAGAATCAAATTCCTTATCCGAAGCATGCTTATCTTTTTTCCTAGTAATGATAGGTCTGGCCTGGAGCACCAAACCTGGATCAGTGTTCTACAAGAAATCTTAGGCTGTTAACAATGCGCTCCATAAGGACATTGGATCTATGCTAGTCAGATGAGGGATGTGGTGTCACGCCTCTCCAATCTCCTCCTCTGAGTTTGTTCCAGAGCTTCAGTTGCTGCCATATGGTACAATGGTACCCATGCAAACTCAGAGCGTGGGTGTCGCGTCGTGGGTGCTGAACGCAACTGTACCCTTATCCCCTCCTAATTGGGATAGACCTGGGACATTCAATAAGACCGGTTAAGTGCTATGAGTGGCGAAATCTCTGACATCTTACTCGCCAGCTGGGTTCATTGCGTTTAAAATACTTTCTTCCTATTTACAGAAAGGCTTTGCACAAACTTCGATTTGTTACACTAGTAATTTGAAAATTTGGTATTTCATCTTAGTAATAACACGAATGGAATGATTTTTTAATTGTTATATGTTGCTGAAAAGGAATTGCATGCTGCCTTGCCCGCTATCCAGATTCGCTAACGGCAACTCAGGTAATATTACCATTATGGATATATGTATATTTATGAAAAATTTGATGAAGTAATAAGTTTTAAATCATTTTCGTTTCGGCGTTTTGTATTTCGGTTTCCGCCCATTTTTGAGCTCTTCCGTCTTGTATTCCGTCTTCCGCCTTACTTTAAAAAATTTCCTCACATCCCTGATTCCAAGATGAACTATTTTAAGATCCGCGCTTTCCAAAATGCCATTATCAAATGACGCAAATTGGGTCGGGGAGGCTCACTGTATTCAGCGCTTTTTTCGTCCTTCACAAGAAGGCACATGAATGTCGAATTACATTCATGTGCCTTCTTATGAAGGACGAAAAGTGGTCTAACGCAAATGGTAGACGCACAAGTGTTGAATAACAGTTTTAATTTCATGCAGCACAAAGTGCGGTATGCGGCTGTTCTACATGGTGATCCCCTCGACTAAATTTGCGCCGAATGCTATACAATGTGAAATAGCGAAGTGCCGATCAGAGAGCGTGCATAATCCATTCTTTCCCTCAGTCCCTGTCCCTGCTTCCTCCGGCAGCACAATATGGTATTTGAAGAAAAAGATGCCAAGGTCGACGTAGCGATCAGCTGCGTGCTAACGTATTAAACGTTAGCACGCTGCTGTTGTATTAAATGACACTATTTCACAGTGGGGCGAGAAAAGTATGGCACAGCAGCGTGCCCGCCAGCGAAATTGGTTTTGAATGTACCTTTTTCCGAGGTGCGCGATTTCAAAATAGATAGAGGAATTTGAACGGGTTACCTGAATTTATCCGAATCATCCAGGGTCCGGACAATTGGATGATTCGGACCGGGATATCTGAATCGGATATCCAAAAATGATTCGTTCGGATACAATGTATAGTGGGCATGTTTGAAGCCTGTACAATTTATGAGAAGCTTCTGTTGCAGTCATGAATAACGCCAATGTAAATATGTGAACAATCCGTACGGAACGAAAACATGTTATTCATTTTAGTTTGAAGAAAAAAGAAGAATTCTATTATTGCTGTTCAAATATTCGCTTGCTCTGTGCATAAATGCAAATAAAGCAAAGACAAAGACAGTTATTTCTGCCGTATAGAAGGGTGCAATAACCACTTGACCAGCGCGGATTAGGTTTGGATTCGTCGGCTTTTTCTATATGCCCGTCCAGCACCGGTCGTACATGAAGAAGGAAAAAGGACGAAAAAGTGCTTCAACGCTTCGTCATCATCATCATTTTCATTAATTCGATGGCGGGATCGCTTTTTCGGTGCGAGTGCGCCGCGCCTTCCAATCTTCCAAATCGCGTGGTGACACCTAAAATATATGGTCTCCTCCAGCGCAGAATAGGGACAACGAGCAGCCAGTTGAGGGTAATTTTCCGGGTCACCGTTGGCACAAAGTACGTGGCCATATCATCTCAGAAATGCAAATGTGCATCACGCTCGGAATCGGACTCTGAGCTCTCTTCTTGGACATGCATACTACTGCCACATGTCGGCGGAAAGAATTCTATATGGTCTGTTGTTAGACTGCGTCTATCTCTCTGCTATATCACACTTGGTAGGATACTGTGGGTCGAACCCCTCCTAGGAATTCTAGCAAGATGTACAACAAATTATTTTTTGAAAACCAACACCAATTTACAGTCTACCATTTTATAATTGAGTTAGCGGTGGCGCCTAGTGATCTAACCTAGGTGAGATAGCCGCATCATCCATCATTGCTATTGGGGTGGAAACCTGTTGCAGTGGGAGTGGCGGGCTGCGCCGATTGGCCAGGTGAGGGGGCCCGGTGCGATTACCTGCACTCCGTTGACACTCCTGTGAGTGGGTTTAAGGGTCGGCTCCTGTTGCTAGAGTGTTGCAGGATAGTCGCCTTCGCACCCCCGATTCTTGTGAAGCCGTATATCCACGTATATCCAGCTCGTACCTACATATATATGTGCATACGTATATAAGTAGGTATATACTACGTATTTACATATGAATACATATGTATATATATGTATATATATGTATATACGTAGGAACAGGTTTTCACCTCAATAGCAACTGGTTGTGCGGCCCGTGGTGACCCAGTGTCCGAGATTATGCATATCTTACTATATATTATCCGCTTAATGCGTGGGTCACGTCAGACCCGTGTTTGCGACAAGCCTGCGGCAATGCGGCGTAAGTCAGCCGGGTTTTCTTTCAGCTTAACTATGGGAGATTGCTGGCTAACTATATCCTAGGCGGCGGGTCGTCGAAGTTTACGATATTTTGAACGGACAACGCGTCAGGGTATGGAGGACGATCAAGCGCAGAGCACCAGCAATCAGACGAGGACGTGCTACAGACGTCTTCAACGTACGCAGAATTCAGAAGACGTGCGGCAGTAGTCGTCCAACTTGCGTAGGATTACGAGTAGGGGAGACAATTAGGAGGGAAACCAGTGGAGAGGGGATCAGCAAAGTGGGACTACTAGAAGAGGAGGAGGGAATTAGGGGGCCAATATTTTCCCTCAATATCGTCCAATGTACGTCGGGTTTCTGAAGACGGGTCATAGAAGTTAGGTCACGTGTGTCGGGGTGCACAAGGTCACAGACGTCGTGGCAACGTAGCTACACGTGGATCGGGACTCAGTGTCACATGTGCGTGCTTGACTCCCACTCCTTTTCTTTGCCAAGTAAGGGGTATTATCCGGGAGGGGGGGGGAGAGGCAGAGAGGAGAGTGACTATGGGATTCGGAGAAGTATTATTGCCGTCGGACCCTAAACGGTATCGACCTGCCGACCAATATCGATTGATTTTAATTTTGTTCCCGCAGTGTGAATTGGGACTCTCATGATCTGTTTCTCGCCAACGGGCTCTTCGGAGAAAGAGGACGGGCACTTCGGAGAATAAATCGCGTACATGCGATGGATGGGCTTCATAGGTGCAGTGAAGATTCTGCGCTGCCATATCCTGCTGCACTAATCTGTATAGTAATGCCAGTTTTTTACTGTAATAAAAGTAAGAAAGCCTACAAAAGAAAGGAGGATGGTTGGGGCTGTTCTATTTTCGGGGTTTGGGGCGAAGCCCTCAACCAGATGTTTGGCGGCCGTTAGGTCGCTGAACGTCTGGTATAGATTATATTAGGTTGGCCATAAGTCCCGCCGTTTTTTCAACAATTCATTGCGGATTTTGCCAGCGGTCTCCTGCATAGTAGACATTGGGTCCGACACCGATTCTCCGGATCTTCGGATGATTCAGATGAGGGCAATTTCGAAAACCCCGGGTCTTCGGATAATTCAGACAACGCCATTTTAGGCCGAGCCGGATTTCGGATATCCGATTCGGATACAACCGGATAAGGATAAGAATAAAGGACGGCGCTACTCAATCCCTTCTGGGATGCGCCAGCGCATCTTACTTCTGCGGGATGTCGTGGAGGCTACATGAATGCGTATTTGGCCATACAGTGACTTGCGGTGGCCGGCCGATGAACAAGTCAGCGCTTTATCCTTTCCAGACACGTCTGGTACCAACTCACCAACCCCGGAGGGATGGAAGGCTTGGTTGGCCTGGGCGTGAAATCCGAACCAGGAACCGGGTATCGGATGCACGCGACAGTTGCGCCTCCTCCGACTGCGCTACACACGCCCATACAACCGGATAAGTGATATAATAGGGGCACGTAACCTCTTAAAAACGGAACACATCAGTAACTCCGCGTTTATTTCATTGACCAAATGAAGTCACGAGAGCGCAAAGCAGCTTAGAGCGCCTCACCTTGAATTAAGTGTTTATATGTCCTGGTAGCAACACAAATTAATGTCCAGTTACATCATATCTGGCCTAGCTTAGTTCACCAATGGAGTGGAACAACCAGTGCTACGTAAAAGATGTCGTAAAAGATACTGCCATATGAGGGAGCCCTCCCCAAGGCTACAATGCGCTTCCAGAACAAACAAGGAGCAGCATTACGACCCCAAAGAGCCAATAATAACTCGACTGTGAGTTGATAATGCACAGCGAAGTCTTGTAAAGGACAATAATGAAATGATTACGAAACGTTCCGCAAGAAATTTCTCGTGCTCTGAAAAGGGAAGTGTCTGAAGCGTATGTCTGAACGGAGAGAGCGAGTCGTATAGGAATAATATCCACTCCTCAGTTAGCACAAAGATGTGTTTCTTTTTTGCCAAATCGATAAACCCGAGGAGTAGGGAATCCTTGAAGTTACAGTGGGATCGGCGCCTCACGACTTCGGGAGTCTTGTACGCCCGCGATGCCGCCAGCGGGTAGCGGCTCGTAGCGCAGTGGATAGCGACGTTGCTCCATGAGAGGGAGGTAGAGGGTCGACTTTCTGCGCTGCTGCATCTTTGCATTTCAACTGATTGGTTTATTTGAGGGATTCTGACATCTGCACCACTTTAGATGTTTGCTGTGCAGTGTTTCCAGATGTATGCCGTGAGAGCAACTTTGTTGCCACTTGTTTATTACTGACCGGTTTTTAAACCAAAACTCAATTGGAAAGCTGTTCAACATAACGATGCCTAAACGTTTAACATCAGTGATACACACACAAAGGGCATGAAACATAAGCGCTGGTCATAATAAGCGCATAATGGCTACTGGCTCCTCACAGTTTGCTTTTATGGACAAATGAGATCAGCTGCATAGACGAGATCCAAAGTGAAGACGTTCCCTTTCCTCCGAAGCAAGAGTTCTACCCGAAAACATTGTCATATGCCCACTGCTTGCCAATCTTTCCACGTCTACCAGTTCATCTTGCGGATCCCAACCTTCTTATTGTTTTTTCAAACTTCCAGCCGTTCGTCTTCGTTAACTTCATGTTGACGTGCTTCGAAGTCCTTTAGTATGCTGGCCATCCATTCGGTCAGCTTTATTTCTTTCCTCGAAGGCTCCTTATCTAAAGGTAGACCACACTTCAGCGTGAGCAGGTGGATCACCACTCGAGCATCGGCGGCATTGTTGGTGTTAGGTTTTAGAGGACCTCCAGCAGAACTCTGATTTTCAAATGACAGGCAGAGGTGAGAGAAAGAGTGTATCGATGCCGTTTAGGTCAATTTGCGGGATCCACAGACTTTCTCGTTTTAACCACATGTGACGTCACATCATAGTCTCCTTTGAAAATGCGAGCAGGATGGTTTTACCCGAGGTCATTGACCGATGTATAGAAACAGACTGAGAGGAGCCTGTAGCATTAATACACTGCCCAGTGTTGCTTTGTGCACGCTGTACCTGTGTATCACTGGTGTTGAATATTTATACATCATCATGATGAGTACCATAGCATGCAGCTGTAACATGCGCAGAAAACATCTGAAAATGGTATGGACGTCGGAATCCCTCAAATCTCAACAGTTGAAAAGCAGGAATGCAGCAGCGCATGAGAGTCGAACCCCCAACCTTCCCATGAAGCAACGTCTCTATCCACTCGCTCCTTGCCCTCAGAGGCATCGCGGGCGTACAAGACCTCCGAACTCGTGAGGTGCCGACTCCACTGTAAATTCAAGGATCCCCTACTCCCCGGGTTTAACGACTTTGCAAAAATGAAACACATTTTATGCTAATTGAGGGGTGGGGATTATTCCTATTCAATAGGACTCCCTCTCCCCTTCAGACATAGGCTATCGGACCTTTTCCTTGTGAGAGAACTCCCGCCAAATGATTGCAAATTTGCCCGAAAAAGTCAGGTTATCAATGGCGCAGAGTTTGCCAGCAAGGCACGCTAACCTCCTATTATCCGATTTTTATCTGTTCTTATCCGAATCGTTGCGTTTTTCAAAACCACGGATCTTCGGATGATTCAGATGAGGGCAATTTTGAAGACCCCGATCTTCGGATGATTCGGATGAGGGCAATTTTCGGCCGAACCGAATTTCGGATAATCCGAAACGGATAAATCCGGCCGGATATCCGAAAATGCATGGTTCGGATCCCATGTCTATTGCATAGCGATATATAGCATTCTAAAGGGGATGACTTGCTTCACCAAAGCCTGCATTGTATTTCTTTTTTATCCTGAACTTTGTCAATTTTTAGGTCGTGAAAATAAAAAAGTGAAAAAGTGGACATCACAAAAATACGCGTTGGTCCTTTTTGCGCATTTCTCCTTTATTGATTTTTAGGTCATCAAATTGGGAAGTCCGACGGAGAAGATTGATTTTTAACGACAGCTCCTGCTCTGTGGTAGGACTTTTTGCTTGGTGGTATATGTCGTTCGGAAGATAATGTCTTGCCTATAAGAATGTATTGCTCTATGAGAATTTTAATGAGTCATGCTGATTCCTGTTGAATACCAACAAAATGTCAAGAAGAGAAAAATCACATTCACCAACATCTCTTCCCCTTGTTCAGTCTCTCTTGCTCCGTTTTATGCGACACTCGAAAGCGGTATATCCGTGTATGAATGATGACAAGAAGTAGTTCGGCAGCAATCGTTACTCGCTGGTTCCTAGCATATTCAACGATTTTTGCACACAATTGTAACTGTCGATGAAAAATGATGTTTGTATGTGTGCACGTATGTATGTAAACATGATGCACCGTAAAGAATGGCTCAGCAGTGGTCAGCAAGCAACACACAAAGAGAAGAAGGTGCCGGAAGTGCGCATCCTTGTCGACCTAGCACCTCATTTTGATAACCTGAAAATTAGCAAAAATTTAAATGGCCAAAGAGCAAACCATATATTCTGCTAGAACAAGACATCCACTTTCGAGTGTCATATAAAACGGAGTAAGATAGGCTGAACAAGAAGAAGGAGTTGTCGGTTAAGGTGACTTTTCTCTTCTTGGCATTTTGTTGATAATCGACAAATACCAGCATGAGTCAATGAACGCGACACAGATTCTTATAGAGCAAGGCATTTTCTTCCTAATGACATATAACTCCAAGCAAAAAGTCCTACCACAGAGCAGGAGCTGTTGCTAACAATAAAACTTTTCCTTCGGACGTTCCAATTCGATGACCTAAAAATCAATAAAGGACAAACGTGCAAAAACGACCAACCCTAGCTGGCTACGGACGCTTAGTACCCAGCGTCAGTCGCCGGCTTCGTCAGGATTGCCGGCTTCAGGTATGGCGGGCTACGCAGGGGCGCAGCTCAAACCAAGCTTCGGACGCTTGCTAGCTTCGGACGCTTGCTAGCTTCGGACGCTTGCTGACCCAGCCCCCCCCCCCCCTTCCCCGACACCTGACGCTAGACATGAGGCTAGGCCAGGATGCCGGCTTCGGGTATGGCGGGCTACGCAAGGAACGTAGCCAAACCTAGCTTTGAGTGCTTGTTAACCCAGCCTCAGTCGCCGGCTTCGGGTATGGCGAGGCACGCAAGGAACCAAGCCTAAATGAATGTCTGACATTTCTGTCCTATCGCCTTCGCTTTAAGCCACCAGATGTGATGATATTCGGAAAAGGTGACTTAGGACAAAGACAGGATCCTCTTTCATATACATTGCTAAGAAAACTGGTCGAACCACTGCTGAAAATTGAGATCGACAACGTTGTTGAATACGAAGCCAAAGCCAGCTCAGATATCCAAACTTTTTTCGCTGGCTTGTCCTAGTCCACTGCTGAAAATTGGAACCTCATGGATATGGGTGTTCTCTGCTTGCACTCCTTTAACAGTCATTCCGTAAACACCTTATATGGGATCAACATGCACCGTCGACTGTTCATCCGCCGTCAGCAGTAAACAGCCGCCATCGCAGTGGTCTTCAGCGCGGCGGACGCGGAGGGCTTCACATAAGAGTGCATGTCGACATAATAGTGCATTGTCGACATAAAAGTGTGTTGTCGACATAAGAGTGCATATCGTAGGACAGTGACTCATACCTCTCGATTATGCATAGTAATAATGGGATAATGATGGTGAAGATATACATGGTGTCTCGAAAATGTATACACTGTTTGAAAGGGAATAACGTTGCTCACAGTGAAGGTTCTGAAGATCTCATATAAACGCTAATGAAGATGGAAATTTTCTTCTATACGAAAGTTGTGGATTGCACGCATTCGTTTGAAATTTTGCGTTTTACACTCGTTTGGTTGAATATTTGTTATAATTGTGCTTCTCCTAAGGTTTATAACTTGAAAACACACTATGGCTTGCGAAAAGTGAAGGATGTCGTGAAAATGCATTTATTATTTGAAATTTATTTTCTAACGTTGCTGCTAGTGAAGCTTTTGAAGAGGTTTGAGACTCATATGAAAGTTTGAGACTCGTATGAAAGCGCAGGGTATTGAGATTTTTGCGAAGTGTAAATATTCAAGATTACGCTATGCTTCCGCCTGAAACCCTGCATTTCAGACTCGACTGATTGTGCAAGGGCGGAATGCTTATTACAATCTTGTTACTACCTGACCACATTGGCCTGTGCTGTGCTTCTTTTACTTCTTCCGTCGCCTTGCAGCTGTTGATATGCCGACTGACATCTTCATTCAGCTTGAATCTTGCTTCATCACTCCTCAGAATCCGTCTTGAAGAAAGGGGCTGCTGCTCACATTTCAATTGTACACTTAATAAACTTGCCTGTCAAATGTCTTTCACGTGACTGTCAAGTTCTAAACTCTGAAAAAAGCCCAGCACAGGTTAATCTTGGCAAGTAATAGCGAGATTGTAACAAGCTTTCAGTCCGGGCACAATCAATCGATCTGAACTGCAAGCTTTTAGGCGGGAGCATGACGCAATCTTGACTATTTACACGTTGTTTTCAAAAGTTCCATAAGCAGCAATGTAAGAACCTTTCAGATAGTACCTACATTTTTAGGATATCTTGCATTTTTTGCAAACAGTAGTGTGTCTTCAAGTTTTAAACCTGAAAAGAAGCACAAGTCAGTCGAAACTATCACTTTGTGAAGAAATTATAACAAGTATTCAAGCAAAGCACAATCAATTGAGTGTAAAACGGAGAGTTTCAGACGAGTGCATGGAGCATTCCATACCACTCATGTGTCGGAAAATTTCTACCTTCTTCAATCTTCATATGCTCTCTTAACTCCTTCAGTATCTTTACTCTGAGCAAAGTTATCATCTTTCAAACATATTAGGTTGTAACGAAATGAATGGCACTGAACCACTGTAAATTTAACAGTTAATATCTCGGCTTGTAGGCAAGTTTATTAATCGAAATAAAAACCTTCTGATTCTACACATCCTTGCCAACGTGACACAGGGTTTATTATTCCAGTAGCATAAAAATCAGAAGTTCTGGAATTGACGAAATCTTCGAAGGCACTTTCGGCATCCTGTTGGTATTTGGATATTTTCCCTACCAAGAAGTCGCCAAGATGCTTGAAGAAATGGTAGTCTTTTGGGAAGAAGTCGGGAGAAAACGGAGGATGTGGTAGAGTTTCGATGCTCAGCTCATTCAATTTCTGCAACGTCATTCGTGCTACATGGGGGCGAGCATTGTCGTGCAGAAGGAGAACTCGCCTTTGGTTTACCAAGGCCGGCCGGATATCCTTCAACTTTTTCATCATTTCTTCAATTTCAATGCGTACTTCTCTGCCGTGATGGATTCACCGGGAGGGAGGAAGCTGTGGTGAATAATTCCCAGCGAACACCACCGTACTGTCACCATTACTTTCTTTTGGTGCAATTCCGGCTTCGCAAAAACCTTGGGGCTCTCATCGCTATGCACCCACTGTGCCGATCGTCGCCTGTTGTCGTACATTATCCATTTCTCGTCACAGGTTACGATGCGATCAAGGAATGGGTCCGTTTCGTTCCGTAGAAGCAGTGCGGACGAGAGTATCGTCGGTTTCTTTGCTCCTCAGACAGCTCGTGAGGCACCCATCTTTCCAGCTTTTTGGTCTTTCCAGTTTCCTTCAGATGCCGAGCAGCTGTGTTGTGACTGACGCCAAGAACCTTCGCTATCTCCCTGGTACCTTTGTGTGGATCCTCCTCTACCACATCTCTCAGCTTGTCCTCATCAACATCACTATGCCTCCCACTACCTTCATGTTCTTCCAAGCTCTAATATATCCATTCCGGAACTTCTGATACCAACGATACGACATCCGAATTGTGGAACATCCTTGACCGAATGCGGCGTTGATCTTCTCGTCCGCCTCCTTAGCTGTAGTGCCCAGCTTGAACTCATACAAGTAAATGCCTCGGATTACCCTTTAGTCCATCTGCAAAAAAGTCAATAAAACTCTAAAGTTTTCCCACTTTTACATAGAAAATTTGGTACTCACCGGTAGAGCAAAGTTTGCGCTTCTTCATGATATGCCACATGTTACGGTTTGTTCTTGATCAAATGCGTAAAGACGCGCCAAAAAATGGCGCGAGCCAGTGCCATTTAATTCGTTACAACCTATTACATTTATACATTTTTGTATACATTCTTTGAGAGACTTTTTTTGAGTTTTTTGAGAGATTTTTTTGTATATCCCATTTGGCTGCTTGCGTTTAGGAATATATATATATATATATACTTAAATATATATATATATAAGTGTATACGAGCTCGCTATAGAAGAATACAGGAAACTTTTAATTACAACATTTTCGATTAGAAGAAATACCTTTTAAAGGCGTTCAATCTCACGTTGAAGCACCCCGATCTCCTCGTGACAGCTGATCTGAAATCGCAAACGAATCGAAATTGATGTTCTCTGCTTTCTTCCGCTCCAGGTTCTTTCACTAACTCATTGGAAATGACGCCCTCATGGTTGAACTCAGCCAGGAGCTAAAGAACAAGTTAGATGAAGAGCACGATATGATTTTTTCTTGAACGAACGAAGGAGTGAACAAAAATGGTACTTAGTTTTCGAAAAAAAGAAGTGAACGAAAATAGGTGATGTAGGAAAGGAAGGGAAGAAACAAAACGAACGCGACAAGAGCGATTCGCGGCTAAATAGCCAAGGTAGCGACGAGTCGTCCGCCAAGTATTGGACGAGTTTTCCCGCAGTACCCCGGCGGCCGTTGCGGGACCACATGAGCTCTTCTTCTCTGCCTTACCCACCTATGCTGTTGAACGAGCTAGCCATGTCGATATTGCTCGCGCTGTATTCGTAGTATGAATGTCGGTTAGACATGGTGTACATTGAGCGATAGTTCTATCAACATCAGAGGGATGAACACAGAGGCACTTGTGAGAAATCAAGGAGCAAACGGTTGATGCTGATTGTGTAAGTATCTTATTTATTTATTTATTTATTTATTTATCTTATTAACGCAGTCGACGAAGTTGGTGGCGCAAGTGTCTGCTCTCCTTCATCTACTGAGTTTCCTGCATCACAACAATGGTTCAGGTTATGAAACGCAGGCACCGCTTCGGACGGCAAGTGCTCCGGACACCGTAAGCAGTACTTTACCAAACATGTGGGCAGCCTGAGTGTAGGAGACAGAAGTTAAATTTTCAAGTAGAAATCAGTCCGGAGTGATAATTTTTTCTGGGTGCATTCAATACCTAATGGAGGGCCAATAAGAGAAAGCAGATAGAGATCTCCCCAAGGAGGAAGAAAACTGAGAGCATCCTTTCGCAACTGATAACACTGCATTATGATTCATCCCTACTACCGAAGTAGGATGTGGTCCAATTTATGCACTGTGATGAAGTAGGTTGTAGATGCTTGAAACTAAGTTGCATTTATAGCGAGACATTTAAGGGTTGATGCCTTTTACAAGGCTCGTGCAACGCACCGAGGACAGTCAAAATTAAAATTTGTTCGACGCAAAGTCACATAAAGGTGAAAAAAGATTGGTGTAAGTGCTGCAATATGTTTATTCAATCTGGGCTACTCGAAACCCATCTCCTCTGGTTATTACGTGTTCGCTTGAGTAATTCAGCTACAGTTCACGTATAGGAGTAATATACGCCCTCTCCTTCTTCTCTTTTACCAGTTTTCGAGTTTTCTCAATGTTTTATGCTCTTCTTTGATTTCTTTATGGCCTGTTATGCTTTCCAGCCGACAATTTGGAAAGATTTCAAGAAATTGGTTGGAAAGCAAAAAAAAAGAACGCGAATGGAAAGGAATGTTCGAAGGAATGATGACGGTCTATTGAACGGCACCGCAGATTAATTTAGACAGGATGGGCCGTTGCATGTTTCCGCAATGATCGCCTGAGTATTCATCCAATTCTTAGCGGACAACTCGTCGCCCCCCCCCCCCTCTTTGGCTATTTAGTATTCATTTGTTTAGGGCTCGCTAGTATAAAGACATACGCGTAACGGACAAGAAAGACATGATCACCTGGTGCTGTGTCAGTTGCTGTCGTTTCCTTACAGGAGCTAAGATCTTTCATCTAGTTCCTTAACAGTTCAGATGCGTACGCAACGGTTTTTTCTACTTTATAATGTAACCTGGATATGAAACCGACATTGCAGCAGCACCTTTCTTCATACTTCGCAACAGTCTCGCAAAGATTCTTCTTGTGATATTGATTTGAAACCATGGTACACTAATAGGAACGCCATGTACTAGGATGAAACCGCCAATTAAAGAGGATGAAGGCTACCCTCCCGACGTCTACATTCAGACTTGCACTCAAGAAATACCATCATACATTGAACGATATTTTGAACTTCTTCACATTTCAATGAAAAGTCGATGAAAAATTAAGTAGGAATTTTCAAAAAGTGTACTTCTCCGCCACAGCCGCGTGGATAAAGCACAAGCGTCGTGGTGTGTGCTGCATTGCCGTTGAGATGCAGGAAGAATTTAAGTCGTTTTAGTAGTCATCGAATATGTTTTTCTGGATCCATGAGGAACCTCATAGGGGAACACACGAACGATAGACCGACTTCTTTGACAAATACCGAGAAAGTCGGTCAATTGACAACAACACCAACAACAACATTCTGGGCCGTAGCAATAACTACGAAAAGAGGGAAAAAATGAAGGAACACGTGGCCAAAGTAACTCTCCATAATGACATGGATTTAAAGGATATGTAAAACCGGAAAAATGACGATTAGGCGGTAACCTTAGAGGCTAAGACGAGAAACGAGTCTATCAATGTATAGTTTTCTTGCTATGCCCAGCAACAGTGTGTTGCTAAGCTCCAATTTCTTTCTTACGGCGCGAGCGTGCCCGACGGGAGCACTTTAGTCACTACGCCTGGATAGCAGCTGTGTGTTGCGAGCCTCCAACAGGATAGCGACACACTGTTGTGCTTGACAGCCACATGATCCTTCGGCTTTCACCAACCCTACATCCACAACATGCACCATGTTAGGGCTTTTGGAAAATCTTATCAAATTGACGATTCAAAAGTTTCAAAATTCAAAATTTTAAATTCAATTCAAAATTTTATCAAATTAACGATTCAAAAGTATTGAAGCAATGACGAATCCAGGTTGAAGCCGAATGACTTCACGAATCACTGATTGCAACAATCCTCAAATGAGTCTTGCCAATCCAATGCCCACAGCTTCCGAAATTAAAAATGAATTGCCTTTCACCAATGAAGAGATTCCCTCAATCAGAACAATTCAAAGACGCCTACGAGCACCCAGTGTCCTTTTAAGACGAACTGCAAGAAAGCAACTCACTTCAATGGAAAGCCGTGTGGCCCCTGTCAGGTGGGCTGAAAAACATGTCGATTTGACTCGCCAGCAGTGGAAGAGAGCACTATTTTTATGAATCTAAGTTCAGTTTGGTGGAAAAAGATACTATAAAAAATAACAATCGTCCAATTTCAAGAAGATTCGATCCAAAGTGTCTGCTACCTACTGTGAGGCAATGTGGAGGAAACGTGATGATTTTGCGGCTACGAAGGTATCTTAGAAACAGGAGTACGTCCATCTGCTCTCCAATTCACAGTCAGACTATTCATTTTCGACAAGGTAATGATCAGAAACATGTATCATATCTGTCCACATGCGTGACGGACTCATCAGGTGTCATGTGCCAATCTTTGAATGGTCAGGCTAGTCTCCGGATCTAAATCCAATCGAACATTTATGAGAGGAACTGGAGAGCCTATAGAATGTAAAAATTTTTTGTCTAGAAATTTGCTCAGCTTGAAGACGCGTGGAAGGCAACCCTACAGCCTTGCATTGACAATTTGATGGACTCGATACCTTTGGCGTCAACCAGGCTGTGGTTGACGCCAAAGGTTTTGTAATAAAATATTAATGTAGTTGCTTTATAACACACTTTTTTGAAAAATGTTACAAGTCTTTTCTCTGAATAAATCAGTTGTTTGGCTTCTCGCGTCTCCTTTCAGTAGAACATTACAAATCGGCTTGCTAATTGGTTTTTGGCAGCTACTTTATGCGCTGTAAATAGCACTTAGAATGAAAAATAATTGCTTGGTCAGTCTATTACAACATTAAGCATGCATGGAGACCTACATGCGTCCACATTCTTAAATTTGGGAAGAGTGCCTGGAGCCATATTAACATTCTAGCCTTATAAAGTAACTCCATTTTTTGCCCCTGCCCATATAGTGACTTTTACGAAATTGGCACTATGCAAACAACTTCATAGAAGAACTTGGCTTAATATGAAGTATATCAATACTTTAATACTAGAAACAAATAGACCAGCATCATGTAATGGACGAAGGTCACGACGTTTTCCAAACCAAATTTTAATTTGTTGAGTGCTCCATAGAGTTTCTGTGGTGTCATCCGTTAATGCCACATTTTTTGGGTTTGTAAGCGTGGAGACAGTACGTGGCAAAAAATGCAAAATGCCAGCTGCTCTCTACCCAATGGCGCTCTTTTCAGAGGCGGATGCTAGTTTTTTCATTTCATTTTTTTAAATTTTTAAAAAATTCTTTTTTCTCTCATTATTGAAAACTCAAGTGCATTCGACATTTGAATGGTATTATTCGATTCTTCGAATAACATTTGAATGGTGCTCCCTAAAAGTGAAAAGTTTGAAATATTCAACTTCCAAATTAATCGTATAAATCTTTCCAATATTTATTAGAATATAGTTGTTCGACCATAACTAGCATATCATTTTCGGTTCCAAATTAAGTCTTCTAAAGTTTTGGGTCTCTAACTCGATTTGATTTAAGGGCAGTCAAATCCAAACAAAGCTTACTGCTATTTTAGAGATGGTCATTTTCGATTTGACATCCATTCCTAAGATTCAAGCATGCACCTGAAGCCCTCCCCTGATAATATTCTTGGCTGAGCACTAATCTTGTGAACTGTGAGCCGATAAACCATATAGATTTGTTCTCTTTCACTTCCATCGTCAGATGTTCCATTTTCATGACGTCTGGCTTAAGCCCGAACAACGCCGTCCGATCGCACGATGCCTGCGTCGCTGAAGTTCAATTTTGTGTATGCATGCAATAATTACATCGTCAGCAACGATTAAGGTGCACGTTTGAGGGGTTTGCACCGATGAAGATGCTGAAGAAAGAGAGAAAGGGCAGATACTAGGAACAACGATTAAGGTTCCGATAAAGAGGCACACGTAGAGAACTTACTGATATTCAGGTTTGGCTCAGTACTAGGCTGACCAGAGATGCGCACCATCCCCATAGCTCTTCCTCGCCGTTGTAGTGCAGACAATATAACATCGCGCGATAGGCGATCGAAGAGCTCCAAGTATCAAATTCAGAAAGCGAATCCGCTTCTGGTTCCCGTTGTTTTAATGACAGAAGAAGAAAGCCGTACTGGCATCACCTTGGACAAACACACGTTGATTGGTGCAAAGTAGATGTGGCACTGCGGTTCTTTCTCAAAAGGTCCTATGAAATTCAGCAATTGTGTGTTTCAGTAACCTCAAACAAACCGTCATCAATGCTTATTGCGAAGCGGAGGCCAAAGAGTGTATCGACAAATTTGCGACCTTATTTTCAAGAGATGTGCTCTCCTGTGGGAAGTATTCACGTGCAAGCGATTGCGTCAGGTGCGTTGTTAATTACCTCTTTATATGACCAGTTCCACGTATGCCTAGGTCGTATGCGCGGCTTTGCATTTAAAGACGGCTTTAAAGATTCTGAAACTGAAATATTTGAATCAGAAAACAACGCCTTCCGAAACGCGACAAAATAATGTATGCCAATAGCAATGTGCGGACTGAGTGTTGTCGTGCACCCAAGGAAGCTGAAAGGCGCCCCAGTGTCATGGAGGCAAATATGCTGCGCTGGACGACGTGAGTCATGGTGTATATACGTGGCCAGCGCAAAAAAACACATTTAGGTCATGTTATAAGACTTCGAAGCTTTATCCCTGCAAGTCACCGGCCACACTAAAAAATTGGCTCAACAGTGCGTTTGCTCACCAAGCTGCATCACTTGGTTATCGCAAAGGGATTTGAAAAAATACGACCACTTCTATTAGGCTGTAGGGGAGTTCTCGCCGTTTTTGGATTTGCATCTTTTTTCCTCACACTGCATCGCAGCAATTTTCTTGTGTAAATGTATCTGCATATTATATGCGCAAGTTTATTATTGTCATCAGCTGATCACTAGTGAATAACCCTCTCCAGGGAGATAAAGCTTTGGAAGGAATACCTTCGCAGCTCTCTACTATATAACTTCAATTCTGGCTAATCAGTAGCTGCATCCAGTCGTCGCATTAACACTGCATTTGGGGAAGGAATGGCGTGCGAGCGCACTGCACGAGCGCACTGCACGAGTTCTCTGCTTTCGTGACGTGACTTCAACGTCAACGGCTAGTCTAGGCTGGGGTGTCCATTCGAAGTCAAAACGACTGTTTGTGATGGCTTATGGAATTACCAGACGTTCAGCGGCCTGGTGGCCTCCAAACGCCTGGTTGTGGGCTCGCCGCAAACCGCGAGAATACAATAACAACCCTAATCTTCCTCTTTCTTTTTCAGGCTTTCTTACTTTTACTAAAGTGAAAAACTGGTTTCACTATATGGAATAATGTAGCGGGATATGGTAGGGCAGAATCTTCACTGCTCCTATGAAGCCCAACCACCTTCTATCGCATGTACACTGGTAAATGTCGACACCGCTTACTGTCCGACGGCAATAATACTCCGAATCCCATAGTCACTCTCCCTAGCTCTCACCCCCGCCCCTCCCCGCTAATACTTCCTTACCTATGTGCTGACAGAGAAATGGAGTGAGAGTCATGCACACACGTGTGAGACTGAGTCCCGACTCACGTGTCACCACATTGCCTCGATGTCTATGACATTCCCTCTGCACCCCGACACACCTGCTACGATTTCTGTAACCCGTCTTCAGAAACCCGATGCACATTGGACGATATTGACGGAAAACACTGGTCCCCCTTATTCCCTCCTCCCTCCTCTAGTGGCTTCCCTTTGCTGATCCTCTCTTCACTCTTGTCCCTTATTCGGAATTCCTACACAAGATGGACGTTGCGGCACGTCCTCTAAATCTCAACACAAGGATGTTGGACGTTTCCAGCACGTCTTCTGAATCCCAACGCATGCTGAGCGACGTCTGTGGCGCGCCTTCTAAATACTAGCGCACGTTCAACGACGTCTAGGGCACTTCTGCTGAATCCGGACCCACGTAGTACAACGTCTTCAGGACGCCTTCTCTATCCCTAAGCACGTTCAACGACGTCTAGGCACGTTTTCTGTTCTGAATCCCTATGCACTGTGGACGACTTCTTCAGCACATCTTCTGTGTCCCTACGATCAGCACCTGGTCTCCACTCATACCCTAACGCGTTGCCCGCTGAATATAAACTAAACTTAAATGATCCGCCGCCAGGAATATGGTTCGCCAGCAATCGCCCATGGTTAAGCTCAAAGAAAACCAGGCCGGCATACGCCGCACTGTCGTAGGCATCTCCTGTTTTCAGTCCCTCCTCCCCGTGACTGACAACCTGACCCACGGATTAAGCGAATTATGTATAGTAAGATACGCAGAGCAAAGCAAACCTGAACTGGCACATGGCCTAGGAGCGCACTTTACCACCGTCGCCGATCACCTGCGAAACTGGGTAAGTTGTACAAGTTGGTGCAGTGGGTCCTACATGACTTGACGGCATATCGCCGGCGGCGCCATCATTGGTCGACCGTGGGTTGACAAGGGTGAGCAGCCTGAGCCAAAACCAAAGGCAGGCCTCCACTAGCTGAAGGTTATGGTTTGCACTTGGTTGAACTGCAGCTGTGGGTTGACAAGGGTGGTAGTGATAGACGTTCACTGATGAACGGAAATGATCAACTTATCCATCGTTTTCATTAATTTAACTGACAAGTAGATTGAACAACTTCTTCGGGCAAAAGCCGGAGGAGCTGTATACTGCTGGCATCAAAGACCTGCCGAAAAGTGGAAAAGAGTGATAGAACATGATGATCACCGCATTATTTCTTAAATTGTTCTTCAGTTCCTGATAAATCAATAAAATTTTATGTTACGAGAAAGACCAGTATTCAACAAAAAAGATTACGCTGCTTTCTGCGTGGTGGGTTTACTAGGGTATATTAGGTTGGAAAAAAGTCATTTTTTCAAGGATTTGTTACTTCACAGCTACGATGTCAAATCAATTAAGATGAACTCCATTTTGTTCCACTACACTTCTCCAAAGGCTGGGTACTTTTATAATTCCTCTCGCTTACAGGACTGCAGTTCTGAAGTCGTACCGTCGCTGAATCCAACTTTTGAGGTCTTCATCCGTTTCAAAATATTTCTCTTCAAGTCTAGCTTAAGAGCACACAAGAGATGGTATTCGGTAGGGGCGAGGTCAGGGCTACACCGTGGATGTGGTATTACCACACAGCCCAGCTCCTTATTTCTCTTGTGAGTCCTGCAACATGTGGTTTTGCACTGAGTGTCTGATAGGGCATGTGGAATCCAGGCTCCATTTTCCATGCGAAGCCAAGGCCCTTCAGATGGATTCTACTATCCTATGAGACACTTCGAGCTTCTCTGCCAGTTGACGTGTCGTCTGCCAACTATCGGAAGAAGATGGAGTAGTTCAGTGTCGTTCAATTCGGTTGGTCTTCCTGACCTTGCTTTGTCCTCGAGTGAATAGTCTCCCTTTAAAACTTCTCGAACCACTCATAACAGACGCTATGAGTAGTAGATCCCAAGCTAAAATATGGTTAATTTGGTCAGCTGCCTGACGTGTTGTAGATCCTTTAATGAATTCGTGAAGAAGTACGTGCCGAAAATGGCTATGAGGTAGATCTGGCATTGAGATTGGATAGATAACGAAACACAAGAAGGGTCTTGCCCTATGTCCGTGGGCGAACGCTAGACAAGTGTGATAGGATTATGAAATCAGCAATCAATACTGGCTAGTGTGTTTACAAGGAGAACGGCAAAATCTTTTCGAAGTGTGAAGATACTGTTTCCAACCAAATAGCCAACTTGAGCTGCTCCCAAGAAACCAAACCATTCACTCAAATGACTGCTGTCGTCAACTATCGAAACTGAACGAAGAAGTCAAGAAGAAACGTCCTGAACCGGCAAGGTGCAAGAGCCGTTATAATAACGCCAGAGCCCACACCACTTTTATTACCTATCAAAGGTGAACAAGCGCCGATCAGCACCCTTAAACTACCATTTGTTTCGCTCCCTTCGAAACTATTTGAATGATAAAAGATTGCGATCATGCTGTTGAAAATGAGTTACACTAGTTCTTCGCTTCTAAAAACCAAGGTTTCTTCGAACGTAGAATTTTTAAACATAGTGAAAGGTGGCAAATGGTCATCCAACAAAATAATTAGTATATCATTTGCTAGTGATTGTTTTCATTATAAGTAAATTCGCTTCGAAAAATAAAAAACAGCATTACTCATCGACCAACCCGATAGTTTCTAACTGTATTCAAATCTTTCAAAGGACTTTTTCGTGTTATTTTTCACTTCATAATTAGATATTGTACTAAAGAGCAAGGTACACAAAAACAATTTACGGTTACTGATTGATTGATCTTCTCGACAATATGTGGTTTCAAACTACCAAAATACCAAACTGTCGATATTTATCTATTTATTACGACGATTTGTGGTGATGAATCACTTTTGGCGTAGTTTCCAATGTGTGGTTTCACAGAAATGCAGATCAACATACGACACTCACATTGATATCAAACCACTCTCCTTTATGTCGCCATTTTGTAATCATTAATGTTGTTATTTTTAAGAACTCCTGCTCATCTTAGAGGAAATACTTATTGTTATGGCATTGAAAGATTGGGAAGTGAGGCGTACGAAAAGGTGAGGATAGGAATTTCTAAAACATTCTGCAACCTTTCCTAAAGACTTCAAATGCACATTAAAGAATTTGCTCTGAAAACCGCTATGGGCCTAACTGGAGAAACACAGATCAAACACTTTTCTTCACATGCTCGCAAGGGTTGTTCTAATGAATTGACCTGGGTGGGGATTTAAAGTCTATTGTGGAAATAACGATGACCAAACCTTGCAAGCCCTCAGTGATAACAACCCATCTTTACCCTAACTATTTGGACATCCATTATGTGTTGTCACTTTTTAATGCATTACTATGTCTGCTTATCATTTCTCGACTAATTTTTATATCTGAAGATGTGCCCAAGTCAACCTAAAGTAAATTAGAGTTTTCTCTTCAAAACAACTATCTATTGCGATTTTTTTGCAAGTTCAAAAGTAATGGCCAACCAAATCTCAAAAGATTGCACGATTTCCGAGTTTGGAAGGGTTATGAAGCAACAGTCGTTTCCAAAAATATATGCGATGTGCATCCAGGTGCATTGGACCTTAGGAAATGCTAAGGATGGTTTTCCAAGTTCGAACCTGGCAGTTTTGTCTTTCTGACTCCTCTTGGTCAGGAAGGCCTGTAACTTTTGAGAAAGACATGCTCAGGACAGACGTTTAGGCAAATCCTTATCAAACAATGGAGTAACTATCGAGTACCTTCAGCCAACCTAGATCGGCCATCTCTCGATCAACCATTGACAAAGTTTGCAGAGCAGCTATTTTGGTATCCCACAATCTGTCTGCCGAGAACCGAGCCAGCCGATCGACGTCTTGCAACACATTGCCTCAGCAACACCGTGCAGACACTTACCTTGATCACATGATCACAGAAGACAAAAAACTGGTTTTGATTTGATAATCAAGGCGCAAAAAGTAGCGGTTGCCTCCAAATGAATCACAAAACAATACTTCGAAGTCGGCTTTATAATAAATCCCAAAAAGGCGCTTTTGTGTGTTTAGTGGAATATCCGTGAAATTTTTTCATTTTGAAATGCTCAACCTTTGACAAACTGTACCCTATTGATTCAGATTTTTACTGTAATCAGTTGGATCAAATTGATCAAGATTTAGCGAAGGAGTATCGGTAATCGTCAATGGAATAGGCATCATTTTGTAACACGACAAGACTGCGGTATGCAAAATGGACCCTAGAAAACAGTTAATTAATTAGGATCGGAGGTTATTTCCCACATACGGTACTCGCCCGATCTATCACCTTCGGATTAGCACTTAGTCCTGTTCCCATGACCTTTCATTGGTGGCAAAAAATTTGGAGGATGTTCAAAATGCTATTCCAGATATCTTACCATAAACCGCAAACTTTTTATTGTTTCGGTATAGAAAATTTGCTGGTTACATAACGAAATGATATTGATAATGACAGTGATTAGCCTAATGTTTGAAATCAAGTTGTGAAAAAACCTGTTTTGTGGAAGTCAACGTCGACACCACTTATTGGATAATGCGTTCAAGAATTACCTCCACAACTGACAATAGGGTCAGTGAACTCGGCCCGGAGATTCTGACGAGTCTTACTGAGCACGAGGACGAGAATAGGACTGTTTTATTCTTGCTAAATGCCGCCATTGGTCGGTCTAAAAATGGCAAAAAATTGTCACCTAGTCAACTCGAGTGATGAGTACCAGTAGTACCATACCAGTAATGTCATCAACAAATTACTGTATATAACAAGATGATAATAATCATAGTAATAAAATGATGACTCCAAGCAAACCACGGGTGACAGTAACAAAAAATGGAAATAATGGAAATCCTAATCAGGTAACAGCTATGAGAAAGGACACTGAAACAGCTGAAAGTGTTTACTATACCAGCAGCAGCGCACAAAATCGTGGAAGGAATTGCTATTTCTTGGCACGATCCTTTAACCAACACTTCGTTAAATGCGTAGTCGGTTGGCGTGTCCTGAATGTAGGTTTATTTAACTGGCCACAAACCACACGTATTTGAAACACTTTTGAAACACGAGGAATCAGAATTGCCGGTATGTTTCGCTCCACACTTGTGAATTGATAATACTAATTTCGGTGTAGGATGTTAATACCATATCCACCTTTAAGATGTTGTCTGTTGAGGAAGAGTTGAATTACGGCCTTGGGTGAATAACAACTTTATGTATAGGCCGGGATCCCTTAAAACACCGGAAGAAGTAAAGATCAAGCGGTTGTCAGGAGACCCATTGCGTCAGGTGGTACGGTCATCAACGTTAGCTGCTTCGCGCAGGGGCACAAGGGAGGGTCTGGAGATCTTTGAAACCTGTGAACCCGGGCCAACTATCCAAATAGTCAACTGTCAGAGAAGGCACAAATATTCCAATTATGCACTCGTTAACTAAAATCAAAACGTGATCTTTACGCAAACGAAGTGGTTCGGCGCGGACCAATGATCACTTCAGGGAAGCAAGCACCTGGATCGGGAGGAGTTTCTCTCCGAGTCTCCCATCCCCATAAAGAACGGGAACGACCGTGTAAGAACGCGGCAGAGAAGAGGCTGACTGTAGCACCCGTTGCACCTGTTTCGCTCCCACAAGAGCAAGAGACCTGCCAAAATTATTTTTCTGTACATCATACTAGACCTCTTATTGATAAGATCACGTCTGCGACACAACTTTTTTATTAATACCGCATAGCTCGACCTTGACAATAGATTTAGAGTGTGGATGGTCATTTCCACTTTTTCGTCTTCTACAAACGCACCAAGGAGCCACTACAGTCTTCTTAGTTCGTCCGGAGAACATTGTGGTCGTCGCCAGTGGCGTCTCCGTCCGTCGTTGTCTCGAATTGACAGGTAACGCCGGACCTCTGGCCGGCCCCTTCCTCCCGATTTAGCATACGCCACGGGCCTAATTAACAATCTTAGTCTATCTTAACAATGCGGTTAGTCGTTTCGATGTCTGTCTGAGGAAAAAAAAGAGTGAGGCAGTGATAATCCGGGAGACCGCCGAAGGTCGAGGGACCGTCCACGGGGGACGGTCAGGAGGTACACCCGCCCCTTCTGGAGGCGTGCGATCTTCCTCTCATCCCCCTTGCTCACCCACCCCAATCCCCTAGTCTTCACCGAGAGTCTAACGGCTGCCTTACGAAACCTTTGACACGCAAAGCAAAAGTTTCCGGTCCGCAGAACAGCGGTGTACCTCCTGACGCCACGCCCCCAGTAGGGGGCGGGTGTACCTCCTGTCGCGCTGCCACCTTCCACCAACGGGGGCACCTCCTGGTCGAAGTGTTGAGTCTAGTGCTCTCACTGACAAGGTGTAACATAGAAAGGTTGTGGACAAAGATAGTGTCTTAACAACACGACACTAAGGATCCGCATAGGCCTATAGGCAACCAACCGCGTGGTCTTAGGCGAGCAACCTTAGCGAGCAGCGAATCCATAAGTGCTCCTAGCCAGAGCGTGGGTGGCATCCCCAGTCTCCGCTGATGGTTGGACGGTAAGGCGACCGCCCGCGTCACGACACTACACACGAGGACTAACAATAAGATAGCTAGCATGCATTCGAAATTCGAAAGAAAACGACAAAAACAATCTTAAAAAACCAAAAAACCACAAATGAGCACTTAAATAGCCAGCGAACACTCGAGGTTCTAAAGAAGACGACGAAAAATCACATTCGATAACTCGCAAACTTCCTCGGCACCAGCGAGTGACGTGTCCTGACGGTTTGCGCACGAAAACAATACGCTCTGCGACTTCAAATCAACGCCGTCCGTCCGTAAACAGGGCTTTGTCGTAGGACCCGCGTGCGCTGATCGACTAGACTCGCCCTGAGATCCTGCTCTCCGCCGTCGCTCTTAGCCTAGAGATTTTCAAACCTATTGTCTGGCTGTTCCACTGGTATCCTTCCCTGCGTTTATCTGAGTAGATAGCAGACCATATAGTGACCTGTAACAGACCTCAAGTAACTGCTCAACTTCCAGTTAGCTAATTCGGATTCCATTAATATCGTTACGGTCATCCATTGCTTGTTTGTTTTGATCACTTTGTTATTATCATAACACCATGGGCCAGATTCATCAGCTCTTTTTCCTCCCTATAAGGGAGAAAATAACGCCAAACCTGATGCTAATGAATGTCATATCACGGGGTGTTTGGCGGTATTTTCACCGTTAGGGTAGGCGGTTGATGAATCTGGCTCCAGGTGGATAAAATATACTGTGCTTGGTAATAGCAGAATTAGTAAAACTTGGGAGAAAAATAGAAAGAGGTCTATATAGAAATGCGAGGAATTATGAGCACGTGAAGAGGGGTCAGAACAATGCTTATTAATGGTGGTTTGATGAACCCATGATTCCCCCCTCCCCACCGCTCCCACAATTCCGCATCGCTATTCACTTAGCCAATAAAGTAGCTGCCGTCGTCTTTGCGGATGAATCACTTGAATTTACCCTGCAGCTTCTTTCAGGAAACCTAGGAAATTATCAGAATGCAATGATCTAACAATAGTTTAATGTTTGTATGTTAATTTCAGAGCACAACGAGGTGATTCCAGGTGTCACTTTTGCCTTATCAGCCCGTACTGAAGTGACACCATTGGTCATTTTTCATTGAATTTTTGGTCCACCGATGGCCAATTAGCGAATGTGAAACCCAGTCATGTGATCTTCCTTCGATGTTCTTTGAGACCGTTTAGGTCTCCTTCAGGATCTCCTAATCGAGTCACTGACCCCCTTGTGAGTTCCAACTTCTCTGAGAAATCTGTGAGTGTTCTGGGTTTAGCTGTTCAAAATAATAGGCGCGAGTACCTTGTGTATCAAGCAAAGCACACTCGTTTGAAGAAAAATTAGAGACTAGCGTTTGCCTTTTTTTGGGATCGACCATGTATATTTTTGATGTTGCTTTTGTTTTTGTAGCCAATTTTCGTGATCGCTTATTCTACTTACAAGTGTGCTGCTAGGGAAATCAGGTTCCAAATACATGACCACAGGCGGGGAGAGATTGTTTAATTTCTTCTAGTTTAAACGGATGGTTGGCGTGAGCGCGTTAGCGTTGTAAAATGCGCATAGAGGCGAACACGGGTTCTACTCATGATGAACGATTGGTAAAGAGAGGATTATACCTCGGTCACAAGGATGCGCGGCATTGTGAAGGCTGCCAATATCGATAACTGATATTCAATCAATTCACGTAGCTATCATAACGCCGCGCCTATTGACAGTATGAATCCTAAGTTAAGAATCCGTAGAATTACGTTAAGAATCCGATTCCTAAGTTACCGTAGGATCAAAATAAAGGTGAATGAGGCGCTCCCTTCGGGACACCCCTCAACGACTGCCTGGCGCTTCTCGGAGTCAATCGCACAGAGATCGGCAAATGGAGCCAGCCACTAAGATACAGACATCCGCTCCTCCTTATTCATCTCGGGATTGTTGAGCGCATTTGTGCCTATAGAGTACTAAGCGACGTGATCTCGGGTCTCTACTGGCACCACATCCTCCACGCTACTATGAGTATTCTGCCGGTGTTCCTCCAAGGGTGTGACGACTTTACACAAGTTGATTCACATGCGCCACCTTTGCTCAAAGAGGTCAGCCCGCTTCACCAGTGTACTCCTTGCTTTCAATGCGTATTATGAGGTACAAGTGCTCCGACACGCCTAACGACGTTTTCGCACTTGCGCGCTTTTCGCGACTTTGACATTATTGACCTACTGAAAGTAGTTTCTCTAAAACTTAAAATTCACTAAAATCAAGGATCTGCTGCGTACATTATTGGCATCAAGCTGTTCACCACTTCCGAGCGTTCACCATATACGTTCTATCCGGACCGTCCAGTAATGCCATTGTTTGTGCTGCGCACTACTTCTGCCCTCTGGTGGCTACTCCACAACCGTTCTCATGCCCAACAGCTTCTATTTCCGGATATCGTTTACACGCTTCCCGAATCCTGACGTTAGCTTCCTCTCTCTCGTTCTTCTTACTGCATCTAATTGCTGGTCCGCCTTTACTGGCATTCCTCCCTTCCCTCCCCTACCTTAATGATCCCAACTCCTGACCCACTTCTTTGTTTTTTGTTTTATTTTCCACCTACTGGTCTCTTTTGCTGGTTTTCCCGTCCTGGTCCTTCCTCCAAATTGCTCCTTTCCTTCCTGGTAGCTCTCGTAGTCCACCTTAGAAGTCCCCTCACCTCTCTTCTCCACCATCCCCTAAGAGGTCCTTCCATGCACACACGGCAGGCGTCGGTGCACGCCGTGTTCGGAATCAGGACGCTCCGGAAAGTGCGCAATTGCCGCTGTGTCAAGCAGGAGGAGGCTGCGCTTCTGCTGCTGCAGCATTCCATGCTGAAGGCACATTTTGTTCGCGCGGCGTTCGATGAGTATGTCACGCAGGCTAGAAACCTACGTGAGATACGCCTCATCATCTATAGCGCTGGTAACTAACTAAATTATTATATAGTATAATAATATAATATATAGTGGTAGACAACCCTATAATGGCCTTCCACGCTCAACTAGTATACCACTCAGAACGCGGTCGTACAAACGCAATGGTAAAGACCATTTCCCACTTCCTGCGTTCTAAGATTATCCGGGGCATCTCAACTTGTTACTAAAGCGCTTCCAAACACATACTTGGGTGCTGATAGCGCCGAGATAAATACGGAAAATACAATTTGACGCTGTTGTGATGCCCTGCATGTCGCTTTTATAGCCCGCGGATGATGGTCCCTGGACAAGTTTTTTCGCTGCATACCCGTTGGATAAGAAAATGCAAGATGTCAATCCTCTAGGAGGACTTGAATTCACTTTTGCAGTTGTATAGGATATGTTCTAAACAGTCGCCCACTAACTATTGGCATGGGTGGGCGGAGCGAACGGACACAATAATGTTAATGTTCCTTGGCTTGCTGCACTACCGAGTTTGGAACACACCTCGAGAAAACTTTCCACAGCAAGGAAGAAGTAACAGTCGGGATTGTCTGTTTCTCCCTTGTGAACATAACTTACTCGGCCTGATGATTCAGCAGCGTGAAGCTGGTATCCATTTCCCACCGCGTGGGACATAGATGAAGCCATCATCAATATACCGACAGCATAATAAATACCAATGTAAAACAGCTATGTTTCTTAGCGGTTGTGAAGTGTGGTATCGTCTGACAAACTTCATTTTCATCACTGCATATGCGGACTGGGACTTTCATGCTGGATAATGTGTGACAAAATGTCTTAATTTCGGAAAACCTATTCATCTATTTATCTCTAGCTTACAGTGTAAAACTCAATTCAGCGAGGTGGATCTTTTTGGTGTCAGTAGCTCGAATATCTCAGTAATAAGAAAAGAATAATAAATATTTTGAAATGTTATAAAATTTTTCCCTTGGCCTTTTTTGTGGATCTCAATGTTCTAATAAACTTCGTAAGATTTCGCAGTTTAGAATTGGAAACTAAACCAAACTAACCCTGCCCTGATAGATCCAGCCATCAAAGATAATATGGTCTGACGGTGATATATACTGGCATCATGTGTTAGTTAAAGCATCTTTTGTGAAAAATTCCATGTTGTGAAAAACTTTTATGAGACATCTTTGGGAATAATTAAACGTCTGGATTCACCAATCTCCGCTGTTTACGACAGACTGTTGCATTGACCAAAATGAGGTTAGTGTTGTTTCCACTGAGGCCGTAGAAGTGGAAATATGAATATTCAGATAACGTCTTAAGACAGAAGGTTTCTTATTCCTGTTGAAAGATTTGAGAAAACATGAAATTATGGGATTATCCTATTACGATTGATTCAGTAAATATGCCTAGGTATTTGAAATGTATATGCTGGAAACAGTGCAATTGGAGAAGAATACTCTTCTGGGAAGCCTCGCGTGTTCTAGAAACGACTCACATCTGCATAGGTACAATATGATTCCGATGATGTTTTTGTCTTCAGCCAGATTTTATTAATTCCATGTTTTTTAGGCTTTTGCAGCAAACGTTTGATTCGGATTTTGTTCGACGCCAGGATGTTCCAGTTGTTTTTTCCGCATTATCGAAAAGCAATGGTGGTGGTAAAATTGCTTTCAGTTTCCTACTCGAAAACTGGCCGATGATTTACGACAGGTTTGGATTTTCTAAACAGACGTTGGTTTATTTTTGGTGACTCCGTCATGATATGTTCAACCCGGAAGAGCCGATTCAGCCTTAAATGCGCCTTTTATTGCTGAAATGTTAATTATAGTTCACAGAGACTGCCCTTTGTTCATGAAGGTCACCGGAAAAAATAAATTCACAATGGTTTGAAATTTTGTTTTTAGTTTGGAACGCTGCATGTAAATAGGCTGCATCTTCACTGGCGAGGCTAGATCCTAACAAAAAGAGCGACATATTTTCATGAAGCGAATATTCTGCAATAAGATGGGTGAAGCGCTTCGAAATGTTGACCTCGTCAAGTATTTCTTCTCGAATTGGTTAGAAAACCTGGGCAGGGAACTCTTTCCAACGTCGCCGGAGGTCCCTCAAAGGCCTAATCGTACTTTGCTACGGGAGCGGCAGGTCGCCCGTGCAAAACCAAGCGGTCCCCACGAAATCTGTTCAGGCTGAGCTGTGTAGCTTAGTAAGCAAGATGCGGAGGGCTGGTTCAACCCAAACCATGCACGAGGTCAAGCCATTTGGAGAAGGCGCGTACAAAAGGCGTACACCTCTCCTGTGTGGAAATGATGCCAATGAATATATACATGTGTATATATGTGTATATGTTCACATGTTTTCCTGAACATATACTAGAAGTAGAGCTTACTCATTGGAGTACTCATTGAGCTTTAGCTTGATACTCCAAGACTGGTCCTGCTCGCCAAGATGGCGAGCATGCGTTTTTTTCAAGGTTAAAAAAGATTTTCATATTGATTAACGGAAAATTCGCATTGGTTACAGGATTTTGCTATTCAAGTTATTACGATTCTCATATTTTGTTGTTACGAATGCTGCAGCCCGCGTCGCTCTCATCCTCTCTTAAAATTACCGTCTTTCTCCCCAGCAAACTACTTGAACGCTAGGTCTGAAATTGTCAAATATGGGCAAAATGCATCTGTTCCTGAAATTGAAAGTACAGGCAGCTCGATTCGGTTTCTGCATGGAGCAGAGCTGCTGCCTATTAAATCTGGGCACAGCAGGCTACAGCATACAACTTTCGTATGCTACCGTCCACACATCGTGTGGGCGCTGGAAGTTTTGGCGGAGCTATGTTTGCAAACTTTGATATGACTTGGTAGCTAAGGAACTCTCTAGGGAAACATAAAGCGCATCATCGGATGAGCTTCATGTTTTCATTACCTCGAATTCACAAGAAATAGAACCAATTGGCCTTTTCAGATGAGGTGCACATCACAGGATGGAGCTTTTACCTCTGATTCCAGTTGTGTGTCCAGTAAATGCAAGTCTGGGAAAAGAGTTGTTGAGCATTTTCACTTCGCCTTGCTGGCCATCTGCCTTCCCTCAATCTTTGAATCACAGGGGGCGAGCTCAAGTAGGAGGAAAGTAGCGATGGTTTTCTGTTGAGTGGGAGAAACGTAGATACCCGTGGTCCTAGCACCCCGATGGTGCCTGATTTTTGCACTCCTTTAAGAAGATTTGCCACGATCCACCAAAGGTTTCTATGTAAAATAGCAACGAAGAAGATTGCCAGAAATGAAACCAGATTTATTTTTACTATTTCACCTTCATGACTTCAAAGAGAAACACTTTCCCTATCAAGAGTAGCTTAAAAGAGCTATTTTTAGCGCTGGTCACTTATATGAGGTTCGTTTTCAAAATAACGGTTGTTTACGGTAGGTTACTGTAGGCGTGGATGAGAAACGGTACTGGGCTCAGAATCAACACCAAAAAGCACATTTCTACGTAACGTTTGAGTGAGATCGATGACCAAAAGCAAAATCGACGATGGAATTGCATGCCGTACAGTATTTCTATATTTCTGTTTTGTAGAAATTTTTGAAATTTTCAACTCCATCAGATTAGTTGAATGGTTGCATTTCAGCTTGAAAAATAGTGATTCTATCCTAAAGAATGTCATCAAGACTTCTCTGTCGAACGCAAACACCGTGAATGAACTTATAAAGGTAGGTTTCCAATTCTCTCAAACTAAGGAATTGCAAGAAATCTAGCACCATATTGTGACTACTGTGCGAACTACAGCATTTGTTTGAACCATGAACTTCGGCTTTTTCTGGAGGTGGGTGTGGAAATATTAGTTTCTCGTTCACATCGTACAAACCTAAAGAGTCGGAATAGATACCAGAGTTATGGTTAGTAGCAACGAAGCTCTCCACTATAGGCTAGAGGGCAATCACTGGGGTGCGAAATTTGCTAACACGTGCGATCTCTCAGTTTACCATCTTCAAGGGAACAGTAATAGCAAACGCCCTCCCAGTTCAGTCTTCGTAAAAACGCAAATGGTTTCGAAAATTTATATTTCTGTGGGACAAACAGCAGTTGGATCATATTTTTAAATATTTCAACATTCAAATCAACTCGTTGTCTTCGTAATCCACCACCAGCGATAGCCCTGCCAACGCTTAGGAACGTCGCTACGCGTCAAGGGTGGTCGGGATGTCTTGGAAAACGACAAACGGGTCGAGGCTAGGCCGAATAAGCGGATCCACATATACCATTTTTACGTTGAATTGTACACTTTTTAAGTCAAATATTGTCACGTCAAATTGTACAATTCTCATATCAAATTGGACACTCCTTTAAGCTGGCAAATGAATTTTAAATCAAATTGAACGTCTTCCAAATCGAAGCGAGCTTCCTACAGGTTGAACTACAGACTCCCCACAAAATTTCCTCCCTCTGTTCTTTAAAATAAGCTATAAACCTTATTTTTTCACAAAAATGAGAACTTTATAAAATTTTAAACAAAGCGTTCACTTATTGGGTAAGCGAAATAAAAGTTCAAAAAAGTCTTACTAAAATATTCCTGGAACAAAAAATTATTCTAACCTTCTTGGAGACTACCTAATTTAGTAAAGAAGAAGATAATTTTGATTTGAAAGTTTGCTTTGATTTCAAAAGTAATAAGCTAACTCGAAGAGCGTCCATTTTGACTTAAAGTGCCTAATTTGACATGAAAAGTATCCAATTTGACATGAGGAGTATCCAATTTGAAAGGTGCCCAGTTTGGTTTGAGAAGTGTCCAGTTGAACGTGAAAAAGATATATGTATAAAAACTTTCTCGCTAACGGAGAACAAAACAGTAATAGCCAGCTTCGTGACCACAGATAGAGGGAAAAGGGAGTAATGGCAATCGGTGGAGAAGCCAGTGGTTTGTTCTTTGAAGACGTTCGATAGCAATGAGCATGACGGCAGCATTGCCCTTATTGTTAGTAGAAGTGAATGGGGTTTACCCGAAGACGGTAAATAAAATGGATTTCATGTAGTTTTTTGCGTAGGCTTAAACAATCTAAACAGACCAGTTTAGCGGCTGTAACGAGCTAGTATGATACTGGAATTGAAGCTGTCGCGCGGATTTTCAATTTGTTTCCGCAAATCTTATCTTATTGACATGTTTTTGGTTAAAAATATTACGTATCATGAGGTCATCCTCCCCTCCCACCCCTGTTTTGTACATGTCAGCGTTTTGCTGTAGCCATCATTTTACGCACTCTTAAGCGCTCAACAATACAGTGGGTACATGTCGCGAAAGCGAGCAGCATTGGTAGGTGGGAACGCGCCAGCCAATAATAACAAAGCAGAACAAAAACCGAACACGTGTTAGCCGATCAGGGTACCGACTGTACACGCCCTCTCTAAATGCACGCCCATTCAATGCGGCCTGATTGGATGTGGCACTCCCATCTCCCAATCCTAGCCGTCTTCGCGACATATACCGAAAATTATCCGACCATTTAAAATTTACGAATCAGCTAGGTTAACACACAACCTCCACCATCACATGCTGTGACCTACAGTACAGCAATATGAAGCGGCAACATGGCTTGTTGTTCTGAAAAATTAGCTCATGCCCAGTTTTGTTACACCCGTCACACTGTTCAATTTAAAACCTTCCTTTTAAATGATTTGACTAATTGTGCTTCCACCATCGTTGGCTTTCAAGAATTATTCGCAATACACTGAATTGCAGCTGGATGCTTTCCTAAAGCACGAAATCGGTGCCAAATACATACGCTGGTTCAACGAGGAAAGAGAAAAGATTGCCGATCGCATTGCATGGATAAAAAAGAACCGTGACCCCATAGTGGAGTACTTGAAGTCAATTGAAGGCGCTTAGAACCGATTTACCAAATTTCATTATGAGCAGCAGGTGTTTCATTCTAACCATGATACTGACATTTTATGTCATAAAGATGAACATGTTGAATTGTAAACAATGGGCTTGAGGTATGCTTTGTTCTGCATGTTCTTTTTGAGCGCTGTGGCAATGGTAACCTGGAACATAGACTAAACAGACGTTCAGCGGCCTACTGGCCGCCAAACGTCTGGTTGGGCGCTTCGCCCCAAACCCGGAAAATAGAACAACCCGACCTTCTTCTTGTCCTCTTTAGGCCTTCTATCATTCATTAGCGTAAAAAACTGGTCCCTCTCTGTCTTGTCCTCTTTAGGCCTTCTTTCATTTATTAGGGTAAAAAACTGGTCCCTCACGGTTCCCCATTTATTAGTCCCCCTTCACTGGACCTCCCCCCTCACCGCTTCCCATTACTGGTCCCACCTTCACTGCTCTCCCTTTATTGGTCAACCCTTCACAGGTTCCCCTTCACTAGACCCTCTTCCCCCCCCCCCTCCCTCCCCGGTCCCACCCTCACTGGTCCCACCACTACTGGTCCCTCCTCACCCTTATTCTCAGCCCTTTTCCGGTTCACTCTTCACTGCCCCCCCCCCCCCTCCTGCGTCGATCCCTACTACTGCTCCCACCTTCACTGGACCTCCCTTTACTGGTCAACTCTTCACTGGTCCCCCTATCCTTTCCCGATCGCCATTACTGGTCCCACCCTCACTGGTCCCTCTTCACTGGACCACCCCCCCCCCCTTTACCGGTCCCCATTACTGATCCCACCCTTACTGGTCCCCCTTTTATTCATCAACCATTTTTCGGTCCTCCTTCAGTGGACTCCTTCCACCTTCCCTTGTGCCTCCTTTACTGGTCCCCTCTTCACTGGCACCTCCTTTATTGTACCCCCCCCCCCCCCTCACCGGTCCCATTGCTAGTCCCACCTTCACTGCTCCCCCATTAACTGGTCCCCTTTTCACTGGTGCTTCCTTTATTGGTCAACCCCTACCGGTTCCCTTACTGAACCCCATCCTTCACCGGTCCCCATTACTGGTCCCACCTTCACTCGTAACATGTCGTCTGAATCCGAAACCCCTGGTGCGACATCGGTGACACCTGCTCTGAACCTGGACGCCTGTTGAACGACGTCGGTGACATGTCTTCTCAAGCCGGACGTGCTTTGCGTGACATCGTTGACACGTCGTGCGAATCCAGAACCCCTGGCGCGACATCGGTGACATGTCTTCCGAACCCAGACACCTGTTGAACGACGCCTCTTCTAAACTCGGACGCTCGCTTTCACGATGTCGATGATACATGTTCGGAGCCGGACGCCCTTTGCGTGACATCGGCGACACGCCTTCTGAGCGCTTTCAACACGACGTAGATGACACCTCGCCTGATCCCGTATGGCTACTACTCGACGTTTACGAAAGGCCACATAAACAGACGAACAGACAGACGGAAGGACAGGCACAACCGCATACTCTTTTATTAGGTCATCCAATAAGTAATGCCGCTTTTTGTGCACTACGGTTTTAGCTCATCATTTGTCGGCAGATTTGTGTATTTCGAAAGTGCACTAAAGTGATTTGAAAGTAAATGAGACCTGCTCTTTTAGAATCTACCATTTGTTGAATTGTTGCATACAAGTTCAGGTAAAACGGCTTGGCAAATCTCAGAGGAGCATATTCCACATTGCGTGCTGTTCGAATTTCGGGAGGGTAGTAACGCAACGGTTGCTACCAAAAATATCTGCGATGTACATCCAGATGCAGTAGACGTTCACAAATGCCACCGATGATTTTCCATATTGAAACGCGGTAATTTTGACCTCTCTGACTCCTCTCGATGAGGAAGACCCGTAACATGTGACAACGACATGCTGATGGCAGAACTGCAGGCGAATCCTTGTCAAACAGTGGAGAAACTTTCGAGAACTCTCAAAAACCTAACCCAACCAAACATTTTCATCTATAGCAAATTGGCAAGGTATGCAGAGCAGGTGTTTGGGTACCGCATGATTTATCCGCCGAGAATCGTGTCAACCGATCGACGCTTTGCAACGCACTGCTTCAGCGGCACCGTACAGACCCGTTTTTTGATCTACTGATCACAGAAGACGAAAAATAACCTAGTGCGATAATCCGAAGCGCAAAAGCTTTCCAAAAATGAACAACCGAGAAGTACTGCGAAACCGAGTATTCATCTCAGAAAGGAATTCCTCTGTGTTTGGTGGAATATCCGTGGAATTGTGCACTATGTAGTGCTTAGATCTGGACAGATTCTTGACGCGGGCCTTCACCGTGAGCAGCTGGATCGAATGAACCAAGCATTACTGGAAAAGTGCCCGGCGATCGTCAACAGAAAGGGCGTAATTCTCCATCACGACACTGCAAGACCGCACTGTGCAAAACGTACGCTGGAAAAAAATCAACGAATTGGGATGGGAGGTTCTGCCTCATCCACCATATTTTCCCGATCTCCCACCTTTGGATTACCACTTATTCCGGTCTCTACAGCATTTCTTGTTGGCAAGAAATTTTAAAGTTTCGAGGATATTCGAAATTCTACGTCCACATATTTCGCTCAAAAACCACAACAGTTTTATTGAAGATTTGCTCGTTAGATGGAGAAAATTTGCTGATAATGATAGTGATTACATTGTTGACTAAAATAAGGTTTGTTGAAAATTTTTCAATTGAAGTCAAGGTTGAAAAACGACGTTACTAATTGGATGACCTAATATATATGGTAGGATATGTAATATTCATCACTTCATGCCGTGATCTACACTGAATAATATGAGCAGAGTTAACAGTATAGCTCGTTGTTCTCAGAAATGGGTTCATGCCCAATTTTGTTGATCACTGATATGCATCACTTTAGAACTTTCCTTCTAAATGATTTCCCTAAATTTGCTACGATCATCTATGGCTTTCAACAACTAGTTTTATATCATTACGTTGCTGCTGGTGATGCTTCCCACCAAGTGGGTACCAAGGGCATCCATCAGTAATTAGGATGACACCTAAACAAGAACATATGCCTTATGATTAGGGGACGCAAAGACCCTCAACAACCTCAAGCTGCTAAGTAAGTATTTCCCCTTGTGGAGTTGCACAGGTCATTCTTTTCGACAATATTGTGCAGGAAGAAGTATAAGGATGTTGGCGGAGTTTATTTGATTGTGAAGTGTTTTTCTCTTTTCCAGTACATTTAGCTCTGGTAGATATTTATAATATTAGGTCGTTGTATATGAGATGGCCGATTTTGACTGAAAAATTTGACAGGTCATAACTGCTTGAAAGCAATATTATTAATCGAAATAAGCGCCACTACAATTAATGCACTTTTCCTAACGTGACATCAGCCTAGGCATTCATTCTTTATAAAAATCAGAGCTAATTAATAAAACATAGAAAGTCATTTTTGACATCAACTTGGTTGCCGGATTTTTTGTCCTTCACACGACGACTTAAATGCTTGATAAAAAATGCCTGCGTTGTCATGCATTAGGACTGGGCCTCTTCAATTCACCAAAGCTAGCTAGCTGATTTCAATCAACTTCTGGTGGATCACTTCGGCACAGTGCTTCTCCGCTGCGAAAGTCTCTCCAATCTTCAAGAACTTGTAATGGACTATACCAGCCATTATTCACCACACAGTTACCATGGGTGCTTTGGATGGACGCTAGGTCTCCTTGGGGCTCTCATGCTTGTCCAGCCATTGTGCAGAGTGACGACGGCTGTTATAAAGGATCCATTTTTCGTCGCATGTCGTGATACCGTCAAAAAAGGCTCCCTTACAAGAGAAGCTCATGAACTTCCCCCAAAGATTCTCAAAGAAACCTATATGGTCTTGTATGGCATCGGAAGAGGATCACAGCTTTGTTTTTGCTACGGGCCATTGCGTGGGCTGAAAATGGCAAAAATTGTGTCACACTTGCCTTATCAGCCCGCCATGAAACGGGCTGATAAGGCAAAAGTGACATCCGGAATGGCCATGTGGTGCTCAGAACTTAACCCACAAAACCATTGGAGTTCAAATCAAAGTTTGATTATAGTAATATGATGAGATACGACGTTTCCTGGACGAAGCTGAAGTGTACATTCAAATGATTCATTTGCAATCGTGGCGCTAGCGACTGGATGACTGAGCGGATGCGAGACTTGCGGGAAGGAGTCTAGGGTTCGATTCCGGATAAGGCTACGGGATTCGCTTTGTGGTATCCTAACGTTTTTGCAACCGAAGAGCACATTTTGGCTGCGGTGGGGTAGCGTATAATTGGGTAGTGGTGAATACTGGTGAGGAAGTCGTGACTACCGATTTCGCCCAGACTTCGCCCATGGGAATTATTTGAGCTGATGGACGCTGACCAAGAGTCTATCATTCTTTCTCTAATTATCACTTTGCTTGCACTACTTTCCATCAAAGGCTGAAGTCGAAGGTTGGAAAATATGTCTGACCACATTGGAGAAGAAAGTGATCCCTCTAACGTGGACAGCTTTACTCACCCATATCTATCGTAACCTCCGTAATATATCGAAATTTTAAAACAGGTATCATATCTGTGATCAGCACCCCAAATAACCCCTGTGGGCGATGTTTGGGCGAAATTTTTTCTTTCGTCCTCTCCTCGACCTCTGTAGTCGTGAAAGGCAGCAGTACCGGCTATTCTGCGTACACCCCGTTACTTACACACAGCCATTGTAACTTTCTGCCATCTATCGTTTCGACGAAAATGCTTGCCAGATTGATGATCTGCATTCCAGATAACCCTATAGATAAATTTGGGACGAAAAATCTTTTTCGATCTCCAGAGTTGAGGGAGTGAGTACAAGTGCTCCCATCTGCAATGCCGCGACCCGTTTCTGTAGGTGTATACGAGAATGTCAGGAAAAAATACACAGCTATATGAATACCATGAGGCGGATAAAGTAGCTGTACTTGGTAATAGTTAGTGAAACTGTGAAATATGCGAAAAGAATAAAAAGCAGTCTGCAAAGAAATCCGAAGAGCGATGAGCATGTCTTGATGATGGGTCAAATCAATCCTTGTCGATCGTGTTCACGAATGAGGTGACAGTGAGAAACACTTGCAAAACAATTAAAAACATTCCATAGAGGTCATATAGGGATGGCGTCTAACGGAACCTTCCTCAGCGGGACAAGCATCGTTTAATGGACGCGCGATATCGCTCCACACAACAAAATCTGCTTCTTCTACATCTGACAATAGGTTGAAAGCGGGGTTAGGACGCGAAGAAGCTACCCTGTCGAAGCCAAAGTGTAATCTTCCTTTACAAAAAGGCTAATCTTCACCTATGGACGCAGAAACCCCATCCCGTGGGGGGGGGGTGGTTTCTGCGTCCATAGGTTCGAACCCTTTACCCCCTCCCATGAGTCCGCCTCGCCATTCGCTCGGCCATCCAGTCGCTGCCCATCACGCTGCGAATGAATCGCTTGAATGTACACAATGTTGAATGTACACGTTCATCTAGGAAGCGTAGGAAATTATGTATTTCTATAGTCAAGGTTTAATTTAAACTACAAACCTTTTGTAAGTCAAGTTCAGAGCACGACAGGGCCATTCCAGGTGTCACTTTTGCCTTATCAGCTCGTTCTGAAGAGATACCATTTTTGCCATTTTTTAGCATTTTTGTCACCCAGTGGCCCGTAGCAAAAACGAAACACGGTTATGTGATCCTCGTCCGGTGCTTAACCTCACCATGTAGGTCACGTTGGTTAACTTTGGGGAGTTCATGGGCCTCCCTTGTTAGATTGCGCAACCTTAGTAATACACAGGTGTCGTGGCGCTTCAGCTTCTGCCCGACGGCCAGATCGTGCGAGATCCATTCATCCAATTTCTTTATTTTTTCCATCGCATCTAAGCGGCAACTGATAGTGCTGCTGTCGACGCCGAAATGTTGTACTAGCTTTTACAGCTTGACGCGGATCTGCTTGCACCAGGACTGGTTCGCGTTTCATTCCCCTATCCACCACTCGGGGACGCGCCACGTGGCTCTGCGACAATCGGCCCGAGATCCCTCTCAACAAGAGAGCCCCAAGGCTCCCTAGGGAGGCCCGCCAAACATTCGTAGCAAAGAAAAATCGACCAGAAATTGAAGTAGCAAAATCACCCATTTCATGTGCAACGTCCTAATACTAAAGTAGTTCATCTCATTCATCTAAATGAAACGTTCATTTAAAGTCGCATTCTTACTTACTTACTTACTTATCCTTGAGCGTTCTCTCACATCGAAGCAGGGTCCACTTTCGTAGAATGTGACTGCTAATTACTTGTGTCAGCTGCTTGCTCTGGGTGGAGACGGGCGGCCCTCAGGTCGTTATATAACGTCCAGCGATGCCTAGGTCTTCCACCACCTCTCCATCTTTGAACTTCCAGCTGTGGTGTTCTTTCCGCAACCAGCTCTTCGTTAGCACGCGGAACGTGAGAGAACCACCTTAGACAGTTCTCGCGCATCTCGAGTTGAGCGAGAGCGATGTCAAAACGCTGCCGCATGACCTCGTTATGGATGCGGTTCATACGTGTGATGCCTGCATTTTGTGGAGTGAGTCCCATCTTGTTTTTTGGAGCTGAGTCGCATGTTTACCTCCATCACTTCTAGAGATGCCTAAATGTTGAAATAGGAAAAGACGTTTTCTATGCTTCCATCCAGGAAAAGACGACACCCCAACGCCACCTTGGTCGCTTGTAATTCGTTGTAATGATTTGCAGTTGTCACGATTTACGTAATTGTACTTTTTCGCAGCATGCATTACAGTAACATCATCTTACATTACTGATACCGCTTTCCAATTATTTCTCTATTTTAAAATATTCAAAATAAAATATGTTGTGGTGACTGTTGCATGACACGATATTTACGATTGTGACAAAATTTTGCCTCTATCTCGGTGCCCGACAATGATGAAGTTGGTATGCATTAAGTGCCAGAATTATTAAAAAAAATTCTGTGTGATAGGTCACGAATTTTGAAGTTCGTTTCTCATTCTAAAGAAACTAAAAGAAAACAGGAAAAAACACTTATCTGGGGAGATTTAATGGTCGGGAACGAGAGAAAACCTGGTACGCCTGCTATCGCTTCAAGTACAGCAGCCAAAAATTTAATTTTCTTACATACCATGCTTCCTTGTGTTTGAACGTTACTAGAAACTGACTCATTGAGTTGATTTATATCATTGAACTTTCATGGTGTGAGCTACAGCTCTTGCCACTATGTAGCATTCATTAAAGAGCCAAGAAAATTACGGTACAAGGCTGTCTATATTCGACCTCCCGTAAGTCTAAAATGTTTAGTTGTGGTTCGCTGGATCTTTGCGGACATCTTAAAATGGCATTTGTCATCAGAACGGGCCTGGTGATATTCTTATCCCTACAGCACCGAAGAGGAAGGCAAAAATCTCTGCTTCTCCAAGGTTTTAAAAGCCTCAGGCGCTCTAGTCTGAAGGAAACTCATGTGTTTTGGGTGGGCTTGTCAGGGAAACGAAAGAAAAATCAGACATTACCTCACCTCCCCCCCTCTCCCTCCTCCCTCCCGCATCGGGATTAGTCGAGTGAAGGTTTATGGAAAGTCTCACCACGACAGCACATGAATCCTGTTATGAACAATGCGATACACAAAGACGAAGTCAGGAGCAATTGTTCTACGCTTGCAAGAGAACATCGAAGATGTGGAAACAAAAATGTTGGCCTTACGAGAACTTGTTGAGATCATTTGAAGCGCCTAGTTCAGATAACCGCTGCTTGATGCATGAAAGAGGATTCGGGCTAAATTAGTAAGCCATACTAGCAAGCAGTTTGGACGCTATCTTCACCTTTTTAATGACATTCTTTCGCTACTTATCAGCTTCCTCTTACCTAGAACTACATTGTGCATATCTTGTATCATTCATGTCAATGACTACCATACTATTCAGGTGAGCCTCAGCATCAAATCTGATTGATCAAGTTTGTTGATAAGTTCTCGATCAACACTCACGCATAACCGCGGTGCTGCTTCTAGAAGACGCAGTTATCCTCGGGGGCAGACATAAATCCAACGCCGCGCGAACTCCCCTGGCGTCGCGCACGGTGAGCGGCGAAATTGGACGAGTCGATCCGATGCTTCAACGGCTAGAAACCTTCCTACAGGGACATGCGGCGGCTGCGAGCAACGATACGCACTCGCAGCCAGCGTGGGGTCGCGGTGTGGCGCTGCAGCAAGGGTACCAGGGATGGGCGGAAATTTTGAAAATTTTCCCAGAAAACAGAAAACAGAAAATCGCTTTCGTCAGAAAACAGAAATCAGAAAACAGAAAAGCCAAAAACGCCAGAAAATCAGAAAACAGAAATCAGAAAACAGAAAATTTGGAAATTATCACACGATCTAATTATTTTACCCAAAGATTCATTTTTCCAGTAGCAAATGCTTTTGTATGACTAGAAATGTAGTCGTAGACCAGCGCTTTATTTTGTAAGCGTTTATAAAAATTTCTACTACATTCCAGTCTACTGCAATCAGCAAGTTGTAACTCTGGACTGATAGATCCTAGGAATCTTGACAACGTGAAACACGTGAAGTACACAACATTACTCATCAGCCCCGTTTCACCGCGAACGCCTCAATCAGATAATGGTCCCACTAGTAAGAAATTTTAGAGTACCGAACACGATGAATCAGTGATCACTGTTTCCATATTTCAACTCAATTGCTTGAGTTTGTAGACCCACTTTCCCAACATACTCTAAAGCTGTGCAGAGATTCGTTGAGTATTACTAGCTCCGCTAGAATCTGTATTCCTAGTTCGTTTCGTTCTTGGTCATACCTTTCCTTGTAGTAGCCTAGTTTCCGCGTAACTGAAAGTTCTCAGGCCAACTTACCAATGCTCTTTACAGCACCTAGTTACTTCTTAGCTGACTAAAGATGATGTGCACTGGCTTGGTGCCTTACAGTACAGTACGAGGTTTTGACTGAAGGGGCTGTCAGCACAGCAGATCTTAGGTGAAGGTGCTTTTTTGAATGAGTAGACACCATATAATGAAGACCGAGCATATACCCTCTTTATCACATTATTATTTCATCTCATATCTATATATCATATTAAATCTCAGTGGAAGACCAGCAGAACCGCCTTGCTGTATAGAGGAGTGCACGACATTAGCAACAATCGCCTGGTCTGCCTGATGTACGTAGTCTATAAGCTGTTAACTCGAGTCCTCCTGAATAGGATCGTCAGAACGCTAGATGAAGTACAGTCATGCGAACAAGCAGGATTTCAGAGAGGATTCAGTACGATCGACCACATACACATCATTACGAAGCTTATCGAAGTGTCGCGAGAGTACAAGCTGCCGCTGCACGTTCACCTGAAGAAAGCATTCGACTCTGTCGAAACTGAAGCGGTCGTGGAAGTCCTGCTCGTCCAGGGCGTTCCTACTGTGTACATCAGAGTCCTTCGAGAGCTGCAGAGTGGATTCACGACAAAGATCTCGCCATTCTACAACAATGTCGTTGCCAAAGTGAACAGAGAGGTTCGATGAGAGGGTACTATATCCCCGGTTCTCTTCTGCGCCACCCTTCAAAACGTCATTCGACAACTAGAATGGGAAGACATGAGAGTGAAAGACGACAGACGGCACCAACACCATCTAACACCGAGCGCTAGCCAGGCAGAGCAAATGCTTGCTGGCTTAGATCGTGTATGTGGAACATTGGACTGCAGCTGCATCTTACGAAGACGATGTTCATGAGGAACGGACAAGTTTCTGACGCCCCACTCTCACTCAATGGAACGAACATCTTCGAATGCTCCAGATACGTGTATCTGGGTCGTGAAGTCCAACTAACTAGCGCCGGAGCTGTGAAGGAGGATGCGAGCGGCTTGAGGAGCTGTCAAGAGAGTCGTGGAGAAGACGCAGAACGTCGGGTTCCGTACCCACCTTTTCGACTTTACTGTTCTTCCTGCCCTAAAAGGCGCATCAGAGACCTGGGCTCTACGAAAGCAGGATGAACAAGCGATCAATGTCGCGTAGCGGGGAATCGAGAGGACAATGCTCAGAGTGATACGACTCACGCAAGTGAGAGAAGGCCTCGAGACTTCCGAGCTTCGCCGACGTTCGAAGATCAGGGACGCTGTCGCATAGGCCAAGTCGTCGAAAATTAGGCGGGCCACGTAATGCGCTTCGCAGACACCGAGTGGACGAGAGCCATCACCGACTAGACTCCACGGGTTGTCAAGAGAACACCAGGATGCCCACCTACGCGTTGGTCGGACTTCGTCAAAGCCCTGAATAAACAATATGACGCTCTTCGTGTCCCTCGTGCGAAAAGGATTCTTTAGATACCCTGGCACGTGGCATGGACGTGTTGAGACGCTGCTGGTGCCCGCTTGAACAACTCGATGATCAATGGGACGACAGATGATATAAGTGATAAATGAGAAATTTCGTGTATCAGTACTGTATCATTACAGCAGCGAGATCGAAGGTAACTAAAACTTTTCTGTCTCTTACTAATTTGTGACACCAAGGGGGAATCTTCATAGTTAGAAAAGCAGCTTCGACGAAGGCTCCGCAGAAAGCGATATTGGGGATGACCGACTAACAGTGATCAATTTTTAAACCGGAGGTGGAGAATCGCCCCCCTACCCACAGTAGCTCTAGGACAAGTGGTTAGTTAATACATAACTTAATGCCCTCAGAATACTAGTTTTAAAGTTTTAATATAAAATTTTAAGTGATAGTTCATGAGTATGCGGCGCAATTACTACACGAGCACATCCAAAAACGCCACATGCTTTCCATTTAAGATGCTCTAGAAATACTATTGTGGAATGAAGCTCACTATTCTATAATACTTTTTGGATTCCTTTCATTAGATTTCTGTGATAACATTTTGTTCGTAACTCTATTTTCTGTTTTCTGGCCAATTTTTGGCCATTTTCCCAGAAAACAGAAAAAATTTGTCAAAAATAGCCCGAAAATCAGAAAACAGAAAACAGAAATTTCGCCCATCCTTGAAGGGTACCTCTTGTCATTACGGGGATGCATGCGAGTTGCGCGATGCGCCCAGCATGCTACAGCACGAAGGTCCCGAACTACCGCTGAACCGTTCCGCCTATGCCCTACAAGGAAAGAATCAGACTGCGAAACAGAAGCAACAGAAAGCAGCAACGGTTATGCTGCAACGGAGTATGCCTTCTTAAGCCTATGAAATAAGGGCTTCCTGAGTGCCCAGGAGTGGTATGATTCCAAAAATACATCTTGGACCTAAATGGGTAAAAAATCGTTTAAAAGTGAAACGAGGAGTCTCGCTTGTCCATAGAGAGCCCAATTTTTGTGCGAAAAGTTTTTATAGGCTGCTCCACTACATTGTCTTCTAATATTCGAGTGCTTTTGCCATCATCAGATTCATTTTATTTACATACCAGACGTTCTGCGGCCTCCCGGCCGCCAAACGTCTTGTTGGGGGCTTCGCCCCCAAACCCCGACCGTGTTCTTTTCTTCTTTAGGCGCTCTTACTTTCATTTCATTCTCCGAAGTACATGTTCTACTAAGACCTGAGGAACAGGCTGTGAGAGTCTCAATCCAAAGTGCATAATCTGCGGAAACATAAATGAATCCAATAGGTGTCGGTATACCGCTCGATACCGTTAACTGTCCGACAGTAATCATGTTCCTCCGATAACTTTAACTATTCTCCTTACCCTCACTCTCAACCCCGTCAATACCCCTTACACTTGTGCCGGAATGGAATAAATAAATGAATAAAGGCGTAGTGAGAGTCAAGTACGCGCACACTTAACAAAGCGTTTAAAAAGTTTTCTCATGAATGCTGTGCAAGGTATGATCTGTGGAACGACTTCTGGATCTGGACACACGTTGTACGACGTCTGGGTCACGTGTTCTGAATCCGGACGCATGTTGATATCGTCTGTGATGCATATGCTGGGCCCCAACGCACGTGTAACGACGTCAGCAGCACATCTTCTGAAGCCTGATACCCGTTGGACGATACTGATAAAAATCATGGTCCGCCCTTACTGGTCCCCTTCACTGGACCCCCTCCTTCAGTGGTCCCACCTTCACTGGTCTCCTTTACCGTCTCTCTCTCCCCCCCCCTTATACTGGTCCTCTCTTTATTGGGCCTCCTTCACCACTCCCCCCCCCGCTTCTGGTTCCACCTTTGCTGGTCTCCCCTTTGCTGGTCCCTTTTATTGATCCCCGTTCCTCCCAATTTACCAGTCCACCTTCACCGGACCCTCCCTAGCAGTGGTCCCTCTTAGTGGTCCCCTCTTCACTGGTCCTTCTTTCCACTCCCCCCCCCATTACTGGACCCTCCCCTGCAGTGGTCCCCTTAGTGGTCCCCTCTTAACTGGTCCTCCTTCTTTCCATTCCCCCCCCCCATTACTGGATCCTCCCTGCAGTGGTCCCCCTTAGTGGTCATCTCTTCACTGGTCCTTCTTTGCACTCCCCCCCCATTACTGGACCTGCAGTGGTCCCCTTTACTGGTCCCCTCTTCATTGGCCCTCCTTCATCACTACCCCCCCCCCCATTACTGGACGCTCCTTTCCTGGTCCCCCATTACTGACCCCTTCACTGGTCACCCATTGGTGACATGTCGTCTGAACCGGGACACCCCTTGCACGATATCGATGAGACCCCTTCTTAACCCAAGCGTTCATTCCGCAACATCGGTGACACCTCTTCTGAACCTAAACACCGACTCCGCGACATGGGTGGCACAACTCCTGAACTCGGACGTCTGTCGAGCGACGTCGGTAACAGGGATGAGCGGATAATGAATTTTTGAAAACCGGATAACGGATAACGGATAACTTTGCCCGAAATGGCCGGATAACGGAAAAACGGATAAGGAACAAACAACAAAAATTAAAATTCGTTTTAAATTGCTCTAGTTTCAAAAGCAGACCAGGACTTAAAGACTGTTAATTTATAAGCCATTTCTAGACATTTTAGTAGTGTTTTTCAAACGTTTTGCAGTCGCCACATTAACAACGCTCTATGATGTTTTCTGCTCATCCGAAGGAAGACAAACGCACAGCAACATACCCGTCCTTGACCTGCATTGTCTTATTTATCAGCCCTACTCTGCGCTTAACTCTTTTTTTCAATTGGAGCAGTTGAAATATAGAATAGTCCTTGGAAGAGCAATTCTTCCGATGTCTCTAGAAATAAGAAGGCAGGAGACATCCAGCCAAACAAACTTCACATAACGTCTTGATCCTACACATGCTATGAGCCGTTACTGTTGTTGCTGCTCGATAGCATCACACAAGATCCAAGGTAGTTGAACGTGGAATTATCTGGGATGGATAAAACACTAACTTTTGGGTAGTAACTGCAAGCAATTGCGTACGGCAAACACACACTCAAAGAGTTATGACATCCAGGCCTTCTGGATCTGAGAAAGAATATCCGACCCATCCCTTCTGGAGCAGAGGAAGCATATCCGACCCAGCCCCAAAGCGAAGGTGTTCTCCATGTTGCAGATAAGTTTCACAACAAAAAACTCAGAAATTAAAACAAATCTACATGTCTTCAGCACCCACGGAGATAATTTTGTTTAGTAGTTTATCGCTCCCCTAAAATTTTCAAAGAAGAAGTTGCTTACTCTATGTATTTGGATTAATCTTATTTCTTTTGCTAGTATTCATTGTTGTGCTGCAGTGTTTTTTGATAATTCACGACAGCATATGGCTAAAAAGGTGCCATTACCGTCTGCAATCGAATCGAACATACTGCAATCGTGTAACCACAAATGGTACGATGGAAAGATCGGCGGTAAAAAATCTGTATCTGTAATCTGTAAGAGTACTGTATCTACTCTTCAAATGAATAATCTAATCAAATATTCAAACATTTTCCAGTTTTTGACGCACAACTTTGAACTTAAAAACAGAGTTTTGTCCCTTTAGAGTCTCTCATCATTTACCTATTACTGTCTTTGGATCTTGCTCTTCGTTTGTCTTTCATCAGGTTTCCCTCCTCCACTTATATCACGTGGCTTAATGCCACTCGATCAATGAACACTATTATGGTCTCACATTATGCCGCTATGTTTAGTGGTTCTGCCGTTTTCTACCCACGTTTTGACAATGCATCCGTCTGCACACGTACTATCGGTTCAGGTGGCCCAGCCTCCGAACGTCAGCGTAACACTCATCTTATAAGCAGGAGGAACAGCAGGGCTCCGCCGGGCCGACGCGCGCGCGACCGCACGACTCAAAATGAGTATCGCTGCCGCCCCCACATGCGGCACACCTTTGCCTTATTTCAACGTTTCTTGGAGATGGTATATGAATATGGCTTGAACAGGACGATCAACGACAGTTTATACAAGAATCCTGGTCATGTGGATGGTTTCTAGCGTCAGTATTTGCCATCTACTACATCTTCGGTCAATTTTTACCCGTGATGTTTTGTTTATTTTATGGTTATACTACGGAAAAAGGTCACTATCACCCATTCTCGGACCAATCGTCCTGCTGCAGATGTTGCCTATGACATTCTGTGTGATTTTAAGTTCCTTGCAAGAAATGTGGTCTGGGAGCTTAAACAATGAGAACATTTCGTGCTCCGCGGCTAACCATGCCTCACCGAGCGCACGTCTGCGTTTCAGCACCGCAACGTCGCACGCGGCTAGCGCGCGACGTCGCGTTGTAGTTAGTTCTGGAGCCCAGTTATCCTACTATATACATGAAAGAGTTAGCGGCTGTCCGTCCGTCTGTCTGTCCGTCCGTCCGTCTGCTCATCCGTCTGGCCTTTCCTAGAAGTCGAGTAGCAGACGTCCATGTTCAGACGAGGTGCCACCCACGCCGTGTCGAGGCCGTCAGCAGAAGTGTCACCGATGTCGCGCAAAGAGCGTTCCAGTTCGAAAACATATGAGCGACGTTGCTCAACAGGCGTCCGAGTTTAGAAGATGTGTCACCGACGTCGTGCAACAGGCGCTCGGATTCAGGAGGCATGTTTGCGATGTCGCGCATTGGGTGTTTGGGTTCAGAAGACATGTCACCGAGGTCATGCAAGGGGTGCCTGGGCTCAGAAGAGGTACTACGAATTTTATGCAAGTAGTGTCTGAGTTCAGAAGAGGTGTCACCTACGTCGCGCAAAGGGTGTTTGGATAGCGAATACGTGTAAGGGGAGACCACTAGAGAGGAGACTAGTAAGGGGGGTCCAATGAATGGTGGGAGGACCAGGGAAGGGAGGAGGGGGTACAAGTAAGGGTAGAACCTTTAATGGAAGCCAGTGAAGGGGACCAATAAAGAATACCCCTAAGATGAGGGTGGGGCGGGGTAATAAGGGGGAGGGGAGGAAAGTGAGCGGGAACCAGTGAAATGGGAGGGTGCTGTGAAGGGGGGGGGGGGGAAACGGTAAAGGGGGATCCATTAGAGGGCCAGTGAAGAGGGAACCAGTGAAGGTGGGATCAGAAATGGCGGTCATTGAAGGGGAGGGGACCAGTAAGTGGGATCAGTGAAGATGATGCCAGTAATGGAGAGCTGTGAAGGGGGCTGGGCAGTAAAGGAGGAACCGGTAAATGGGACCCTTAATGGAGATTAGAGAAGGGGACCAATAAAGGGTACCACTTCGGTGATGGGAGACAATAAGGAGGGGGGGGCAAAATGGGGGACAGCGAACGGGAACCAGTGAAGTGGGAGAGACCCGTGAAGGGTGGAGGGACCGTTAAAAGGAGAACCAGTGAAGGGACTGTCAAAAGAGAGGGAACAATGAAGAGGGGACCAGTGAAGGTGGACCAGTAATAGAAAGGAGATCAGTGGAAGGAACCTGTATAAGGGAGGACCAGCACTTTTGCCTCTATCGTCCAACATGTATGATCAAGAAAATGTGCCACAGATCAAGCATTGCGAAGCATGCGTTGGATTTTCAGATGACCATTGAAATGCAGTGAGTGTGTGCGTGTACATGCCTGACTGATGCTCACCACATTTATCTGCATGTCTCTGGCTGCACAGGGGTAAGGGGTATTGAGTATTGTCTGGGGAGGCATTCCTGTAAAGCCATTTTTTCACTGTAACGCGAATAAGAAGGCCTAGGCAGGGCGTTCTATTCTCGGGGTTTGGGGCGAAGCCACCAACCAGACGTTTGGCGGCCAATAGGCAGCTGGACATCTGGTAGACTACAATTTCAGTGATTTCCCTAATCATTTCGTATGATAGGTCCGAACTAACCTGTGCGGGAACTTTCGTCCACAAAACGTATAGGGCTGTCTTACATACAAGATGACCCCTCCAAGCCAATTTGCGCCCATTATTTTGTAAATGAATTTTCTGGTATGCGTCGGTACCTCGGCAGTTAAGCCTTTATTCGGGCAGTCGTTTGAGCAACCGCTCAGCACCGCGCACATAGCTCAAGAATGCCGCGTGCTCCGGTCGCTCGCCTTTTATAGCCTTCGGCGGGGAGAAACCACGCCTCCCTGTTCCTATTGAGTGGGCCGGCGGGCTCGGTTGCGGCGCACCGGAGCCACGGCCAGGCACACACAAAATAATCAATACAGCACGTTTCCTACGAGAACTACTGGCTAGAAACAATTCAAACTCAGAAAACAACAACTAAATACAACAAATAAACATCGTAACACAACAATAAAGTAGAAATACAGGCAAGACACAGCGACCCCTACTTGACGTGCCCAGGAGGAAGTAAGAGTTGTCCCAACTATTCTATTTCGAAAATCGTCGCGTAGCTACAGGTTGTCCTTTTCCTTCGTCGCTCCTTCTGCATGAGGTTGACGCTTCCCGGTGGTGTGGGGCTCGATGTCGTTTTTCCTGTTGGTGTGGAACGCTCTGCGACCTATCGCGTGGCTCCTCAAATACGATGGGCCGCGTGTGCCTTGCCCTCTGAGGGTCCTCGCTGGCGCAGAAATTTGGCGTTTTTCGTCTCGTCGATGTTTCGAATTGAGGGCTTTTTCTTTACGTAATCGTTCGCACAACTCCTCGGTGGCTGTCGTTGATCAGCAGCCTTGCCTTTTCCACAAACAAAAACACCTCCTATCCATTGAAAGAGTTTTATTGCACCCTCGGCGGGGTGGAGCTTTCATTTGATTTAGTTTTCCAACATCTCATCGTATTGAGGCCTGGAAGTTCCGATACGGCGCCGTCGAATTGGGAGCATACTTCTCCCATGTGGGTCCGCTCTGTGTCGATGTTGTCCTCATACGGCTCAGGTAGGAACATCAGGGTTCCGTCCGCTTGCAGGTGCCTCGCTAGACCTACCAGAACTCGCATATGGATGTACTCCGAGAGTTTTTCCGGCGACACGGTTATTAATGAACTGGTGATTTTGATATCCATCAATTTCTTGGCAAGATTCTGCCAGTCCATGTAAGCATACACCAATACATGGTCGGCTCACGCTACATTCGTGTGCACTGGAACGAATGCTGCCGACAAGGCGATAAAGACTGTCGACGGCTTGGATTGTGTGACAGCTTCCTCTAACTGGTTAAGCATTCCGATGGCCGGGGTCAGGTACGCTCCAGCGTACGTATAGTACGGAAGCATCGAAGAGGTCGTACGCTCCAATTTGACTCCCTGCGTGGCCTCGATTGCCTCAACGTAGTCGACGCACCGGTGTCGATGTGCGTCGGTCGCTACAGCCAACCTATACAGCGTCAAATACATGAACTGCTTCTTGCGGAGCTCCTGCTCCTTCCTCTCATCGCTCCAGCACTCTTGCTCAGCAATCAAGGCTGCGTTGGCGAGTTCGAACATGCCGTCGACTCGCTTGGAGCGGATCATCTGATGCTGCAAGGATGGAATGGCGACACGGGTACGCTACCCGAAAAGAACACAACCACAGCGATAACGCAGGTTCAGCGGGTGGTCGACGCCGATGAGCACCCTGGGCTATCGTTTACCTAAGTGTATTCTCTCCGACCAAGGAGGTGAATTCAACAACATGCTGGTACAGGAGCTACGTGCAGTTCTCGGAATCGAGCATGTGCATAGCAAGGGGTAGCCCATGGGATAACAGCGTTAGTGAAAGGTTTAATCAGACTTTGCTTCGAAAGAGAATGTCTGTGCCGGTTGAATGGGACACAATTCTTCCCTACTGCAAATCCGCATACAATACCACATTGCACGAATCGACGAGAATCTCCAGTCGATTCGTGCAATGTGGAGAATCTCCATTCGATTCGTGCAATGCGGTATTGTATTTCGAATCTTCTTGCTGCATGGTGTCGACCCCTCAGTCCTATGGAAGCCAGTTACGGGAAGCGAACCCAGAAAGTATACAGTCGACATAGACAGTTAGCTCAAGAACTCGCTGTTGGTATTCGGTTAACCGGAGAGTATGCGCAAGAGGTGAATCGGAAGATGAGGGAGCATATGAAAGCTGCCTATGATCGGGACATGAAAGTGAGCCGCAATCTACCAAAGGATGGTGATCGGGTATACATGGAAATACCCTCTCTTAAGACTTTTTCAAGTTTTCAAAACAGCTAGTCAGTGGAAAGACCATTACCGGGTGATCAGCACTAGTGACTGAGATAAATCGCAATCATGAACCCATTAGGGTATCATTCGATGCGTTGAAGAACTTACCTCGTGAGATCCCTGACGACCCCATAAACACGGTTAAAATAAACGTGGAAAAAGGGGCAGGCCAAGAAGGATCGCGCGTATTAACAATGTTCGTTGTTCCAGGATGCTCATCGGCGTCGACCACCCGCTGAACCTGCGTTATCGCTGTGGTTGTGTTCTTTTCGGGTAGCGTGCCCGTGTCGCCATTCCGTCCTTGCAGCACCAGATGATCCGCTCCAAGCGAGTCGACGGTATGTTCGAACTCGCCAACGCAGCCTTGATTGCTGAGCAAGAGTGCTGGAGGATGAGAGAAAGGAGCAGGAGCTCCGCAAGAAGCAGTTCATGTATTTGACGCTGTATAGGTTGGCTGTAGCGACCGACGCACATCGACACCGGTGCGTCGACTACGTTGAGGCGATCGAGGCCACGCAGGGAGTCAAGTTGGAGCGTACGACCTCTTCGATGCTTTCGTACTTACTACGCTGGAGCGTACCTGACCGCGGCCATCGGAAAGCTTGACCAGTTAGAGGAAGCTGTCACACAATCCAAGCCGTCGACAGTCTTTATCGCCTTGTCGCCAGCATTCGTTCCAGTGCAAACGAATGTAGCGTGAGCCGACCATGTATTGGTGTATGTTTACATGGACTGGCAGAATCTTGCCAAGAAATTGATGGATATCAAAATCACCAGTTCATTAATAACCGTGTCGCCGGAAAAACTCTCGGAGTACATCCATATGCGAGTTCTGGTGGGTCTAGCGAGGCACCTGCAAGCGGACGGAGCCCTGATGTTCCTACCTGAGCCGTATGAGGACAACATCGACACAGAGCGGACCCACATGGGAGAAGTATGCTCCCAATTCGACGGCGCCGTATCGGAACTTCCAGGCCTCAATACTTTCAGACATTGTGTGGAGTGGGCAAAATAACCTTGAGATTGCAGTCACCAACTGTTCCGAAAAACCGAGTCTCTTTAGAGTTGGAGAGCGGATAGGAACCGTTGAAGAGGCATAGTTTGATGAACTGAAACCTCTAAAGTATTGAGATAACGTGCTCGAGCGCACAGCGAACAAGGTTCAAGGAAGAGAAGAAATGCTGCTCAACCTTTTTCCGAAAAGAAGAAAAATTTTCGGATGACAAAGCTTAATGCCTTAGTGTGACATATTTGCAGTCACCGACCTTGAGCTTTCCCAAACGACATTGGTTGAGCATGACATGGATACGGGGCCTTAGTGTGACGTATTTGCAGTCACCGACCTGGAGCTTTCCCAAACGACATTGGCTGAGCATGACATGGATACGGGGACGCCCAACCGATTCAGCAGAAGGCGCGCCCTATCCCTATGAGCGCACTATTGGAGTTACTTCAGATGTCAGATTTTGACTGATTTGCAGGAGCGGAGGATAATAGGATAATAGAGCTTAGTAAGTCTAGCTGTCCTCGCCTACTGTGTTAGCCCAGAAGAAAAACGGAACGCTGCGCTTTTGTGTGGACTACAGGAAACTCAACAAAGTCATGAAAGTGGATAGCTATCCTCTGCCGTCCATCGAGGCGATATTGCAGAGTTTGAAAGGAAAGCATTCTTTTTGACTTTGAACTTGGCAGCTGACTACTGAGAAATAGCTGTTTCAGCTGTTTCAACACCCACCTTCCTGCTTCTAAAATGTCCAGTCAGCAAGCCAGAGTGCGCTTCATCGAACACCTTCCTTCGCCGTGAGGGTAGCAACACTCTTCTGGGCACTTTTTTATTGTCTTTAAATTTCGGGATACCTTTTTTAATAGCAAAGTCCGCGATCTTTTAGTTAGCCTTCACGCGAGGAAGAACCACTTTCCTCCTTGATGTCCTCCTTCTAAGGCAGTCAAGACCTTACCGTAGACCTCATGCCGACGTAATTCCTGTGACCAATCCGGTTCACTTGTAACACAAGCTACAATAAGCTCGTTAGGAATGGGTTCAGTACCGCTCGGATTTTCTATTGGCACAACCCCTCTGCTCAGTGTGAGTGTAACTCGATTCGCAGCACCTTTCACATAGATAATTTTCAGGTTATATTTCTGCACCACGAGCCCCATCTCGTGGTGCAGAAATATAGCCTGGATTTTTTGAGGAGCCATTAGACCGCTTAAACATTTCAGAGAGGGCTTGGTGGCAGGTATACACTTCTACCGGAGGCCATATACAGAAACTTCCGCAGAGCGAGCCCCACAGCGAGCGCCTCAATGTCCGCCACATTGTAATTCCTTTCGCTACGGGTAAGACCTTTAGAAGCGAGGCAAACCGGAACCGAACATGGTACCCATCTTGACTAAAGGCTCGGTTGAATTCGAAACGGTTTCGAACCACTCCTTGCTGCCTCTATATCTTGCGCTAACATCGGTCCCTCTGCGAAAACTTTTTTAGCTTTTCAAAGCAGTGTTTTTTTGAACTATCCCATTTAAATTCGGTTTTCTCCGAAGTCAGCTCGTGTAAGCGTCCAACGACTTTAGGGAACCCTAGGACAAATTTCCCATAAAACAAACACATGCAGAGAAATGCCGTAACTCCAAACGCGTTTGAGGAAGGGGATAACGCATTGTGGCCTCTATCTTGGCCTGATCAGTGTAGAGCCCTTCGTGGTCGATTACATGTCCAGGGAGTTCCACATTTTGCGCCATCAGCACGCACTTTCTGGGATTCAGCCTAAGACTTGCGTCAGAAGGACAACTAGGGCTCTTTCAAGCATTTCAAGGTGCCATTCCCTTGACTCGGTTGCCACCATAACGTCGCATAGGTAGCGGATTACTTCTCATTGCCTAGCACGTTCTCTAACACCACGTGCATTAGCCGCTGAAAGCATGGAGGGCCTGCTAACCCAAGGTAGGACGCGGAACTGATATAAACCCCCAGTAGTAGAGAAGGCATACTTCTTTCTCGCACTTTCCGAAAGGCTTATTTCCCAGTAGTCCCCTGCCAAATCCAATGTCAAAAAGAACCGCTTTCCTTTCAAACTCTGCATGTCATGCTATGTCATGTCGTATCTATGTCATGCTCAACCAATGTCGTTTGGGAAAGCTCCTGGTCGGTGACTGCAAATATGTCACACTAAGGCATTAAGCACTTTGTCGTCCCAAAATTTTTCTTCTTTTCGGAAAAAGGTTGAGCAGCATTTCTTCTCTTCCTTGAACCCTGTTCGCTGTGCACGTTATCGTACTGCATTATGTGATCCCTGAAACAATCGCGAGTCATTCAACCGTTGTTCGAAATGCGCTCTAATTTCACCGTCCGCTTCTGCAGATGTCGCTTTCGGCGTATGCGAGATGTCACTTTTGAACATATCACTGTAACCTGCTTGAATGGATAGCTTGTGGATGAACGGAGAGATTTTATCAGAGAGTGCTGTACGAAAACCGTGCTCTGTTCTCTCCACTTGCTTCAATTCTGTAGCTCATCACTCATGATGCTGCACTTGTCGAGAACTATCTCGCTTAGAGACTCGACAAAGGACGCGGCTGCTTTAGCCGTCTTGCGTCCCTTCCCGTTAGATGAAGACGGAACGCTTTCGAGTTTCTCTAACTGATCGTGAATAACCTCAACCGATGGTCGAGTTGGGCTCCATTGAGGTCAGCTGATCCGAAGTGCTGACTTTTCCAGGAGAAGCTTCTCAAGTCCCGCGGACGTGACGTCATTGCCACGGTCCGCCACTGCTTGCGCACACGTTCTCTGAAAGACAACGTGTGATGCAATGTGTACGGATCCCTGCAGCAGCGTAGTCTGCAAAAAGGTGAATCAGCACGCCTTAGCCGCTTTACTGTCACTCCTTCCTGGCAACCGTATATACCCTGGCGCGCACGAGCGTTCACGCACTATACATTGGATCCGATCAAAAATCTTCGGATAATTGGATGATTCGGATAACGGCGATTTTGCGAACCCCGGATTTTTGGATGATCTGATAACGACAATTTCGGGAACACCGGATTTTTGGATGATTCGGATAAGGGCGATTTTGACAACCTCGGATTTTTTGAATCGTTTGGATAACGTCAATTTCGCGAGCACCGGATTTTGGATGATTCAGATCGGGATATCCAAATGTGATATCCGAAAGTAATTCATTCGATACGAGTGTGAGAAGTATGCGAGGGTCCCCGGTGCGAGGACGGCATCGGAGGGCAACTGAGCTAGTCCGAAAGTCCCGTAACGTAAGCAGGACCCGCTTAGCAACGTTGAATGTGGGTACGTTGACGGGCCGCTCGTGCGAGTTGGTAGAAGCACTGAAGCGTAGAAGAGTTGATTTCTGTGCGGTGCAGGAGACCAGGTGGTCCTGCCGCAAGTCAAGAGACATAGGACGTGGCTTCAAGGACGTTCTATGCGGTTCGCTGAGGGGCGACTCTTCCGCTTTTTCTTTGCGAATGCTTCGCAGAAGGGCTGTTCCGATCACGCCAAGGATGAGTTTTGGAGCCTGCTTGATGAGAAGACAGCAGAAGTACCGTCGAAGGACGTCTTCATTGTCGCTGGTAACGTTAACGGGCATGTAGGCGCTACGAAAGACGGGTACAGCTGTCATGGTGAGTACAGCTATGGGTTGCGTAACACAGATGGTGACCGTATCCTTGAATATGCGGATTCGCATAACCTCACTATAATGAACACCGTGTTTCGTAAACGCAACTCCCACCTTATCTCGTTCTATAGTGAGAACAACATGACGCAGATAGATTTCGTCCTTGTGAGCGATCGTGACCAAAATCTCGTCAAAGACGCAAAGATCGTGCCGTATGATCGTCCGCTGATCTGTACTTTGAAGATCGCCCCTCCGAGGGTGCAGCAGGTTGAGCGATGCGGAGCTGCAAGAATCAAGTGGTGGCGAATGAGGGAGCAGGAAGCAGCTGTGATTTCTCGCGTACGGTTACCGACAGCCACGACTGTCGACGAAACGACTGTTGGAAGAAAGCGACCGACGCGATACTTCAAGCTGCGAGGTCAGAACTTGGCACTACGGAGCCTGGACGACGAAAGGTCGACATGCAGGCATGGCTGTGGACGAACGATGTGAAAGAAAAGGTTCGAGAGAAGAAAGCGCCTTATCATGTGCTTTTCGGCGACAAGACCGCCAATAACTGGCAATGGTACCACGAAGCGAAAAAAGCTGCCAAGAAGGATGTGGCCGTTGCAAAATCCACTCATTACAATGATGTCTACGAAAAGCTTGAGTCGCGCAATGGTAAGCGGTATTTGTACCGACTTGCGAAAAACTGTCATCGCCAATCCGAGGATATAGAGAAGTTCTTTGGCATCAATGATGAGAACGGCCATCTTCTGATAGAGCGCAAAAAGGCTTTGAAGCGATGGTGCGATTATTTCGAGGGAATCTCGACTGAACAGCTCCCTCATCCTGCCGTCCCTTCTGTGGCTCATATCCACGGTACCGTCCACAAAATCACTGTGGAGGAAACTGTCGCGGCTCTGAGGATGATGAGATCGGGCAAGGCGACTGGTCCAGATGAGTTCCCAGCTGATTTATGGAAGTCGAAGTTCTGGTACTCTGCTGAGTGGTTGGTCAACTTTTTCAACCAGTTTGTAGCGGAAAAGATGGTGCCTGATGTTTGGCAGGAAAGTACGACGATCCCGATGTGGAAGAAGAAGGGCTGCTCAAATTACCGTCCGATTCGCTTGCTGTCGCACAGCATGGAGATCTTTGAGCGAGTTGTCGATGGACGAATTCGGGACATCTTCCAGCTTTCCAGCAATCAGTGCGGTTTCGTGGCTGGCTGTGGCACCGTTGATGCCATACATGCCGCCCGTCTTCTGGTAGAAAAGCATCGCGAGAAACAGAGGCCGGTGCATCTTGCCTTTCTCGACTTGGAGAAGGTTTTCGATCGCGTACCGCGTGAGGTTAGATGGTACGCACTACGACAGCACGGTGTTCCCAAAGAACTTGTTGAGTGGGTGCGAGTGCTATGCTCTTGTTCAAAGAGTCGTCTGCAAGCTGCAGCAGGAACCTCAACGGAGTTTCCTATAACTGTTGGGGTGCACCAAGGATCTGCGCCTTTCCTGCTCCTCTTTATTGTCGTAATATATGCCATTACGCGAGATCTTCATAAGCCCGTCCCTTGGGCGTTGCTATATGCTGATGACGTGATGCTCGCCTGCGAAGACAAAGGTGAACTCGAGCGAGATGTGCAAGCTTGGTGCGACCACCTGGCGATGTTCTTACTCAAATTGAACGTCAAGAAGACTGACCGAAAAGATTAACGGTACTGAGCTTCCACGCACTTCGGTGTAAATACTTGGGATCAGCAATAGCCTCTGATGGCAGTCTGATGGTTGGAGTGAACTCACGCGTGAGTGCAGCTTGGTCCAAGAGACGATCGATGACTGGAGTACTCAGCGACAAGAAGATGCCAGAGCGCTTTAAGTCAAAGATCTATAAAACCGTCGTCCGGCCGGTAGCGATGTACGGAGCTGAGTGTTGGCCTGCGACAAAGGAAACGGAAAGTCGCCTCAGCGTAATGGAAACGAAGATGCTGCGCTGGATGGCTGGAGTCACGCGCCTGGATCTCATCCAAAACGAAGCTATTCGGATGCGATAGCTGACAAGATGCGAGAAGCTCGCCTGCGATGGTACGGCCACGTTCTACGTGGAAAGGAAGACAGCGTTCGTAAGATAGACCTTAACTTTGAAGTGTCTGGAAAGCGGCCTAGAGGGCGCCCGAAGCAGCGATGGGCTGATACGTTACACAAGGTCTTTAAAATAGGTGGTGTCCACCCTAATCTAGCACGGGATCGGGAAAGATGGCGACATGGCACCAGAAAAGCGGACCCCTCCATGAAGCGGGACAAACGCTGAAGAAGAAGAAGATTCATTCGATACAATGGATCCGATCGAAAATCTTCGGATAATCGTATGATTCGCATAAAGGCAATTTCGTGGAACCCGGATTTTTGGATGATTCGGATCGGGTTATCCGAATCGGATATCCTTGCACGCTTGCGAACGCCAACGCAGACGCTCGGTGATCTGCCAGAGAGCGGATTGGCCTACACACAACATGACCTGTGCTCCGCCCTCCCTCCTTGAGACTACACTGCTTAACAAGTGGCAGAAATCCTCACCGTAGACGTGTGAAACGACCAAAGGGCGGACAGTTAGGGCTTCGGTTAGGCCCTCAAATGAATTCTCTGGTATGCATCGCTTCCTCGGCACTTGAGCCATTATTCAGACAGTCAGTCTGAGCAACCGCTCAGTACCACGCACACAGCTCAAGAATACCGCTTGCTTCGGCGGTCGCCTTTTATGGCCGTCGGCGGGGAGAAACCACGCTTCCCTGCTCCTATTGGCCGGCCGGTGGGCTAGGCTGCGGCGCACCGGAGCTGCAGCCAGACACACAAAATAATCAATACAGCACGTCTCCTACGAGAACTACTGTCTAGAAACAATTTGAACTCAGAAAACAATTACTAAATACCACAAATAAACATCGTAACACAACAATAAGGTAGAACTACAGGCAAGACACAGCGATACCTGCTTAACATGTATACAAAAGATTGCGCTGTTTCTCAGGGTATGAAAAGCCCACAATCACCTCTCCCCTTTGTATGCTTCACCATAGGGAGGTTCAGCTGTTTGTCTCACCGTAATCAGGGCGACGTGTCCCAATCATATTACTTAGCCTCTACCGCGTGCCACGACCCGGTTGGAATACACCAATCCCACCTCAGTTATCTTTCCCCTGAGAGGTTCATGAGCAAGGTTATCGACAAGTTCAATCTGATGATAAGAAGTTGAGCGCCTTTATAAGTAGGTCCCATTTTTGCAGCGTCTGCAATGTCCGACAGTTATAGCGACTGGAGTGATGACAGCAGAGTAAGGAGACGCTTCTATGATGCTGATCGCTGAACTTTACTACTCGTCTTTACAAATGCAGGCAGCAACTTGCTTACCGCGCTCTAGATAGCCAGTTCAACTGCTCTTCGTTCCTCTATTATTCAACCTGCAATGAGCTGACTGAAGAAGGCTGTTGGCGCTATATGGGTTTGGGGGATTTCCCTCCTAGGCGTGGATTTTTCAATGTACAGCTTACGGTAGGACAACAAGTTGTGTTTTCCGTGGCGCAGCCCATTCCAGCTCTAGGATTACGTTGGAATATGAGGCTATAGCAAGAGAAATGAGGAAGAAAACCGGTCATCACAACAAAGCACTTCCCCTTCTCCTCCCCTTTCCTCGTCCTATAACGCTCTGCGCGATGATGTTAACTGTGGGCAAGATTGGGTGGAATCCAAGGTCGATCTGTGTTTTAGCGTGTAAGAAAGGCGGAGTAGTCTTCCATCTGCTGAGAAAAATGCGCAACGTCTGCATAAGTGTGTGTTATCAGTTGAACCGAAAACTTATGATCGCGGTTATTCTTCCTTCGCTACGCCGCGAGCGCGCATCGCACGCACGCACCCGCCGCAATATTCTCACGCATCTTTGCGACAGAGCGCGAAATCTTTCCTTCATAGCTGTGCGCGCTCAGGGGGAGTGCGCAGCTGGGGTTCTCGCAGCATCCAGGGTGTGTGCCATCCAAGCTGCCCCTGTGGGAACTGCTTTTGTCGCTCAGGGAGAGTCCGCGGATGAATTCTGCGCTCTTCGAGCGCAGAATCAGGCTAGGGAAGGGACTCCAGGGTGTGTGCCATCCAAACTGGCCATGTGGGAACTGCTTTCGTCGCTCAGGGAGAGTCCGCGGATGGATTCTGCGCTCGAAGGCTAGGGAGGGACTCCAGGGTGTCTGTCATCCAAACTACCCATGTTTCCACATTTCCACTGCAGTTTCCACTGCTTTCCTCGCTCAGGGAGAGTCCACGGAGCAGTGAGCAGCCACCGACCGACCATCGGCCGCCTTCCACATCGACTGACCGCGCTGACCTCGTTTTCCACGTTTGCCACGTGTCCGCGACGCGACCGCTCGCGGCGCAGCGAAGGAAGAATAGCCGCCATCAAAACTTATACAGATTCAGTAATACATTCCAACATCCTTCCTGATGAGTATGAACAAACTTGAATTGACAAGAATTTTTTGCGCGCCATGGAGCAACGCTGTTACAGTAAGATTGCGCGTGGGCTTAAGTGTATCCGGTGTAGCGGTGGAAACACGCTGCCGAGAGCTACAGTATGCCAATATCCTGCCGCTGCGGCCGTTTCGCATCCGTTTTGGAACATACGCGTACCAGGCATCAGAGGATGATGCCCTGAAAGTAATCGCTCCGATCCAATTGACTATACATGCAAGGCATGAGAAGATTAAAGTGCAGCGTTATCTAACAATAACATGTATGCCATAGTGGTGTGAGTACTATTATCATGCGGTTACTCCGTAGAAGGTTTCACTCCTTTAATAAATTGGATTTTTTTTATTTTTCAGCTCAAATAGCAGTGTCGATCATAGGAAAAGGCGCAAATATGGTCCGGGGGGGGGGTCACTCCCTACTCAGTGGTTATAGGCCCTGGTAAAAAGGCACATTTATGTACAGTTACATCATAAATGGCTTACCTCGGTTCACTGTAGGGGTAGAACACACTATTGCTGCTAAAAATCCGGTTTCAAAGGGCAAATAGGGCTGTACTACATAGTGAACCCCCCCCCCCCCCGGACCCTAGACCCTAGATCCGCCTAGGAAAACATTGTGGTAGCTAGTGCTATGAAACTGGTGCATCAATACAGATTCTCCTAAAAAAATGTTGTCACTATCTGAGTGTCTGAATGGTCATAAACTCCTAGCTTTCCAGCAACTTGTACCTTGTTTTGTACGGCAAGAAATAGAAATCTAAGCGCGACTTTGAGGTTTGGATTCGTTCACTCGTCTAATGGCTCACGATGCTCACTACATTGATAGCTTGAGTGCCATTCACACGAATTTGTCCGTTGGAAGGATGTACGATTTCTTAAATTTTTCTATCACTTCTTGGTTCTATGCAACAATTTACTGTCAAAGCCGCTTAAAACTTTGGGTCGGAACAAGTGCAGCACGTGAACATGAATCTCTAAAGTGTGCCTAGAAACGTACAATCATGCGAGGAGGTCTGAAGTGTATCAGCAATGGCGATGGAGCATTCCACTTCGTTGACTTCAAAAGCCCAATACTTCGTCACGACACCATCAGTTCAGAGGGTCATTTGCACTCGCAGTTACGGGCTGGTACAGCCGATAGGCTTTTTAGTACTCATGTTTTATCTCGATGCGATGGTCAGTTGTTCTATAATTTGGAACCACCTAGGAATCAAATCAGGTGTAGAATCAATTCTATAACTTGGAGTCACCTCATGTGAGTTAACTAGATTCCTCGGTTCTGCTCCGTTTTCAACTAAGTCTTGGGTTCTCAAATTTCGGCAGTGCTTTGCCCAGTTTTTATACTAACATCCATATACAGAGGAGGACAGTATTCCTGTCTTAAGTCACCTTTTCCCAAATTCATCACACCTCGTGGCTTAAAGCACAGCGACTGAACCGAAATATCCGACATTGAATTAGGTTTGACGAGCTGCAACAGGTTGTGAACACAACCCTAGACGGAGCAGTAGGGCTGCGGACATTCTTCGAAAAGCATCCATATATAGTGCAGCTGTGGAGAGCTTGTGGTGGTTAGGTATGGAGAAGCGGGACAAACCACTCAACTAGCGACTTGCACTCAACTCTGTTTTCAGCCAAGCTTGGGTTCGTAAAGGCAGGGTAATTTGAAAGTTGCCCTGTCTGGAATTAAGCGTAAACACTAATCTTTAACTGTTTCTCGCTATTTGCTTATATAACCCACCATTAAGTGAACTGAGTATTTGGTCGCCTTCTTATTACACACGCAGTTTGGTGCTATCTGTAACTTTTTCTTGTAGAAACAAAGGCGATGATGAAATGTGATGTCACAGCGCAGCTTGTATCCGTTCGGAAGAAGATTAACCCGTAGCGGCAGTATATTAGCATACTGTAGCGCTCGGCTGCGTGTTTCCACCGCTACACCGGACACACTTAAGCCAACGCGCAATCTTACTGTAACAGCGTTGCTCCATGGCGCGCAAAACATTCTTGTCCGCGACGCGACCGCTCGCGGCGCAGCGAAGGAAGAATAGCCGCCATCAAAACTTATACAGATTCAGTAATACATTCCAACATCCTTCCTGATGAGTATGAACAAACTTGGGGAAGTTTTAGCTCGAGGTGCTGGCTGTGACGTGAACGTCGAATAAAGAATCTTTAGTCTAGAGGAGATGATTTGGAACATCGAGATAGCCTATTATACAGGGTGGCTGAAAAGTTCGGGCAATTTTTCAAAGTATTTCAGCGGTACGAAAAAATTACATAAACGAAACAGATTTGCAAACACAAATAACAGCGACTTCATTAGATCAATAACAACAGAATACAACAGAAAAATTCACAACAATTGCTCAAAATTGCCTACTTTGGCTTCAATACATTTTCGCGGTCGCTTTGGGAAGTCGATGTCGATGGTCGCACACTGATCCGCTGTAATCTCGTCTCAGGACTGCATCAACGCCGCTTTTAGCCGCTAAACAGTGGCGTATCTTGTAGTAGAGATCTTCTGCTCCATGACTGACCACACCGAATATCCATCGGGTTGAGATCGGGCGAGTTGGATGGTTAGATGTCCTTGCTCCAAAAGCCTGGGAAGAGCTCCTCGCAAACGGCAATCGTGGATTTGGCGGAATGCGCAGTCCTGCTGAGGAGAAAATCCAGTTTCGTGAAAATGGTACGTCGCCCGCGGGTCCAGTACGTCGCGGAGGACACGTTGCTGGTAGCTGGTGGCGTTCATTTTGACGTTGCACTCATGAAGACCAGTGGCGTCTTTCCGGTAGCGCATATCCCACCCCAAAGCATCACCGAGGCTGGAAAATGACTGCGGCTGATGGTCCTTGCTGTTGTCGTCTTCTGCTGACCCTTCTTGAGCAGTTGCCGGCGATTCTGACGGTTGTGAACCGGCTGGACCGCGAATATCTTCTCGTCGGTGAACAGCATCCTCCACAAGCGACTACCGCCGACCAGCCGACGCCTTCGCCTGCATTTCCTCAACCTCTCAGCTTTCATTTCGTCGTTGAGAAAGTGAATGCGAGCGACTTTGTAGTGCGTAATCCTGGCTTTCTCCTGGCAATATGTCAGACTCCTTCTCTACTGATCCCGGGATCCATAGCCATCTTTTTCATGGACACCTCAGAATTGCGGCGAATGCGACAACGAACCTTGTTGATGTTCTCCGGTGTTGTCGCTGTGGTGGGACGGCCGCTGCAGGGACGCTCCGAGGTTCCGCCAGTCTCCTTGTAGCGCTTTACAGTCTTGTAGGCGATCCTTTGTTTGAAGCCGGTTGTCCGAACCATGACCGCGGTCTTCATTCCCGCCTTGTGCAACTCGACGACGGTGACACGTTGACTTTCACGAAACATATCACAATCACAACTGAAGATAAGAAAAATGGAGCAACACATTCTAGATCAAAATTGCGCGAGGAATACAACGGAAGCAACAGAAACAACCAAAAACTTCAATTTCAAAGCCAAAAGTAGTACCACAAAAAATTGCCCAAACTTTTCAGCCACCCTGTATATGAAGGAGCTAGCGGTTGTCCGTCCGTCCGTCTGTCTGTCCGCCCTTCCTTCGGCATCTCATCCGTCTGGCCTTTCCAGGAGAAGTGTCACCGATGTCGCGCAAAGGGCGTTCGAGTTCAAAAGCATGCCAGCGGCGTTGCTCAACAGGCGTCCAAGTTTAGAAGAGGTGTCACCGACGCGGTTCAACAGGCGTCTTGGTTCAGAAGACACAACACCGATGTCATGCAAAGGGTGTCTGGGCTCAGAAGAGGTATTACGGATTTCATGCAAGGGGTGTCTGGGTTCAGAAGAAGTGTTACCTATGTCGCGCAAGGGGTGTCCGAATTCCGAACACGTGTAATGGGAGACCACTAAGGGGGAAACCCGCAAGCTGGGGTCAAGTGAAGGGTGGGAGGACCAGTGACGGGGGGGGGAGGTGCCAGTAAGGGTAGGACCTTTAACGGGAGTCAGTGAAAGGAGACCAATAAAGAATACCACTAAGGTGAGGGTTGGGGGTAGTAAGGGAGAGGAGAAGTGAACGGGAACCAGTGAAGTGGGAGGGTTCTGTGAAGGGAAACCGGTAAAGGAGAACCATTAAAGGAGGACCAGTGAAGAGGGGACCTGTGAAGGTGGGATCAGAAACGACGGCCAGTGAAGGGGGAGTGGACCAGTGAATGGGATCAGTAAAGGTGAGGCCAGTAAAGGGGAAGCTGTGAAATAGGGTGGGGCACTAAAGTAGGGACCGGTAAAGGGGACCATTAATGGAGGCCAGTGAAGGTGGGACCAGTAATAGGAAGAGGATCAGTGGAAGGAACCTGTAAGGGCAGACCACTACTTTTTCTCACTATGTGACAGGAACGTCGTACAACGTGCGTCGAGATCAAGAAGATGTGCCAGAGATCAAATGCGAAGCATACGTTGGACCTTCAGATGACCTTTGAAAGGCAGCGGGCGTGTGCGTGTACATGCCTCTCACTCTCACTACTGACTGATGCTCACTACATTTTTCTGTCTGTCCTTGCCTGCACATGGGTGAGGGGTATTGTTTATTGTAGGAGCGGAGGGAAGGGGAGGCGAGAATGACTTCGGGGATCGAAGGATTATTATTGCCGTCGGATATTTAGCGGTAAAGAGCTCTCACAAGAATATCACAATCTGTTCCTCACCACGTAGAGAATGTGTACTTCGGAGAATAAACCGGCGTAAGTGCGATAGATGGTGTATAGGCTTCATAGGAGCAGTTTTCAAGATTGTGCCTTACTGTCCCGATTTCCTGTAATACCATTTTTGGCGGTTTGGCGGCCGCTAGGCCGCTGAACGTCTGGTACACTACAATTCCAGTGATTTCCCTAATCATTTCGGGTGATAGACCGGAACTAATCTGTGTGGGAACTTTCGTACACAAAACGTATAGGGCTGTCTTACATAAAAGATGACCCCTCCAAGCCAATTTGCGCCCATTATTTTGTAAACGAATTTTCTGGTGTGCGTCGGTACCTCGGCAGTTAAGCCTTTATTCGGACAGTCGGTCTGAGCAACCGCTCAGCACCGCGCACATAGCTCAGGAATGCCGCGTGCTACGGGGGCTTGCCTTTTATGGCATTCGGCAGCAAGAAACCACGCCTCCCTGTTCCGGGAACCACGCCTCCCTGTTCCGGGATTGACCGGGCCGGCGGGCTCGGCTGCGGCGCACCGGAGCCACGACCAGGCACACGCAAAATAATCAATACAGCACGTTTCCTACGAGAACTACTGGCTAGAAACAATTTAAACTCAAAAAACAACCACTGAATACAACAAACAAACATCGCAACACAACAATAAAGTAGAAATACAGGCAAGACAGAGCGATCCCTACGTATCATGCCCCAGGAGGCAATTAGAGTTGTCCCGACTCTCCCGATAAAGGCGTCTGTCAATGAGTTTTATAAATTATTCCACACTAGCGAATTAAGTGTAAAGATGTCCGTATATCACAGGCCGGATTCATGACTGAGTTTACCCTGGGTTAAGTGGGGAGTTGATAGAAATTTGAGCATTTCCTGTGATTCACAAGAGTGAAGCGGTGGGTGAAGGGCAGGGTAGAATTTTATCATTCAGCGATTGAGAGCTATTATCACCGTTGATTCCAAATTGATAAGCAAATATTCAGAGGTCGACGAGGGTAATGGGTAAAATTTTATGCGCTACTCAGCATTCATGAAAATCGGTTAAGAGTAGAGGGTAGTGAAAAACTCTATCCGACTCAAGAGATGGGGTAGAGCCTTTACCAAACAGAATACGTTGCCGATTTTGCTTTTGATTTCTTTCTTTTCCATGAATTCGTCTTTAGATCCACATCCCAATATGTTTGAATACAACTAGGTCTGGGAACAATTGTTTATTATCAACAATTCAAAAATATTATGCAAAATAGCGTTCAATAATAAACTCTGGAAGAGTCCCATCTTCTCTGATTTGATCCGCTGGAATAACCTCACCAGCTTCAGGATAAGCTGGGCCGATCGCTTCGTTTTCCTCAAACAACGTTCTTTGTGCTCAATGCAAATATTTCTTAAACACATGGCCAATACAATGACGTTCGATGCTCTTTTCGTATTTGGTATAGCACAATACAGTAATGATCGTAGCGACATTTCTCTATTGTCCCTTCGCTTGACCAACGTATGAATTCATTTATTCTATTATATAAAATCTTGCTCACTTGCGAGACAACTCTGCTTACGGTGCACTGAAAGTACCCCAGAGCTGTGCCGCTAACTCTCTGAAAAAATGGTTCCTAAACTATATTGAAAGGAAGAACAAGTTAAATTGTGAAGTGCGTTCACCTGCATGATAGCAGCTTGCATGTCTAAAGTGAACGGAATGCGATGCTACAAATAAAACTGGCAGAATGCGACACACTTCATATAACTCACGATCTTCACTATTCCTTTCATATGGATATGATCAGTTGGAATTGTAAGCAGTATCCAGTGTAGCGTTACTTGCTCTTATGAATACCGAATCTCCGGATCTATCCTAGTCCGGGGCCACATAACTAAAAGATAGGTAACAAAATGAAGTGAGACTTACCGGGCGGCTCCTAGAGAACGAATTGGAACCTAAAAGAAACCAAAAAGGAACGAACAAACAAAAAAAAATCGCCGAAGTTTACAACCGTCTCGGCGGGCAAAGAGAGACGGAATGGAGGCATGCCGCGTGCTGACCGCCGGCTCACATGTTACAACCGGGATCTAACACGGTGAATAGGGCTCATGAAGTCGCATACCGCGTGCTGACCGCCGCCTGACATGTTGTAACCAGGATCCAACATGGTGAGGAGGGCACTATAGTTCTGCTCGAACAAATATATTCGAATAATTATTCGAATAATTTATTCGAATATTCATTCGAGTTATTCGATCATTCGGTATTTCTCGATTTTCGAATATTTGTTCGAATTCGATTACCAATGATTTTCAAAAGTCTGATATTCGTTCGAATTCGAACATCGATGATTTTCAAAAGTCGAATATTCGTTCGAATTCGAACATCGATGATTTTCAAAAGTCGAATATTCGTTCGAATTCGAACATCGAAGCGAGCAGTGGTCGAAGTCTATTCGAAAATCGAATAAATAAACTCTGTTCGATCGAATATTTGTAAACAAATCTACTATATGTAAAAGAGTAAGCGATTGTGTCTGTCTGTCCGTTTGTTTTTCCGTCTGTCCATCTGTCCTTTCATAGACGTCAAGCAACAGACGTGGATGACACCTCGTCCGGGTTCAGACCAGGTGTCGCCCACATCGTGCCGCGAGCGTCAGAAGACGTGTCGCCCATGTGGCTCAAAGGACGTTCGGTTAAGGATACGTGACACCGACGTCGTTCAGCAGGGGTCCGGGTTCAGAAGATGTGTCACTCATGTCACGCAGGGGTGTAGGGATTCAAACGACGTGTCACCGATGTCGGTGTTAGGGAGGGACCAGTAATAGTGGGATCATTGAAGAAGGGGGAGGGGGCAGTGAAGATGGAACAGTAAGGTGGAGGGGGGGGGGGAGACCAGTAAGGAAAGACCAGTAAAGGGGACCAGTGAAGGTGGGACCAGTAATGGGGACCGGCGAAAGGGGGGCCACACCGGTGCGATGGGGGAGGGAGACCAGTAAATGGAGACCAGTGAGGGGAAATCTGAACCGGTAGCGGGGCATAAAAAGGGAGACCAGTAAAGGTGGGACCTGCGAAGGGGACCAGCAAGGGCGAGCCAGTATTTTTCTCAGTATCATCCAACGTGTATCGGGCGAACATGTCACCCCAACATCGTATAACGTGGCTATCACGTCGGACTTTGCACAGTATCCGTGAGATTTTCAGAAGAATTTTTAAAAACTTCGTGCAACGAGTGTGCGCATATTCGGCTCCCACCACGTTTCTCCGCCGACACATGGATAATGGAATAATGGCCCGTGGGGATAGGGAGAATGGCCAAAGGAATAATAAGAATATTGCTGTCATCAGACAGTTAACGGTATCAAGCGGTCTACCATCACCGACAGATTTCGTTCATGTTTCCGCAGATTAAGCACTCCGGATTGAGACTCTCACAATCTGTTCCTCCCCACTTAGAGAACGTGTTGCTCCGGAGAATAACCTACGTGAGATAGCCTCACCATCTGCAGCGCTGGCAAAATTTGCAATTCGGCCTGGGATATGGCTGCAGCAAAGGAGGCGCGCCTTTCGCTGCTTAACACAACGCACCTGGGCGAGTTTCTGAGCGTCCAGTTCCAGAAGCCGTGCCGCCGACTTCACTCCATGAGCAAGAGGGGACCACCAAAAGGGTAAGACTAGTAGGGGGTTTTCGAGGGTGAAGAACCGACAGCGACGAGGAAAGAGCAACCTGGGACCGGATTCATCAACGATCTACATCAATTTAAGGGAGAAAATACAGCCAAAAACTGACGGCGCGGCATATGGTGAAGCATTTCACCGCGCTATCATGGATTTTCTCTGTATTTTCTCTATTAAATTGCTGAAAGTTCTTGACGAATCCGGCCTCTGGAGGAGGGATTGGGATGGCGGTTAGGAGGGGGAATAATAAAGCAGGTCAGGAGGTGGCGCCAACAAGGGTGGAAGCAATAAGGGGAACCAGTAGCAAGTTACCAATAAGGGGGAGTAAGGAGAACCAGTAAGGGGATCCATTACGAGAGGATCAGTAAGGGAGACCGGATTTAGAAGATGTGGCACCGATGTCACACAATGGGCGTCCGCTCGCCGTGAGCGAACGCCGAGCGTGTCAGGGCAACTTAATCGGAGTAGAGAAGTAAGGAAGACTACGGATGAGGGAGTGAGGGAGCGATCAGGAAGAAGGGAACTGGAGGCGGGAGCAGGACGGGGAGCCAGCAAGAAGGGAGCCGTAGGCGAATTCATACGGGAAACAAGGAATCTGCCATCTGCGCTGCATCTCGACACAGCAACTGCGAGAGATTCTGAGCTTCTGGATTCGGAAGGCGTATCAACGATATCCGGAAACGCAAGCTATCGGGCATGAGAATGGTTGCGGAGGAGCAACCTGAGGGCAGAAGTACTGCGCAGCACAAACCAATGGCGTGACTGGACTGTCTATGACGAAAGCATGGAACTGGTGAGCGGCTTGATGCCAATATAGTACGCAGCAGGTCCTAGATGTCAGCGAATTTTAAGTTTTACAAAAGGTGCTTTCCGTAGGTCAGTGATGCTTCAAAGTCGCGCGAGGCCCGCAAGTGCGAGACACGTCGTTAGGTGTGCCGGAGGCTTGTGAAACATATTTGAAAAAAGGCGTGCTCCGTTGAAAGAATTTTCTTCTTCTCGATGTCTATTTCTTCGTTGTAAGAACGAACTAATCGTAAGGTTCGAAAAGAAGGCAAAAAAGAGGAGGCTGTTGTGGACAGGATCATCATATGGCTTCTGGAAAGACCAGGGCTTAAATTTTCCGACGATATCGTACAGAACTAGAGTGCGTCGCGTGTTGCAAGAGTTATAGCAATATCATCTTCTACTGCCTTAACAGTTTGCAGAATGGGCTACTAATCGGTCTGTTCACTGTAGGTTCGTTTCAATGCACAGTGAAAAACAGATATTCGTTCATTCGAACAAATTATTCGACTATTCGCTCATTCGAAATTTTTCGACATCGAATAAATTCGATCGTTCATTCGTTCGATGATTTTCGACGTCGACTAAATCCGCTCGACCATTCGATCGGAAGTTTTTGACGTCGAATTTTTTCGTTCATTCATTCGTTCGATAAAATTTCAAAAAAGCACAACTATAGAGGGCACACAACTTTGCCGGCTTACAACCGCATCAAATGTAATTTTTCGTTTTTTTGTGACTTTTTCTTGTTTGGGGTCCCATGTTTTTTTGTGTAGGAGCCGCTCGGTAGGTCTCAGGTGGATTTGTTACATATAATACTTTTTTTGGTATGTGGCCCCCGGACTAGGATAGAACCGAATCTCCCCCACACACATAATCCTCACTAAGCAAGCTTATAAGTGGGTAAGTTTCATCCGGTGAGGTTCATTCGTGAGTAGTGCTTGATGCAATCGCCAAGAACCCAGTTCCACACAAAATTAATTTCTTCTTGGTTCCGAAGCTACATCACAACATTATGAACCCTATACGTTAGGCATATGGTGTCGCTCAAAGCGAAGTGTATTGAAAACACCCAAATTTAGAGATCGAAATATATACACTAGCTGGAGAATTAATGGTTACTAATATTTTTTGGCTAGGAAGCGCTGTTTCGCTAAAGTACACACGTCCCACTATACATAAGCGTCTAAGGATACATTATATTATTAAGGATTTATTAATTATTCTTCGAGGACTTCCACTAACTGTCCAATCTGCTGGGTAGAAAATATGTCTACAAAGCAACTCCGACCTGAATCGAAACGCACATCAGTAGATGAATCGCTCAGCGAATTTACGGACTCCTCAGCACTCTACTTGCGCACAGAGTCCTCCGATCACAAGAGGATGGTGACGTAGAGTTTGTCCGCTTTTAAAATCAAGTAGACTGAAAACTACAGGGGTGACACAATGGATGGAGGAATGGTGAGAAAGGTGGTTAACGTTTGACTCCTCGGTAGTCCAGGGTTTCTGCACTTCCTAAAAAGGAGCGAGCACAATCAACCAAGACAATCTACGTAACAACGCAAGGAGAAAGGGTGTCAGAGAGGATTCGCGGTTCCGTTGTGGGGTAATCCACGTATTCTACTGTCTACACCCAAAATTCATGTCAACAGTGAAGAGTAGTAGGAGTAGTTGGGACCGATGATCGATAGTCAAAACAGGAGATGTAAGTAATAAGCAGTATGTGTTGCACGTTTTCAACTCGAAAACCTCCGAACGAAATCCTGTACGCAGCCACGCATCACGCATGCGCGCCACTGCATAATGCTTAGCACATGTCACGTCGTACACGTCGCTGTCACATGGGCGAAGACGCCGGAAATTAGGTGGATCGGGCACATAGTGCGATTCACAGACAACCACTGGACGAGAGCCGTAACCGATGGATTCCGCGGGATATCAAGCGAACACCAGTATGCCCACCAACGCGTTGGGCGGTCTGCTTCGTGAAAGCCCTGAACAAACGAGATGACGTTAATCGTGTTCCTCGCGCGAGGAGGATCCATAGGAGCACTTTGGTACGCGAAGAGACGAATGGGAACGCCGCTGGAGAGCAAGTTGATGATCAACGGGACGACACGTGATACAGCTCACGTAAGCGAAGATGTTATCGGTTCACGCCACAATGAACAAGACATCTTCATAAATAGGGCTCAGAAAACGACAGGAATTCAGGACCTGGACTAAACGCTGTATATACATGGACTGCATCAGGATTGCTTTACTGACGTAGACGTGCGTTGGACGTGGAGTAAACATGTCATTCATTAGTTATTCGCAAGAGATAACCTTACTCTATTTGCTAATGCCTCCGGTGTAGAAAGCGACAACTTACTAGCTGTAGATGTACGAGGCCATTTTGCTTGAGAGGTTGGATTTGAAGTTCGGCTTGCTCTGAATGACCAAGTTTTCTCCAGACGTCAATGGAGAGTGATGGTGTGTTAATGATTAAAGTCAAATTTGTCATTATTAAGGAAAGCAGCGAAGAAAAAGGCAGGAGAGTTGCGACAACGATGTGGGTGTGTTTTGCGCTAATTGCCATCATTGCGTTGATTGTTGCTATCGTCATTTCCATTTTTGGTTGGCCGTGGAACTGGAAGACAACGTTGGTTTAAGTTTTAGTTATTCAAAAAAAATCGCAGAGGTTATCGTATTACTTGCTCACAATCAAATGAAAATACTATTCAAAGGGCCATCTACTCACATAATTGCAGCACTGATACCATTGGCATTGTTTTTCGCCATTCCATGTCACACATTAACAGGTTCACAAGAGTACGATGCCATCCTCAGAACAAGTAATTGAGAGGAAGCTTCCTCCCATAAGTACGAAAGGTGTACGGAAGGTCTCGGCCGCACTGGCGGCTTCTCAACGGCCACGTCGTAGTAATAACCTCTCATAATCAATTTTCGCTGTAACCTGTGTCATTGTCTCCGCAGGGAAACACCATCGATTGCGGAAACTACATCATCATCTTCTTCTTCTTCAGCATCTGTCCCGCTTCGTAGCAGGGTCCGCTATTCTGGTGTAATGACGCCACCTTTCCCGATCCAGCGCTAGATCAGGGTGGACACCAGCCGCTTTCAAGTCCGTATGTAACGTATCAACCCAGCGCTGCTTCGGGCGCCCTCTAGGCCGCTTTCCTATTACCTCGAAGTTAAGGCCTATCTTGCGGACGCTGTCTTCTTCTCCACGCAGAACGTGGCCGTACCATCGTAAGCGAGCTTCGCGCATCTTGTCAGTTATCGGCGCGACACCGAACTTCTGCCGAATAGCATCGTTTCGGATGCGGTCCATGACTGACTCCTGCCGTCCAGCGCAGCATCTTCGTCTCAATGACGCTGAGGCGCGTTTCAACTTCTTTGGTCGCAGGCCAACACTCAGCGCCGTACATCGCTACCGGCCGGACGACGGTTTTATAGATCTTTGACTTAAAGCGCTCTGGCATCTTCTTCTCGCAGAGCATGCCAGTCAACGAGCGCCACTTGGACCAAGCTGCACTCACGCGTGAATTCACTTCGACCATCAGTTTGCCGTCAGACGCGACTGCTGATCCCAGGTACTTAAAGACCGCAGTGCGTGGAAACTCGATGCCGTTAACCTTGATGGAGCTGGACTCGGTAACGTCCGTCGTTAAATACTCGGTCTTCTTCACGTTCAATCTGAGTCCAAACCGCTTCAAGTGATCACACCAAGCTTGCAACTCTTGCTCGAGTTCTCCTTTATCTTCGCTAGCGGGCATCCCGTCATTGGCATAAAGCAACATCCAAGGGACGGGCTTCTGAAGATCACGTGTGAGGCATCCATGACGACAACAAAGAGGAGTGGGGAAAGAGCAGAACCCTGGTGTACCCCGACAGAGATGGGGAACTCCATCGAGGTTCCAGCTGCAGCTTGAACTCGACTCTTTGGACAAGAGTAGAGAATTCGCACCCACTCTATGAGCTCTTCGGGAACTCCATGATGTCGCAAGGCGTACCATATCACTTCACGCGGTACGCGGTCAAAGGCCTTCTCCAAGTCGAGGAAGGCGATATGCACTGCCTTCTGTTTCTCGCGATGCTTCTCTATCAGGAGGCGAGTGGCGTGTATGGCATCAACGGTGCCACAGCCAGCCACGAAGCCGCACTGATTGCTGGACAGCTGGACGATGTCCCGAATTCGTCTATCGACAATTCGCTTAAAGATCTTAATGCTGATCGAAAGCAAGCGAATCGGACGGTAATTGGAGCAGTCTGCAGGGCTGCCCTTCTTCTTCCAAATCGGGATCGTCGTACTTTGGCGCCAACACTCAGACACTTTCTTCTCCGCCACAACCTGATTAAAGAACTTCGCCAACCATTCAGCAGGGTACCAGTACTTGGACTTCCACAAATCAGCTGCCACGTCATCGGGCCCAGTCGCTTTGCCTGGCCTCATCTTCTTCAAAGCCGCTTCAATCTCCTCCACGGTGATCTTCTGAACGGGCCGTGGGTTGGAGCCGTTGAAGGGATGGCTGGATGAGGGAATTCTACGCAGAGATTTCCTCAAAATAATCGCGCCATCGCTTCAATGCCTTCTTGCGGTCCGTAAGAAGATGGCCGTTCTCATCATTGATGCCGAAGAACTTCTCGATGTCCTCGGTCTGGCGATGGCGATTCTTTGCAAGTCGGTACAGATACCGCTCTCCATAATGAGTGCCTTTCGCAACAGCCACGGCATTCTTTGCAGCTTTCTTCGCTTCTTGGTACTTCCGCCAGTTATCGGCTGTCTTTTCGCCAAGAAACACGTGATAGAGCGTCTTCTTCTCTCGCACTTTTGCTTTCACGTCATCTGTCCACAGCCAGGCCTGCTTGTCGACCTTTCGTTGCCCAGGCTTCGTAATGCCGAGTTCTGACTGTGCAGCTTGACGAATCGCGTCGGTCGCCTTCTTCCAAGTTTCGTCGACAGTCGTGACTGTCGGTAACCGCACGCGAGAAATCACAGCTGCTTCCTTCTCTCTGATTCGCCACCACTTAATTCTAGCTGCACCGCATCGCTCAACCTGCTTCAGCCTCGGAAGGGCGATCTTCAAAGTGCAGATCAGCGGTCGATGCTGTGGGGCGACCGTCTCATACGGCACGATCTTCGCGTCTGTGACAAGACTCCGGTCGCGATCTCTCACAAGCACAAAGTCTATCTGAGTCTTGGTACTCCCACTGTAGTATGAGATAAGGTGCGAGTCGCGTTTTCGGAAGACGGTGTTCACTATGGTGAGGTTATGCGATTCCGCGTAATCAACAATGCGCTCACCATTGGCGTTAAGTGATCCGTATCCGAACCCACCATGACAGCTGTACCCGTCTTTCGTAGCACCTACGTGCCCATTAAGGTCACCAGCGACTACGATGACATCTTTCGACGGTACCACTGCTGTCTTCTCATCAAGCAGGCTCCAAAACTCTTCCTTAGCTTGATCCGAGCAGCCACTCTGCGGAGCATACGCTGAGAAGAAGTGATGGAGTCGCTCCTTAGCGGCGACAACGATCTTCATCAATCAATCGTCAAAGCGCTCGACGCTTACAATTGAGTCACGAAATCGTTCGGAGACGATTATTCCGACACCACTGGTGGTCCTGGGACTTCCACATAGAACGGCCTTAAAGCCACGTCCTATGTCCCTTGACTTGCGGCAGGACCACCTCGTCTCTTGCACCGCACAGAAATCAACTCTTCTACGCTCCACTGCTTCAACCAACTCGCACGAGCGGCCCGTCAACGTACCCACATTAAGCGTTGCCACGCGGGTCCTGCTTACGTTACGGGACTTTCGGACTAGCTCAGTTGCCCCCCGATGCCGTCCTCGCATCAGGGACCCTCGCATACTTCTCACACTCGCCGGGCTCTGCGAGTGCGCGTCGGCTCCCGCGGACGCCGTAGCACTATCTCGAAACACTTGAGCTGTCATACACCATGTGAAGTGACATGGGTCTTCGTAGGCCGGCCTGTCACAAAGGCCTGTCGCCTGCAATCGAGTGTCCGTGTTCGGCTTAACTCGCAGAGCGAGTAGTTTCCAGTGGAACCACGTGGGGGAACGGACATCGCCACCATTGCGGAAACTACATCGATTGCGGCAATTTAGAAAGAAACAGAGAAAAGAAACGACATTCAAAAATTGATAATTTGATTAATGTCAATTGATGCTGATCGTTACTTCAGAAACAAACGTCAGGCTCGTGTTCAGCGACCTCGATTATCCCCAGGGCTGAAGTTTCGGACCGCTTGAGCGGAATCCACAGAAAATCGATAATTTGGTCAATATCGGTTGATGGCGATCGATCCTTCAAAAATGTTCTTCAGATTCGTGTTCATCGACCTCGATTATTCCTACGGCTTAAGTTTCGGGTCGCCATCAGTCGTTGAGTATCGCCAAGACGCACCGCCCCCAGCGGCCTATCGCTCGCCAAACATCTGGTTGGGGGCTTCGCCCCCAAACCCCAAGAATAGAACACGCAACTGTCTTATTTTCTTCTTTGGGCCTTCTCACTTTCATTGCAGTAAAGAACTGGTTTTCCTACATAGAATGGTATTGCGAGATACGATGGGGTAGGAAAACTTCAAAACTGCTCATATGAAGTCTGTCCACCTTCTATCGAATGTACGCGATTTATTCTCCGACGTACCTGTTCTCTACGTGGCGAGAGACAGATTGTGAGAGCCCAATGCGAAATGATTAATCTGATGAGAAAGACGAAAATCAGTATTGGTCGACCGGTTACTATCCAATGGCAGTAATACTCCTCCGATTCCTTAAGTAACTCCCCTTGTTTCCCCCACCCCACCTTACCCATGTGTCGGAAGAATGGTAGAGAAACAGAGTAAGAGTCAAGCACGCACATGCTGTTGCATGAAGCCTTTAAAATGTGTGCTGAAGACCCAACGCATGCTGAGCAAAGCCTGATTTGTGGCGCTTCTTCTGGACCTGGACACATTGCACGACATCTATGTGACGTCTTTTGAATCAGGACGCATGTTGCGTAACGTATGTGAGACATTTTCAGAGTTCCAGCGCACGTGTAGCAACGCTGCCACGAAAAAACGGGTGCCCATGACACGTATTCCGCATCCCGACGTACGCTGGACGATACTGAGGGAAAATACTCTTCACCCTTATTGCCCCCACCCTTAGGGCCTCTACAGTCTTGAGGCAGCGCCCGGAGAACTCGTCCATATTGCTCCCGCCACAGTGGGGACCCACTGTGGTGGACGAGTCGGCGGGGGCGAACTGTCGCGGAGCCGCTGGTCGCAAAGGTCCCCGAGGGCTGCCGTAGTTCAAGGATACTTTCACCCGCAGTGCCAGGAGCTCTATCACGCTTCCGGCGGGTGAGACCCGCCGGGAGAGTGATAGATTGGTGCCGATTATGGTTCATCTATTTGGAAACATTTTTTTACGAATCTACATGCTAGGAATACAATAGGTTAGTGCATAATTTCTGTCCATAAAAGAGCTTGACAACCAGCAATATAATCACCGTCAGTGTCAACAAGTGGAGGTGCAGAGATTCCTGCACTCAAAACGTAACGCAAAAAAAACCTTAGCACGATATTAGGTAACCTTAATTGCACTGGCAATTTTCGTGGCCTTCCAGCCACAAATTAGCCGAGAATGCTGTCATCACAAGGACTATCATATTGTCTTCGAGCTTCTTGTCAACCGAGAAACTTTTAGCGGAGTAAGAACGAAAAAAGTGAAAACAAGTGCAAACTGAACAGAACTGTTGAGTTATAAGGAGTGTTTTATTAGATTTCTTGGCTCACATTTAAGAACTGCTAACTTGGCTTAGAAAACGCTTCTTCACAAAACAGAAAGCGTTTTGCTTACTACATCTCTGATTCTGCTCCGTCCTTAGTTGTTCCCCTTTACTCTTCCCCCCCCCCCCCTTTACTGGTCCTCTCTTACTGTTCCTCCTTTACTGTTCCCCTTACTGGTGCCCCTTATTCTTCTGAATCCTGACGCTCGTTGGACGGACGACGTCTTCAGCACGTCTTCTGAATCCCTACGCTACGCATTTGGTCCCCATTCATACCCTGATGCGTTGCCTGCTGAATATATCGTAAACTTACAAGGGAAGGATGCTAGGTGAACATGGGACTTTGAGATAACACGTATATCACTGGATGCGGCTTCGAACGCTGATTCCAAATATGTGTTCTGTTACTGCTGTGCACATCTGCGTTCGGAGTTATGGGCAATTTTCGCCCTTTTGTCGGCTACGAGCTCAAGTAGCCTGGAAACTGCGCTTTTGGTCGAGCAGTGGTGGCGCAGGGGGCAGAGGAGCGGCGTGGTGAGACGGTGGTTATGGTTCGACTCCTCTTTGTAGCAGGATTTTTGCACTTCCTAAAAAAGATATGCCAAACCAAAGCTCACTATATCAAATGGCGAAGTTTGGGTGAAATCAATTACCATCATCCACCACCCATACTTACAAGTGGGTGATCAATGTCTTAAATAACCCTTGGACGAATTTTTTTCGACACAGGGGGTCGGTAAAGACATAACCGCCGACTTATCTTCTATCTATCTTCTATCTAGCCGATAAATCTCCGTGCCAGTATGAAGTTGTCAGTATGAAGGTATCAGTATGAAGACGAGTCCTTTCTGGTGACTTTTACCGTTGCGATTTGATATAGAGAGCTTTGGTCGATCTTTTTTAGAAAGTTCCAAATTCCTTCACCACAGAGTTGTCGAACCATAAACCACTCCGTCTCACCACGCTGCTCCTCTACCCCCTCCGCCACACTGCTAGGCCGGTAGCGCAGTTTCAACCCTACTTGAGCTCGTCGCCAGCTGAAAACGGTCCATAACTCCGACCGCAGATGTGCACAGCAGAAAAAGAACATATATTTGAATCAGCGTTCGAAGCCGCATCCAGTGATATACGTCTCATCTCAAAGTCCCACGGTCACGTTGCATCCTTCCCTTGTTAGGTGATCCGCTGCCAAAGATATAGTTCGGCAGCAATTGCCCATGGTTAAGCTGGAAGAAAAGCCGGTTGGCATACGCACCCCGCCGTAGTAGGCATCTCTTTGCTTCAGTCTCCCTATCCGTGACGGACGTGTGTCGTTAACGAATTATATATACATAGTAGGATTCCTCATAAATGCATAAAGCAACGCCGGTGCTAATGCTAATGAGTACTGAAGAATAGCTTAAATATTCTTCTCTAATTGCGTTTTTCAGTAAGCACACAATCAAACACTATCGTCTCCCAAGGAATTTGAAGCCAGGTAAAACCTTCACCGCATCTTCTATCATTTCCCAACAAATTATACACTTTTAAGCAAGTTTTGCGCTTTTGAAATCAAGCTTCACACCTTAAAAATCAAAACGATCTTCTCCCACGTTAAAATGGAGGCTCTCCGAGGCGCTTGTAGTAGCTCTCTGTTCAAGAATTTAGTGTCACATCCTTCGAAATTATAGAAAAATATTTTTAGTAATTTAATTTCATGTTAAGCGCGTATGACTACAGAAGCTCGACTATTTCCAAAATTCCATGCCTACTACGTTGCAGAATCACATCACTATAATATAAAGACCAGTTGGAGTAGAATCGTTAAAGCATTTAGGAATGAGCAAACATATCTAGCTTTGAACTTTCAGAGAGCTATGACCTTGTAATAAAGACCTATTTGCCGGCATACAAGGACGTCCCTAAAAGTAGAGAGCTGAGCTTTGATGGCCAGATGGCCATGTTAATTGAAGCCTCTTCATCAACAGACAGAATTGCTCTTCACATGAAGCATATTTCGATCATCAAGAGCGAGTCCAGTGTGATCTTTGTGAGTGAGAAACTAGAACGCTTACCAAAGAACAGCCTCCTCCAGAACATTCCGCATTGTGATTTTCTTTTAGGGTGATACCGTGATACCGATAAAGAAAATCTCATTCCTCAAGTCTGCAGACGTTGGCATTTTTCATTTGGCAAAGAATGTTATAAAAGGACAAAAATTCATGCTTCGGGTATGGTTTTTAAATCCGTTTTCATGTGGTGGGCATCACTAGAATGCATGTCGTAAGTTAGGAGTGATCAATATGAAAATCGGATTGGCTTGGTGATTTCTTTCTTCCCTCTTTGAAGGTGACATTAGGGAAGAAATTTCGTCGTTACGAATCGGTGGCCCCGCTCGCAAGGGAACTGCATAGTTAAGCGGAAGGGGCGTGTGAGGTCACCAAAGATAACCAAGGCCCGGAGGATGGTGGGATCCCTAGCTGGAATTAGACCACGTACTCTCTGACAGGCGGGCCCAGCGTGGTAGCCCTCACCCCTCACACCGGGCGAGCCCGTGCTGGTTTGACGCACGCCCGTACCGCACATCAGTGGTGGGTATTTACGAACGCGCTCTAGTGACCACACCTGGATGGACATGGGCGGACAGACCATCATCATTTTCCTTAGCGTCTGTCCCGCGTGGCAGCACGGTCCGCTCTTCTGGGTTGGTGACGTCAATTCTCCCGATCAAATGCTTGATCAGGGTGAACACCAGCTACCTTCAAGTCCAGGTGCAACGGGCGTCCTCTGTGCTGCTTTCCAGGGACTTGAAGGTTTAGGCCATTCTTACGGACGGTATCCTTGTTAGCGCGGAGGACGTGGCCGTACCATCGTAAACGAGCTTCGTGCAGCTTGTCGGATATCGGGGCGACACCGAACCTCTGTCGTATGGTGTCGTTGCGAACGCGGTCCAAACGCATAACTCCAGCCGTCCACCGTAGCATTTTCGTTCCCGTTACACTAAGGCGGCTCTCAATTTCCTTCGTCACGGGCCAGTACTCAGCACCGTACGTCGCTACTGGGCGGACGACTGTTCTATAAACCTTCGATTTGAGGTGCTCAGGTATTGTCCTGTCGCAAAGCACCTCAGCCAGCGAGCGCCATTTGGACCTGGCTGCACTCACACGCGCATTCACCCCAACTTTATGCTGCCATCGGACGTGACTGTTGATCCGAGATATATGAACGATTTAACTCGTGAAAGTTCAGTACCATGGATCTTAACAGATCCGTGCTCGTTCACATCCGTCGTCAAGTACTCCGACTTTTTGACGTTTAGCTTGAGGCCGAACAATGCCATTTGATCGCACTACGCCGTGCCTGTGGCTCAGGTTCGGTTTTATCTCCATGTGCAAGCATGACGTCGTCAGCATAGAGCAGCGTCCAAGGTTCCGTCATTTGGAGATCTTGTGAGATCGCATCTATCGCGACCACCAAGACTAGTGGGGATAGCGCAGCTCCCTGCTTCACCCCTACAGATATGGGAAATTCCATAGCGATGCCCGCTGGCTCTCGCACTCGACCTTTGGGTAAGACCACAATGCGCACCCACTCATAAGCTCTTCAGGGATACCATGTTGCCGCAACGCGCACCATATAACTTCTCGCGGAACGCGGTCGAAGGCCTTCTCCAAGTCGAGGAAGGTAAAATGCACCGGTCTCTGTTTCTCGCAGTGCTTCCCTAGCAGAAGACGAACGGCGTGAATGGCATCAACGGTGCCGCAGCCAGAGACGAAACCACACCGACTAGTGAAAAACTGGACGACACCCCGGATACGTCGATCGATAATTCGCTCAAAGATTTTCATGGTGTGCGAAAGAAGGTGAATCTGACGGTAACTAGATGGGCAGTCCGCAGGACTGCCTTTCTTCTTCCAAATCGGCGGGATGGTCGTGCTTTGCTGCCAGCCCTCAGGCACATTCTTATCAGCAACAACCTGATTGAAAAACTCTGCCAGCCAGTCAGCAGGGCGCCTACCTTCGACTTCCACAGGTCGACCGCCAGGTCATCGAACCCAGTGGCTTTGCCTAACTTCATCTTCATCAGGGCTGCTTCGGTTTTGCTCACTGTGATCTTCTACGGGACCGTATACAGGAGATGCAAAAGGGTCAGTAGGATAGTCACATTCAACATTCGAGATTTCCTCGAATTAGTCGCTTCACCGCTTCACAGTCCTCTTACGATCCATCAGAAGATGACGGTTCTCGTCGTTAATGCCAAAGAACTTCTCGGTGTCTTCTGCTTGGCGACAGCGTGCTTTGGCGAGTCGGTAAAGATAACGATCACCATCGCGCGTTTCCAGTTTTCCCTGACATCAGCGTAGTATGCGGTTTTAACAGCGACCACTGCCTTCTTTGCCGCGTTCTTCTCTTCTCTCTCATAATTCCGCCAATCAATTATGGTCTGTTTTATCACCAATACCTACGTGATAGGGCCGTTTCTTTTCTCGGACTTTTTCTCTGACATCGTCAGTCCACAGCCATGCCTGCTTGTCGACTCAGCGTCGTCCAGACTTCGCTGTGCCGAATTCGTAGCGTGCAGCCCGAGTTATCGCGTGGGTAGCATCCTCAAAGGTTTCGTCGACAGCTGCCACCGTCGTCGACCGAATGCGAGGAGTAACTACCGCTTCCTTCCCTTTCAGTCGCAACAATTTGATTCTAGCCGACCAGCATCGCTCAATATGTTTGCATCTCGAAGGTGTGATCTTCAGCGAGCAGATCAGTGGACGGTGTTGCGTGGCTGCCGTCTCATACGGCACGGTCTTCGCATCTGTGACAAGGTCTTGGTCGTCACACCTAACAAGAACGTAGTCAATCTGCATTTTGGCGTTCTTGCTGCTCCGATGTGACCATAAAGATCACCTACCCCAACAATCATATCTTGTGGCGACACTTCCGTTGTATTCTCATCAAGCAGGGACCAGAACTAGTCCTTGGTTTGCTCGGAGCAACTTGTCTGCGAGCATACGAGGAAAAAATGACATCGTCGCTCTTCTACGGCGACAACAATCTTCATGAAGCGGACATCCAAACGTTATACGCTGGCAATCGCTTTTCAGAAACGCTCGGAGACGATCAAACCGAAACCACTGGTCATCCTGGAACTTCCACATAGAACGTCCTTGAAGCCACGTCCTATGTCTCTTGACTTGCGGCAGGACCACCTCGTCTCCTGCGCCGCACAGAAATCAACTCTTCTACGCTCCAGCGCCTCTATCAACTCAAACGAGCGGCCCGTCAACATACCCACACTCAACGTTGCTACGCGGGTCATGCCTACGTTGCGAGACTTTCGGGCTAGCTCAGTTGCCGCCCGATGCCGTCCTCGCATCAGGGACCCTTGCACACTTCTCACACTGGCCGTGCTTTGCGAGTGCGCGTCAGCACTCGCGGATGCCGTGGCATTTACTCGATAACGCTTAAATGTCATAAACCATATGATGTGACATAAGAAGTTCATAGGCCGGTCTGCCACAACGGCCTGTTGCCTGCAATCGAATGTCCGTGTTCGGCTTAGCTCGAAGAGCGAATAGTTTTCAGTGGCACCACGTGAGGAAAAGACATCGCCACCAGGGACCGGATTTGTCAACGAATTACGTAACTCTAACGGAGAGTTGTAAGCACAAAGCTCAGATAACGCGGCTTATCAAGCGATATTGTGAGCGATAAGCCGCTTTAACTGAGCTTTTCGCTTACAATTTTCCGTTAAAGTTTCGTAAGTCGTTGATGAATCCGGGCTCTCATGGGAGAGCAAACCCCAGAGTGATAACAACAACCAACAACAATCATGCATGCCTTCACATGTCTGCATAAATGCGGGCACCAAAATGAATTGCCAAGGACTCACCACCTTCCTTTCCACGCAAGCACCAGAATACCACAGAAGAATAAGTTGCACAATTAGGTAGATGTAGCATAAGATAATATTACAGTCTGACGGCTCCAGCTGATAGTGGAATTAATTTGGCTATCAGGGGCTCCTTATGCGAGCTCTCTTCGGAGCAATCCTGCACCAATCAATGGCGTTCCACCCCGCGCCAATCAATACGATGCACAGGCAAACGACCTCAGGAGCGTCTCATCGATATCCCGCGTGTACGGCTTGAAATGAAAAGAGCTTGAAATTATGGAGCGAGCTATCAAAATCGCAACACATTGGGTGAAAACAGTTTCTCGTTGGTGTGGGTCAGATTACATCGATTCTCACCTTTTACAGCTTAAACATATTATTGTTTATGCAGCACTTTTGGGCAACCAGTGTAAACAAAACTGAGGCCAAGTTAAGCACTTTATCCGCTCACCCTAGGGTTCGTACGTTAGCTGTCTCCCTGAGCTACGGCAGCAGTCCGCCGCCGCCCGCACCGCGCCGATTACGGTAGCGTGGCGTGTTGTTGTGCCGCCATGGACGAATTTTAACTAATGAATAGAGCAGATTGTGCGCAGCGGGGCAGACTTTTTGTCGTAGGTGCCGAATGAGGATATTGATCGTTTTTTGCCCAGCTTTCTCTTTGCATTTCTGATATTCATATACTTTCGGGCGTTGACTACACCTGGGAGGGGTTTGCCTTGTAATACACTATAGCGAAGGCAATAAAGATTGGCTTAGCCTCATCCATATGATAGCAAAGGCTTTTGCTTCGCGATTTTTGCTGCTAAAGCAGTAGTAGCGCATCTAACCTTAGGCAAAGTCTTGATATTAGAAGTCTTTAGTGATTTACCTAATCAGCTTGAGCTCACGAGTTTGACTTGATCCCAGTCAATAAAATTAGTCTTCGCGGTTTATCACTATAAATATGTCCTGTTAGTTTTTCAGGCGAATCAAACTAGTACTTCCTTCAGCTCATGGTTAGATGCTAAATAAGTTCCGAACGCAGCACAAAGCTGCTCCTCGAAGTGAGCTAGAGAATAAGATGACCTCATTGGGGGAGAGCTCAGCTAAGGAGAGTCGACTCACCGAGCGAATCCCCCTTCTAGAAACGACCCCTCCAAAGCAGCAATGCGTGCCCTGCTTAACTTGCCTCATATCTTACGGAAATCTCTTCCGAAGCGGGTGCGGCACCCAGTCAGCCTACGGTAGTCGAACGCGTGGCTCGGCTTTCTACAGTAGTAGATGACACCTAACGTAACGTACCCGTCGAAGAATTTCTAGTTCCATACTTTTTCTCCAGTGTTCCTCTTGAGCTTACGTGCGCCTCACGAACCTGACCGTTGCGAAGGCGAAGTGGATATCGGCATTAGTGTTGCATAGTAAATTGACGAAACAATGGTCAAAACTAATTAGGAAAGTGAAAGAACGGCTATGGAATTTAACGTTTCATAGAGTAGTAGGACCAAACACGCTGTCGCCTGAACAATGCTGTCGAAAATAGGATGGTCTTTCACGAAATATGTTTCCATTCGATGATGAGATGCATGAGAGGTTTGCTTTCACGGGATGTCAAAGGAAGAGCGTAAAGCCTATTGTGACGGATGACCTCGTAAATAGTGAATGGAACGGATGATTGTTTTGGAAATACAAGTGTTTTGTTAGGAGAAGCTTAATATGTTGAACTGTTTCACTCTATGCACTGCAGATTGCATTTTTCAGATCACATACATTGGGACCATTGGCATCGACAGGATGACTGGGCTGTACTTGACAAATTATACAGAGGACGGAGAGAAGAAGTGCGCCATTGCATTTTTATGTGTGAAGCATTTTGGAGCTTACATTACGTCATACCTAGTCCAGCAAACTCACGTTTTTCTTAATTGGTGGCGTTGTTTGTTTTTCAGACTATTACCAAAAACCAGGTTTGGCCAAAAATTTTAAACCCAATCCTAACCCGTGAATACCTTTTCCAGCGGTTGAGTTGTACAAAATTAAGTGGATGTAGCTGACGGCTATTCCAATTCATTCTCTGCCTTTGTGACGTTTTTTAAGGCATTGAGGAAGTGATTTATTTCTAAAATAAACTTTTGAAATGAGGTAGGAAATGTGGGGAGCGTAAAGCAGAGAATTTCAAAGCACAGTGAGCTCCATAAAAGTTATTGCACTCCTTCCTCATTCCTTTCGCCCGTTTCGTCCGCTTTTATGGTGCCATGATTCTATCATTGCCGATCTGTGCTATATCAGGGTGGACGCCAGAATCTTTGAAATTTCCGTTTGTAACGTATTGGATCAGCGACCATGGTGCGTGGTCAAAGACCCTCCCCAGTCGTGGAAGGTAAGATGCGGCGATTGCCATGTACCGCATAAACCACCTTATCCTAGTAGATACCCACTCTGATTGGTCGCTTCACGGGTCTTAGCAAGTGGGTACAGATACCGCGTGCCGTCGCGCTACTCAAACTCTCGGAGGCATCTTCGCATTGAATGGTTTTTGAAGCGGCCTTAGCAACGCTATTACTTCCTGGTATGTTTGTAAGCTATCGCCTGCCTTGTCCCGGTAAACATGACAAAGCATCGTTGCCGCAGAGTAATTTTTGGGAATTTTCATATCACAAGGAGAATACACCAGCGTAGGGCGGACCATCGGCTGAATAGCCTTAGGTGGGATGAGGAACCTCAGCCTCGCGAAGGACCAAATACCAGGTCACAGTGGGACTTTGTGATGAGGTGTACATAACGAGATGCAGCTTCAATTGGTGATTTCAAGTATATGATCCTTGTGTGCAACGTACATTGGAGAGAGTGTAGTGGACAGTTTTCACTTTGTCTTTTTGTGTTCTGCTAACAAAGACTGCAAACACCGACTCAGGTGGGGTGTAGGTGGTCGGGAAGCGTGGTGATGGGCTGGTACGGAGGAGGTTGATGGTTTGACTCCCTCCTAAGATGACTTTTCGCACTTCACAAAAAAGATTAGACAAGATTAATTGAAACCCTTCACGCTAAATCGCAGCTAATAGCGCTCATTCTCTGATTCCTTTTTCTTTCTTTCTTATTCTTAGCAGTACTTGTAGATTCAAGATTTAAAGGTGGACAAAAATTTTAGCCCAAATTTCGCCGAAGGAGGTTATTTAAGTACAGATTTAAGGTGTATGATCTTTGTGATTACAATTTGGGTCTATTACTGTACTTACGATGCTAAGGGGTGAGTAAGGATTGCTGAGTCAGGATAATCGATTTCGCCCAAACTTCGACAAGGCGTGCATTCATGATGTTGATCACGAATATGGTATGAGTTTTGGTATTGTGATGATGTACAATAATTATGGGAAAGCAGTATACGTGCCAGCTCTTAACGAAGGCTGGGCATGTTTCCCCTTGTTCCAGGAAAGTGAGACATCGAACTAATTTATAACCTACTCTTGTTCTGAGTTTGTGAGAACGAGCCGGCAGCAACCCGCATACACTACTCTAATTGTCTGGTGAAAATGATGTAGCCACTATGTACTCTCAGCATTTTTTTAAAATTTTTCCTACTGGTATTTTGAACAGAGGTTCATGTATCTAGTAAAGAATGTGGGCGCGTATGAATCCACGATTCACATGAAACACTAGATTCATCTACGTCTGTTGCGGTAACGATTGAATTTAGAGTGGCAGCAGTAACGAAGTTTGAACCAACGCATGCTCGAGAAATGATGCCTTGCTTTGATGAGCCAGATTTCAAGGCCACCTGGAATATCGCCGTGATTCACCCTTATAAAACTACAGCGATATCCAACGGACTGGAGCATTCTAGCGAGATGTAGGTGTTCAAGTTGTCAACTTTTAAACGTTTTACGACTTAATGGGCTTTGTTTTTATATTATTTACTTCGTATAGTTGCAGGCTTTGTTTACTTGTTTTGTTGATCAGTAAATTACATTTACTTTTTCTCTAGGTAGTTCTGGCGAGCCGCTCGTTTTTTTATTACAGTCTCGATTATTTTCACGCATTAAAAAGCACCTCCCGAAAAAACGCTCACGTTGCTGATTGCTTTGCTGTTCGATTTATTTGAAGCAATGGATAGGAAACAAGATGATCGAGCAGCGAAGTTGTTTCAAAATTCAAAGCTCGAGGAATCTCTAGTAGGTACAGAACAAATCACCGGCGTAGTCATTTAATCCTGCTCGAGTAGAAATTCTGTGTATTCTAAACAAGCGAAGTGTTTGGTAGATATTACAGGCTTATCATTTGTTCTTGAAAAAAAGCTCTAAAACAAACATCAAAAACAAGTTGCGATATGTTTCTTCTTTCGAAAAAATTTCTGAAACGATCTTGCTTTCGGTCGAGGAACATTGTCATGCAGTGAGAGATAGTAAATTTTATCAAGGTTGTCCAAGTGAGGACGACGGCGAACAACAGACAGTGAATATTGCTGCTAATAGGAAAGCGAATTGCTATGGCATATTATACAATCGACATACAGCACCAAAAAATTAATCCTGCTTTGAGCAGACTACAGGCTGACAGAGTAAAATTTCTGAAATTTTTTCCAAAACATTGCTTCCAAATATTTCGCAAACTCAAAAGGGAAGCTTTCGGACCTACCGTTAAACCTGCCTGTGCCTCTTAGGACTTCTTAGAAAGGATCGGTAACGCTGCCGTTGTAGAAAATTTAACAATGCTATATTCTTGCTTATATCGCGGATGTTATGTGCGGTCAAACAGCGCCGGTGGTGTAAGACGAACATCGCTGCCCGGAAAGCAGAAGATGCGGGTTCGAGTCCCGCCTGGCGCAAGACAAAACATCCTGTAACACCAATGCTATATTCATTTGTCCAAGCCTGAAAACGGTAGTTTTTACGGTTACTGGTTAGTTGCGATAACAGCTCTTGCGTCAGGCAGAGCTCGAATCTCCACCTTTTGCTACCGCGTGGGAAGGTATGCCTTACACCACCCGCGCTGTTTCTTCGTATGCCGCATCCGCGATACCCTCTCTTTAAAAGGAAAGTGCACCTCGCCTCAAGATTCGCCTTGTTAGATAAATAATTTTTGAAAATCCCAAGCCTAAAGTGTCTTGCAATAACCTCTCCTAGTTCTTTAAAATACTGTCAAAAACACCGAAAAGAGTGTTTTAGTGACAGCGACCGTAGTTGGGTGACCACTAAATTTGAGACAACACCGCGAATGTCTTCGTATCTTGTTGCAGTCTTTGTTTCTGAGTTCACCTCCAATCACCTGGAAACGTCTTCAGGAGTTCTGGTGAGTGTCCGCGATAAAATACTTTGCCAAAGCAATTTGTGCACAACTGCTCTTCAGTTTCGTGTATGGTCTCGTCCGGCTGCCACAGATATGACATCTTACGCTCTAAGTACAGGCGTGAAATGCTTAGCTTTCTTCGAAAAATATTTCGACATCCCATTTCCCTTAAAGAAACAAGGTGAGACGCGCTTGAATTTTAGCCAAAAGGCTAGATGAGGTTAAGTATCCAGTGCCCCTTTGCATTGTATGACTTCACTGCTGGTACGATACGTTTTCCCTGCCGTTTTTCTCTGATGATGCCACTTTAGTCATTATTTCTAGTGAGAGCCAGGAAATGCAACTTTTAGAAAATAGTCAGAAGAGCAGTCAAAGTGCATTAATTACGCCTTTTGTCCAAGGTCTAGAGCGGCAGTTATGCGAAAATCGGGACGATTGCCAAAGGTTCAAGTGTAAAGCGTGTAGCACGTTTATTTTGCCAGCAAATTATTTAAGTCAATGTGCTTGGTGGGCACGATTATGTTCGCGAGATCTAATGAACTGTTGTTATCACTAGCAATAAGTAACGAGAATTTTCAAAATCATAAAGAAATGCTTAGAATGTCCTATCCAAAATGTAAATAATCGTTTTCCTCGAAACAGCTTGAACGATTGGTGGGGCTGCTCAAAAAGGGCTAATAGAGACTATGAAGCTGAATAGTTGTGTACTCAGAAAGACACTTTTTTCAAGGGTTTTACAAGTTTGCGTAGCTCTTTTTGCTGTTTCTTTAAATTTGTAGAAAACGAAAAGCGTACAGTAAAAAGTCAGGAAAAAAGCGGTTCCCGCTTTCGTGTCTTCCGCGACTTTTTCCACTTCTTGTGTTGGGTATTGCTAAGAATGAATAAAATTTATCAAGTCAGTAAATAAGGGATAGCTATGGACAACCGCTCAGTGATCTCGGAGATTTATCCTCTGTTAGAGAGCATTTCCTCGCTTTGAAACAAGAATGTTGGCGTTCGGGCGTTTTCTCCGGAGACTGCATGCACCCACTTTCTTAGCATAGCTGTTTTCGCAGCCACTCTGAGCTGTGACATTGAAGATGAGTATAGATGCCGTGCCATTAGATGTAAAACGGTGCATAGATCAGCTTCCGATTGACTTACTCCCAGTCTTTTGGTCGTGATCCAACGCCATCTGAATCGAAGTATTAACCAGCTGGTAACGCAGAGAATGCCCACGTTAGATCAAAAATCTTGTACAGCCAACCGAAATGGGTTGCAAACAAACGGAACATGAAATTCACGTATTTCTATCCTGTGCTATAGCGCACAGAGCGAGCAGTATGTTGTGCAATTGGTTTATTCAGATATGATTGCCGTGCCAGACTTTCAGTCAGGTGCAATGGAAAACTGGGGAATGATTACCTACAGGTATTAGTTTGCCGGGACGGCTCCTGTTTCTCTTAAGCTTCGATTTTTTTAGAGAAAGTTATCTCTTGTATGACGAGAAAATTTTTCCACAGAGCTCGAGGTTTCGCGTTACAAAAACGATAGCACACGAGTTATCTCACTCGGTTTGTTTGTAATCCATCTTATTCCGTGGCAAAAAATTAGAGATCTCTTAATTACAAAAAGTAAAATATGAAACGAAATTCTGTTAAAAATTGTGTACAACTTCTTGAACAGATATTTTACTATAAACCAGCGACTGACTGAATAATCCGTATAAACTCATTTCTGGAAAGAAATACATGGTGCAGAAATATGGACCTCATCAGGAACCACAAGCAGCTGCAATATAGGTGTTACAGAGCCAAGGCGAAAAAAATCTCCAATGCCTTGTAGAGCTGCCTTGTCGCTCTTTATAAACACATATAGCATAGTGGTACACTACAAGGAGTTCGATATAGTGCCTCATAAAAAATTGGTAGAGAAACTCAGGATCGTGGGGGTTGATCCAGTGATAGTAGCATGGGTGGAAAGTTTTCTCTCTAACAGGGCATACCAAGTGGAAGTTGGGTCAAGTTTTTCCCATGTCTATCCGTCCCCTAGCAAAGTTCAGCAGGGCGAAGTTCTCTCACCTCTTCTGTTCCTGATATACACGTACCGGAGCTGATCTCTGCCTGCAACGTTACTTGCAAAATGAATGCGAATGACATCAAACTATATAAGACTATAGCAAGTAATGCTGACTCGTTAAGCTTGCAGTCAGAAATTGATGTTATCAGCTGTTGGTCCAAGCGATGGGGTTTGTCTCTTGCCATTGATAAAACATACGTGATGACCTTCGGTAACTGTGCTCTTCAGAGACAACGCATTCAGTGGATGGCATAAGGCTGAGAGCTGTAAGTGAGGTCGGAGACTTGGGCTACCATTTTGACTCCAAACTTGACTTTAAAGTCCACTATAATGTGGTAGTAAATAAAGCCATGTTTCGCATATATAACTTATTCGAGATCTTGAAAACACGTGACCCTCAAGTACTTATCCAAGCATTCAAGGTCCAATAATTGAAGGTGGTACCACAGTTTTTAATCCTATTAAAAAGAAGGATATTGATTTTCTAGAAAGTGTGCAAAACAGTTCCACTCGTAAGCTGCAAATGAGATCCTTTGGTCTTAGTTAGTCTTCAATTCCTGATGGCGCGGAAAGGGCAAAACGACTAGGTTTGCGCTCCCTAAAAGACAAGAGAAAATATCGACATAATTATGATGTTCAAAATACTCACTGATAGAGTTGATGTCAACGGAAGTGATTCTTTTACTTTGCTGATGCCAATACTAGAAGTGGTGGTATAAAGCTAGTGGCTCGATGAGCAGATGCCAACCCAGGTCAACTTTCTTCTCTCATCGGGCGTTTCCACGCTTCAGGATGTTGGTGAAGGACCGCATACTCAATATGACGTTCAATCAACTTAGGTCTCATCTTTTCCTTAGGCAGTTCACAAAGTAGTGTTCACACATTTATTGCAGCTGTTTTCTGTTGCTCTGTTTAATTTTTTAAGATGCTTTTTTAGCTTCACGTTTTTTTTTCTGGACAATCCATTGTTTTATTCAATACTTCTTTTGCTTTTCGTTATGTTACTTTTTTAACAATATGTGATGTAGCCATCGTCACGGTCTGAATAAAGATAAAGATATGTACATGCAGCCTAAAATATTGAAATTGGTCTGTCTTGTTCCTGAAATATATATGATTGGAGAACGGACAGTGTTCTTAGCGCATGAGCTCTCAATTGATGTTCTGCTTGGAGACGATTTCGGACAGCTGCGGACAGCCCCCTTCGAAAAGCACGGATGCGTAATGTTCTGCGGTAAATCTTCTGAGATTCGGCAACATCATAGTGCGAGTGCTCGAACGCAGACCGGGAGATGTCGTTTTTTTAACGGAAGTACACTAGCTTTGCTAAGGACAGCTTCAACAGCGACAATTGTAAGGAGCATGTTACCAAGGATATGCTACGTAATAGTTATTACGGCTCTGTGAAATTGAAAAGCGTCTCGGAGTAAGCACCGACTTCTCCATGCTGGTCCCTGCGTATGCCGCACATGCTGTGAAAACGACTCCATGACATCCCGTTGACGTGGAATGCGTAGCGCTGAATCCCGAACTGAGATTGATTAACGCCATCCTTTATCCTTTAATCGATTCCGCACAGCCTGCGAAGGTTATTAAGTCGATCACTAGAGCACATCTTCCCGTGGATAAAGAAAAGGACCACGCATCTACGAAGAGGGTAGATTACAAGGGTCCGCCTAGCAAGAAAAATCTTCTCATATTTTACAACAAAATGCGAAGACGATCTGCTCTTATTTCTTGCTTATTTTTTTGCTATTTATTTTCAGTGGTTCGGAAACTTGGTGACCATGAAGTGGTGGAACGACTTGTGGCTGAATGAAGGTTTTGCCCGATACATGGAGCATCTTGCGGCTTCTGGAATTGTTAGAGGATCGAGGATGGTACGGCGCTCATTCGTTGGATAACGATGGGGTCGTCGAAACTTTCTGAATTACGATTTTGGGGATAATCGTTGATAAGCAGGACCGTAGATGCTAGCAATGGTCCAAGCAGTCGTCGCTTTCAAGAAACGTCTTGATTATGTGCAAAAGGTTATTTCACAGCAAGAACCCATACATGTGCGTTGAAACTGCAAAAAAACGTTGAACAAAGCTCACCAATAGAAAATTTGATCGCATTTTTTCTTTCATAGGCTCGCAAGGTACTACATGTTGCAGAAGGACTTATTCCTCATTGACGTGTTGGATTCGGCACTACAGTCAGACGCCCGAGCAGCAAGTCAGCCACTTTCGATTAAAGCTGAGGAAACAGCAGATATAAAGGAAGGATTTGGAACCCTCGTTTACGACAAAGGAGCCTCCTTGATTTACATGATTGCCGCACTTATGGGAGAGGAGAAGTTCAAAAAAGGATTACAGGTGGGACAGCAGCGTCAACTTCTATGTTGTTATGTTCGCGTAGACTTCCCTATATCATAACTGGTTTGTCTTCTTTACCATGGAATTTGAAACATTATCTTCGAGGAAGGTCAACGAGGTGAACGTGGAGCTTCTCAAAGCGACCTATATGGTATTGGATGGCCTACTCTGGAAAGCAGCGTAGTTGTTTCCAAATTTTCTGAAGACCTCTGGGTAGGTGCGAGCCGAGAACTCAAAACTGACGCCTTGAATATTGTTGTGCTCAGAAATAATCCTGAAAAAGGCTTGGAGCTTCAATCATTGCTAGCACGTGGGTTTTATAAATTCCTAATAGAAGCGAGAAGACGAATTCACAGGAGGCTTTCCGCCAGCAACGCGACAGCGATTGGGTGGCCGAGTAGATAGCGTGGCGCGAATGTGGTCAAGGAATGTTTTCCAGTTTATTTCTGAGCACGACAAGCGCACTCCAGGCGTCAGTTTTGCGTTATCGGCCCCCACTGAAGCGCTAAAGTTTTCTGCCTTTTTCGTCCTACCTAGGGGTCCGCAGGAAATTAGGAAGCCACTACGGTACCTTCCAGTCAGTACTATACAGGTCGTTCTAAAAAGTCTCAGCTATTCTTAGCTTGAAATCCCAGCATAAAAAGTTGTGTTTATCAGCATGCTGTGAAACTAGTTCGCAGGTTGATCTTTATTTAACGCCATGACATCTCCACTTCCCGTTGCCTTAAGAGGCCTAAAAGTGGAGCACATGTTTGTGTTTGTGCTATACTCCACAGAGCGCTTTACCTACCCTGACATTTCGAGCCACTTCTTGGAGCACTGCAAAGAGCCCTGGTGGAGGAGGCAAGCTTAAACGTAGGTTCCACAGCAAAGGCTGATACGCTATCTGATCAGTAGAGGCTAATGAGGCCATAAACGCCGCTTACTGTTCAAAATGGGCACAAGCGTAGAAAGTCACTCGTAACAGAAAGACATTTATTGCGCTTTGCTCACTAATGCAATTTCTGTGAAAATCTATAACGCTTCGATAACATTCGTTGTCGAGGTATCTCCTCCAGTAGGCAAACTACACTTCACCTCATAGCTGTTTTCGCAACTATCCTTTTTTTCAAGAGGACTAATAAGCAATCCACGCCTTTTGTTAGGTAGGTACTCCCTTACATATAACGTCAGAGCCTTTCCTGTTTCCACGACATGCTTGGTACTCGTCAAGTATGTGTGTCTGTGTGCCTTCGTCTGGTAAGGTACCCTCTGCAATTGCTCCGAACTGTGAGCAGCAGAGGAAGGCATGTCAGAATGGGGTCAAGGTTGAGTATTCCATCTAGCGCTAAGGCTGCTCCTTGTACATAATAAGACCGACTTCTACACCTACTTCGCGGAATCTTTTACAATGTTGAAAGAAGCTCAACAACCGAATTGCACAATGATAGCAGTTTAATATGGAATCCAATTTCCGCGTCAGGAGTGTGAGCCATCATTCAGGCTTTCCCAAAACGTTGACGACAGCCCGCAAAGTACTGGGAAACATACACAGGCTTAGGAATCTAACCTATAAATCCATCTGTTTGCGCACAAATAAAAAGATTACGCCCGAGGGTCTGGTCATAATCAAGAATTATCAAGTGTGCTTTTTCAATCTGCGTTCTATAAAAAAGCTGTTTTCATGCAAGACACAGATGCCGAGGTCAAAGTTTTATTTTCTGTGGCCGTATTCGTCAACGTTCCCGCTCTTGGCAGAGTTCCTGGCGTCCGCTGGAAGCAACGGAAGGTCCCGTTCTTCCCATTCCGGCAGCAGCAGCAAAGGCTCGCTTAGTTTCTCGCTTCCGCTGGAACTGAAGGCTACTAATGTGCTGGCCGATTAAGGGCACGAGAACCAGGACAATAGCTTTTCAATCCTCAGCATCAAGTTGGATTACATGATATATTCGCTCAGTCCTATAGTTTCGCTCGAACTTTTAGCAAGAAAGCATTGTATCATCACTATACTCCATGGAACCGGGCTCTGAAGTTTATAGCATAATGCCATCAAAAACCATAATGATGATGACCGGCAATGCTCAGAAGCCCTGTGTAAAGAGATATGTAGGAAACACCACTGCGGTGTTGGCAACTATCAGCACATCGGTATAGATGTTGTTTGCCACCGTGTGACTCGATTTTCTCGACGACATCACATGATAATTTTGCCTTTCGCAGTAGCCATAGCTTTTTTTGTAGCCTTCTTCGCTTCTTTTTACTTGAGGCCAGTTATCGGACTTCCTCCAAAAACACATGATCGACCTTTTGCCTCCACATCTCCCATACGTGTCTGTATGTCACGTTTGCGTCGCCCAAGCTTCATAGTGTCGAGTACCAAGCCAGTCTTGCAGTCAATCGTGTATTATGGCATTATAACGTATATACCTCGGTATTCAGCCTTATTTTCTTATCGGCAATCGTGACTATAGGTGACGGAAAGAGAAAAACGGTATTTGTCTTGCTCTCTTTTGTTTGTTAAACTTGATTCTTGCTGCAACGCATCGCTCAACCAGCGCAAGCCTCGGAGCAGCAATCACCGTGGTGCGTTCGCACAGTGTGGTCTAGCGAGGATCATCTCATACGGCATGCCTTTCCCGCATTTGACAAGATTATTTAATTTTGATGCTTTGATGGTTCCTTTGTCGGCTGGAGGTCTTCTCAGCGGGGACTACAACTCTTCCAGAACGCTCGATCTCTCCCAGCTTGCATCAGACTCCGTTCACTGAAAGATCTTGAGAATGGGTCTGTCCATCGCCAATAGGTCGTCCCGAAGGTCTCTTGGGAGCAGGGATGTGCGGAACTTCCTTTTCCGTGTTCCGAATTCCGGTTTCCGGCCATTTTTGGGTCTTCCGTTCCGTTTCCTGTTCCGCCTGTTTTTGGACCGGAAGGCGGAAACGGAAATGGGCACTGTTCGACGCTAGATTTCTATTGAACACAGTCTGCTTATTAATTAAAAAGGGTTCTTCTTCATATAATTGTGAGAGAAATACTGTTTGACAACTCTAGTATTAATATTCTTGGAATTGGTTAGACTACCAAAAAAAGTACTCAAAAATAGGAATGGCTGAGTGCAGGGCAAAATTAATGGGCCAGCAAAGGCTATGTATGCTAAGATATATTGTATATATTGTATGTATGCATTGTATGCTAAGAAAGTGCACTCAACATTTGAATGGTCATAAAATTCTTGATCCATTAGTTAGTTAGCTACGAAAACTTTGTAAGCATATAGCTCAGTGTCATGAAACAAAGGGTTCAGTAGATGTTGTGCCATGCGGTTGTCTGTCCCAAGATCACATCAGTGCTCCTGATTGAAGATGTAAATTTCATCTTTTAATTTCGTTAAGTGTTATATTTATCCATATGAAGTTATGCAATTTATCTTTCAATGAATCATCACGACTATCTACCAGGAGAAGTTATTTTGATTGACTAGGGTGACTTGTTGAATTCTGACACAAAACTGTTGCATCGAGAACCATCTAGGAACTGTCCAGCTGTGTCACCTTGGACGTGGGCTTCCAGACTGGCCCAGACTGAATATTCCTGTGGAAGTGTGGACCCACCATGACTAATCAGTCCCCAGTTATCATCTTATTGTTAGGTCCCAGAACGAATTCTGAGTACTAGCTTTGGTGACTGTAATGTAACTGCTAATGTTGAGTAAAGTGTGCAGTCACCTTGTCGTCCATGAGGCCACAGGTTCCCAAAAATGTTGAGAGGAATCTCTTTACTGGTCGGAAAATGATCTAGGTGGCTACTCCAGTTTTAGACTTCACCTGAGTCAGTTTTTTTTTAATGCGGGTCTGTAAGTAGCCTCAACTGGTTAATTCAGTTAAGGTTCAGAAAATTGCAGCATCAAAAAAGTCAGCGAAAAACCGGTCGCAGGAACTAGCTATGGAAACAGCAGGGAGACTGCTGAAATAGTAAGATAAGACCCTAAATTTGTTTTCGCTTATTGCTCTAGCCATAGCTAAAAGGTTATCATAACAATATTATGAATTCATGGTTTGTTATGCTATGTTATGATGAGAATGGGCATTAATCTGTAGAAGATTGTGCTGCTCGCAAAGTTCTGAGCATGAAAGGCGCAATGGAAGCCGCTGCTGACGCCGTTTCAGATGCACTTTTGAAAAAATGGCGAGTATGTGTCATTCCGTTTCCGCGTTTCGTATTCCGGTTTCCGGCCATTTTAAGCGTTTTCGTTCCGCCTTTCGCCTTCCGCTTTTCCAGTAAAATTTCCGCACATCCCTGCTTGGTAGCCATTCTCTGACACGGAGACTCCATCTATCGTCCTTTCGTCGAAGCAGGTATCCAGCCCAAAGATACTTGGACTTCTTCATGTACTGCAGCGGATCTGCTAATTGCTACTTCTCCGTTAGTTCCGAGCTTCGTAGGCCTTCTTGCCATTGCTGACGAAGGCTTGTCCTCAGAAGACATCTCTCTAGTGCACGATGCGTAGTTTGCATTGCTCTGGCGATTGTCTTGTTATCGGGCTAGGTTTCCGTCGCGTAACACATCGCAGGCAGTACAGAGGCGTTGAATACCGAGGCCCTGTGGCCGGCATCCTTGACCGGATCAGTGACTTCGCGAATCGAACTGAAGGCTGCCCATAGTGCGCGTCCCCTGCGGGCGATTTCAGGAGCGAGGTCGTTACCCATGTTCAGCTCTCTTCCCAGATAGACTTAGGAGTAAACCTGTTGTAGAGTGGCTCCGTTTAACCTTACGAGTCCCGCGTCACATCATCGGTTGATCATAAAATGCGTTTTGGACATATTCATGTCCAATCCAACCTGCATATCTGCCACATTGAGCTCGATCGGCATCTCCTCGACTTCTGCCGTGCTGTTAGAGATGAGAACAATATCATCTGCAAAGCAAAGGTTGCTGATCCGTTAACCGTCCATAAGGTAGGCTTTATCGTCCTAGTTCGAGTTTTTCGTGACATCCTGGAGTGGTGCCGCTGTGAATAGCTTAGAAGAAATTGTGTCTGCCTCTCGTAATCCTTTCCCGATAGGAATTTTAAGCTTTTGACCTAATAACTGGATGGTAGTCGATATGTTTGAAAAGCATTCGTTGAGAGGTCGGATGTAGGGCGATGGTATGCCAGCATGCACAAGCGCGTTCAGAATGGCGTTGATTTCCACAGAGCCTAACGCTCTCCGACAATCCACAAAGACAAGGCAAGTGGGATGTGGTATTCGCTGCTTCTTTCGACGAGTATATCGTTTCTTTACAAGTGCAAAGCCCATCTACGTTTTGGTAGTCCACCTAGAGTAACTGCTGAATTATATACAAGCAGGAGATGTAGGCACAAATAAAGTTATTGGTAAAGCGAAGAGTAGGGTAAACTGTTATGTCACCTGTTTTGCCTCACTCTTAACAGATAACAATGACGTAGGACTTAGTAAAAAAAAAAGTAAAAGAGAAGGATAACTGTGGTTATCTGGAGGCTCATAAGTAGGGTAGGAAGTAGGTGAGCTTATAGGAGATAAGAGCTATATATGCCAACTATTAGGGCAGAAAGAATAGGTCAAACCACGGATAACGGGCTGCCGACTACAACTAAAACACATTCAAAAGTTAAACATATCAACCTTGACGATTGTATATGAGATCTACAATTTTTCTGAATCCTGGTAAGTATGGAACATGTCATATTTGTGACAAATGTTTCTATTTCTTAAGAAACAACGTAAAATGGCTTTCAGCATAAATTTTCATCATATTCAAAGCAAAGTAAGGATAATAAGATTTTCAAGTCTAACCAGAAATTGCCGCGTTTTCGGAATCCAGTGTTCACTGTGGTAAGGTTATGCGAGTGCACATACTAGAGGATACGCTCACCACCGCCGTTAGGCCGGGGGCATACTTCCATAGCCGCTATGCCATCTTCGCTTGACCACCCGCTGTGCTATATCGGACGAATAGTCAAAGGAAACTTCGCCGCGGCCGCCTCAACAGTGGACGATGATGTCCCGCACCCATCGCGGGCACGACATACTTTTTCGCGCTGCGCGCGCGGTGCTTAGCGTTGGGATCGTATTTAAAGATACAAAACGGGAGCGACAGCGGTCGCGCGCGGCGGCGCCTGTCGCGTTGCCAGCTCCGTCGGTCGATTACGGAGCAGCTCGCTCCGGGCATGCTGAGTCATCGGAGAGGCAGACTCCAGAGAGGAAAGGCCAGTGGCGGCAACTGTACTGCTTCTTTGAACTCTCGTGCATTTCATGCGCTCGGCCAGGAAGGAAAGGCTTCGAGCGAGGCGGAAAGGAGGAGGGGAAGGGAAAGTAAACGGATTTGGGGCTATGAAACTTAAGAAATTACGGTACTAAGCGGGCTGGTGCCTGCTGTACACCAGAAAGGTGGCTTAAAGCGGGAAAGTTAGATGATCCACACACCTCTCGGGATACCAAGGATCGATGGGGTTCAACGAATCGAAGGCGCTTCCCTACGAAGAATGAACCTTAAATGTGATGCAAGGTTCTGTGAGCGACCTTCGCCAATGGGCTACAGGCACAGAACTCTGAGGCGAGCAAGGAGGGTGACAGGTAGCTTCATAAATCACTAATAACTACAAATTTCGCATGAAGTTAAACGCAGTAATGGAGTAGAGAGTTGTAACTTTGCAGATTTCAACATGACGTTAAGCAGATTCGACACCGGAGGAGCGCCACGACCCAGCAAATTGGGTTTGCTTCTTCGCCGTTGATCGTTGGAGAAGGAGACAAAACCAGCATTCCTGTTTTGTGAAACCATAACAGTATCCAGTGTTGATGTCATATCTTCCTCAATTGAATGTTCTGTTAAACATACTTAACTAGCCTCAATAGCATGCCACTCTAGGCCATGCAATGTATATATTGGACATAAGTTTCACGATAATCTCGAGTTCAACGTTCCTTCAGAAGTGAAGCGGGTAAATGGGCCTAACAATGTTTAACTTCCTTGATATGTGACATTTTGCTCAGCTAAGTCATATCACTAACGGCTTGTTCTGTTTTAAGGTGGATCGCCTGCCTTTTATACGTTCCTACAATCCAGATGCCAGTAGGAAGCATACTGACGTGATCCAATGCGAGAATTGCGGCAGGCCGACAGAGCTGGCAACGCGCCAGGCGCCGCCGCGCGCGACCGCTGTCGCTCCCGTTTTGTATCTTTAAATACGATCTAGCGTTGGTCCTGGGCGAATCGCGTCCCATCGCTCAATGCTCAGAGCAAAGAGCGATGGGACGTGGTTAAGCAAGCAAGAAGGCTGGTATCTTACCACTCTCGAGTTCATTGTCCTCTCGGAGTCATGTATCGACCAGACGGCTGAGTGGTAGCAGACTAACTAGCGAAAGGACAAGGGTTTGGATCCTGCGTGGGGCATGCCTTTTGCATTTTCACAAACTTCATGTACATGCGAGCATGCGCTGACAGTAGAGTAGGCAAGCAACCCTTGTCAAATATGAAGGTTGGCGTCATTATATTCCAATTTAGAATGCGCCGTGTATTCTGCTCCTACCGGTTACCGTTAAGGCAGATTCGATGCGAATATAGTCTTTACAACCAGAATGACCAGCCAGAACCAAAAACTTTGAATTCTGGATATTCTACATGTGAAACCGGTACGGAAAACAATTTTTTGTTGAAAAAGCGCTTCAATTCTATGTAGGTGTGGCGGAGAGGGAGCGACCCCCCCCCCCCCGAATTCAAAGACCGTTTTCTGTCGAACTAGAAAGATTCGCGTCCTGCCTACCAGGAAGGTCATGATGTCTATAGGACCAAGCATTAGTCAAGTCGAATGCTGGCCCACTTCATGTATGTGATAGCGTCAGACTTCAGAAGAAGTCGTGAAGAAGACGAAGGACGTTCGGCTCCATACTCTCCCATTAGATTTCACTGCTGTCTCGGTGCTAACGTGCCACCATTCAAGCAAGTAAGAGAAGTCTTTCAGAGTTCCGAGCGTCGTTTGGGGGATAGAAACGCTGTTGAATGAGCTAGTCGTCGAAAATCACGTGAGCTGGACACGAGATGCGTTTCGAAGACACCCGCTGGACGAGGGTCATCACGGTCTGATTGATTCGCACTTAGGCCTATGTTATACTTCGGCGACGCTGTTTCCGGCGACGTCGGCGACAGTGTTACGCGGGCTGCGACGCAGGCACTTAGGCGGACGCCCTGAGTCATCGCCCCGGCCAATCGCGCGGACAGGCGGGGCGATGACTCAAAGTGCGCGCCGTCTCACCTAACGGAACATAACACCATTTCTCAAAAGTCGTTGTGAGAAATCGTTCTTCCAGCTGGTTTATGCTTCAATGAAGAGTACGCATGGCCTCTAAGCGCCTGTAAACAATCCTGCCGGGCCCTTCACTCATTTTTATTCTGTTCTCGACTCTACGCCATAGCTACCAAGATTAGCACAAATAAAATGGAATCATGATCCCTTTGCAATGATTTGGGAAGCAAAAACCCTTAGTGTAGTGTATGTATGAAAAAGGAGGAGCTCCCTTATTGAAACACACAGTAGTCAGGTAGACTTGCAGGCTACAGAGAATGTCCTCGAAGAAGCCTGAGTCACTCGCCGATATGCTCACAACCGGAAAAAACCCCCATCCGAGTTGTCCGGTGCTACGTACGCTTGGAAGTTGCGAGTCCTATTGCACTCGAGGCCGGACGTGTTGTCTGCTCAATATGTCAAGAACGCTTATACTCAGATCAGCCAGGCATCGATGTGAAGAACACGTTGGTGGGCTGAAGATCAGCAGAACTACGACGAGTTCCTGTGGTTCTCGTCAAGACGGCTGGCCCACATTCGCTGGCAATGCAGACCGCTAGAGTCTCGCAGATCCTTGGATGCGGGCATATGACTCATCCGGCTGCCGGCCAGAAACGCACCATTGGTCAGCGCGATGACTCAGAGCGTCCGCCTAAGTGCGAATCAATCGGACCGGGTCATCAGCGACTGGATTCTGGGGGGGGGGGGGAGGATTTTTTTAAAAGAAGCACCAGGACTCTCGGACTTCTTCGTAGGAGCCCTAAACATCATCATCATTTTCATTAGCGTCTGTTCCGCTTGGTGGCAGGGTCCGCTCTTCTGGTGTGGTGAAGCCAGTTCTCCCGACCAAATCCTTGATCAGGGTGCACACCAGCCGTCTTTAAGTCCAAGTGCAATATATCTAGCCAACGTTGCTTCGGGCGTCCCCTAAGCCGCTTTCCAAGGACCTCAAGGCTCAGGCCAATTTTACGGACGGTGTCGTCTTTAGCGCGAAGGACATGGCCGTATCATCGAAGACGAGCTTCGCGCAGCTTCTCGGCTACGGCGCGACACCGAACCTCTGTCGTATGGTGTCGTTGCCAACGCGGTCTAAACGCGTAACACCAGCTGTCCACCGCAGCATTTTCGCCTCCATTACACTGAGGCGGCTTTTAATTTCCTTCGTCACGGGCCAACACTCAGCACCGTACGTCGCTACTGGGCGGACGACTGTTCTATAAACCTTCGATTTGAGGTGCTCAGGTATTATCCTGCCGCAAAGCACCCCAGTCAGTAAGCGCCATTTGGACCAGGCTGCACTCACGTGCGCGTTTACCTCCAACTTTAGGCTGCCATCGGACGTGACTGTTGATTCGAGATACTTGAAAGATGCAACTCTGAGAGCTCAGTACCACTGATCTTCATAGATCGGTGCTCATTCACATCCGTCGTCAAGTATTCCGTCTTTTTAACGTTTAGCTTAAGTCCGAACAATGCCAAGCGATCGCACCATGCCTGTGCCTGTCGCTCAAAATCGGTGTTGTCTTCACATTCAAGCACGACGTCGTCAGCATACAGCAACGTCCAAGGTGCCGCCATTTGGAGATCTCGTGATATTGCATCCATCACAGTGACGAAGAGCAGCGGGGATAGCGCAGATTTCTGATGCACCACTACAGAGATGGGACATTCCGTCGAGGTGCCCGCTGGCGCTCGCACTCGACGGACGCCGTAGCATTATCTCGAAAACTCTTAAACGTCATCAACCATATGATGTGACAAAATGTTCGTAGGCCGGCCTGTCACTAGGGCCTGTCGCCTGCATTTGTTTGGCTCGGCTCGCAGAAGCAAGCAGTTTCCAGTGGCACCACGTGGAGGAACGGACATCGCCACCGTAGAAGCCCTAAACGAACGGTCGTAATCCTACATGGAGATTGATTCATTGGAGGATACTGGCACATGACAGGAACGAATTGGGACCTTACTTGTGCCCGCTCGAGCAACTTGATGATCAACGTACGAAGGCGGTATAGGCCAACGTTGATTGACACGTAAATCGTTGCCTGCCTGCTCTGCTGTCAGCGCATGCACCCCTTGCATGAACATGAAGTTTGCGAGCATGCAAATGGGCTTGCCCCATGCAGGGCCCAAACCCCTGACCTCTTAGTCTGCTACCCCATCCACTCGGCCATCTGTTCGACAAAAGACACCAAGAAGACAATGAACTAGAGAGTGATAAGATACCAGCCTTCTTGCTTATTTCACCACCACTCCGTTTCTTCTGCTCAAAGTTGTACTCGGGTCAAGGTACTTGCGTATTTGTACTTCTGAGAGTAAAGCGGTTCTGTCTATATAGATCGCATCGCTGATCTAGACTTACACTTCAGGCAATTTCCTGGTAGGTAATAATCGATTTTCAGGTTTGGGAAGAAAGTTGCTAGTTGCTACATGAACAAACTTTTACTGTAAAACCATTCGAGTTATAAGTTTTTCAGCACTATCTCAAGGAACACTCATACAGCAATGTGGAATCGTCAGATCTCTGGGACGCCCTGGATACAGAAGCCTACAAAATAATAGGCCCATATGCAGGAAAGCTGATTATCAGAATTTTTGCCGATCAGTGGACGACACAGGTAACCTGTAATAATATTCAAACCAGAAGCGGATCTAAACACAAGACTACTTTGAGTGCGCCTAGTAACCGCAAAATTCACCCAAAACCATTTAGGGATGAATCAATCAACATTTCCTGGCGAAATCATGATCGAACTAAAGGCCTTCGCACACTTTTGCGGCAGTGGTGAAAGGACGACGTGGCACGGCACTCATCCTCGCCCAACTTCATCGTTTCATTATCATTATCAGTTTCCATTCTAGATCTCCGCCACGATCAATTAGAGCCCAGGGGCTGTATGATATTCTCGCCCGACACGAAAAGGCAGGGTAACATCCCAAGTTTCTATCATCCCCACACCACCTTGTGCGCATATCGGGTGTCCCCCGTGATGGCAGAAATAGCACAGTAGTAGGGTAGAGAAGCAGAGGATTCCGACAGGAGTGGCACTATCACAGCTGCGAGCCCATAGCTGGTGAATAAAATGAGTGATACTGCACTACAAGTATTTAGGGAGGTGTGTCTCCATCATACTGCTTTCGATACAACTAGCGCGTCCTGGAGGGATCCACGCCGTGTAGAACAAAATTAGAAAACTTATTGAGCCAAAAGTTATGCCAAACTAGCAGAGCACAAAATATTACAGTAAAAGTGTGCCTTTTAAAATTTGCAAAATCGACTTCTTCCATGAAACTGCATGAAGTGGAAATTGCTCTTTTTTCTTCCAAGCGATTTAGTATTTCATTCACTGAAAAATTATATAATCCACCGAAATATCGTCTATCCTTTATTCGCTGTTTTTCAGGTAATTTCTCAAATGTAATTTCTATTTAAGAAAGTTTTCTGACTTGTAGCAGAAGGTTTTGGGGCAAAAAATTGAGAAATGGTGCAGAAAGTTTAGTCCAACTTTTAAGAACACGAGATAGAGAAGGTTCTTAAGACTTTTTTAGTGTGGTTTTTGCATTTGACAGAGACCACAATTTTTTGTACGGCACCAGAACAGAGTTCTGTCGGCGGCAAAGCGGCTGCTGGGCAACAATGCCTGCTTTCAATCATTATTGCCGCTGCCGCTTTGGCGGCATCCACTGAGTGTCTGACTTGTGCCTAAAGATAGGGCTGCCGCGTTGCTGCAAAAGTGTGCCGAGGCTTAAACAGAGGAAAGATATCCGGTTGTGGTTGCACAATGAGATGTAAATCCTTGGGTGTAGTTTCGAACGCTGACTGAAAATATAGTGTTCCATATCTATATTTGAGCACGGAATTACGGAGCACTTCCGGTGGCGATGTCAGTTCCTCCACGTGCCACTGGAAACTGCGTGCTAAGCCAAACACGGACACTCGATTGCAGGCGACAGGTCCTCGTGACAGGTCGGCCTACGAAGATCCATGCCACATCACATGGTGTATAACTGTTCACGTTTATCGAGATGGTGCTACGGCGTCCGCGGGAGCCGACGCCCACTCACAAAGCCCCGTGAGTGTGACAAGTATGCGAGGGTCTCTGATGTGATGACAGCATCGGGGGGTAACTGAGCTAGTCCGAAAGTCCCGCAACGTAAACAGGACCCGCGTGACAGCGCTGAATGTAGGTACGTTGACGGGCCGCTAGCGCGAGTTGGTTGAAACACTGCAACTTAGAAGAGTTGATTTCTGTGCGGTGCAGAAGACAAGGCGGTCCTGCAGCAAGTCAAAGGAGATAGGATGTGGCTCAAGGCCGTTCTATGTGGAGCTAGGACCACCAGTGGTGTCGAAGTAATCGTCTCCGAACGAATTTGTGGCTCGATTGTAAGCGTCGAGTGCTTTGGCGATCGACTGATGAAGATCGTTGTCGTCGCTAAGGAGTGACTCTGTCACTTCTTCTCTGCGTATGCTCAGAGTGGCTGCCCCTATCAAGCCAAGGATGAGTTTTAGAGCCTTCTTGATGAGAAGACAGCAGAGGTCATGAGAGACGGGTACAGCTGTCATGCTGGCTTCGGATACGGGTCACGTAACGCCGATGCTGAGTGCATTCTTGATTGCGCAGAATCGCATAACCTCATCATAGTGAACGCCGTCTTCTGAAAACGTGACTCGCACCTTATCTCATACTACATTGGGAGCACCAGGACTCAGATAAACTTTGTCGTTGTGATAGATCACGACCGGTGTCTTGTCACAGACGCGAGGATCGTGCCACATGAGATGGTCGCCCCACAGCATCGACCGCTGATCTGCACTTACTTTGAAGATCGCCAATCCGAGGCTGAAACAGGTCGATCGATGCGGTGCAGCAAGAATCAAGTGGTGGTGAGTGAAAGAGAAGGACCTGTCGTGATTTCTCGCGTACGGTTATCGACAGTCACAACTGTCGTCGAAACTTGGAAGAAAGCGACCGACGCGACTCGTTAGTCTGCATAGCCGGAACTCGGCATTACGAAACCTGGGCGGCGGAAGGCAGACAAGCACAAAAAGCAGAGAAGAAGTCGCTTTATCATGCTTTTCTCGATGAAAAGACAGCCGATAACTGGCGGAAGTACCATTAAGCGAAGAAAAGAAGGCCGTGGCTGTTGCAAAAGCCACTCATTATGGAGATGTCAACGAGAAGCTCGAGTCAGGCGATGGTGAGCGGTATCTGTACCGACTTGCAAAGTATCGCCATCGGCAGACAGATGATATACAGAGGTTTTGCGGCATCAATTATGAGAACGGCCATCTTCGCAAGTCTGTCTGTAGCAATTGGAGTGTTCCTGAATCAAAATGTCAGTTCATGTGCGATCGTGTTGTTCAAGATTTTAATCAGGTACGTAAGGTGTTAGACTTTCTTCATGTGCAGTGTGCGCCTACGGCGGTTCACCGTCTAGGCAGACCGTCCGACAATCGAGATAGACTTTAAACAATTGTTCTACTGCAACTGTTTTCCGGAAAATGGTTCTTCAACGTGCTAGGAGGCAGTGGTTGTATGACAATATTGGTGTCTACGTTAGGAAGTCTTATTCACAGGGCCGAGAGGATCGTGGTCATTACGATGACAGTGCTCGTGATGGTGCACCTGCGATCCCTTCCGGTGGAGGGGATATGCGGAGCCCAGTGTGTGATGCTGATGTGTCGATGAATCTATTTTCTCGTCCCAATTTAAAATAGAAATGCGTTCGCAAGAATACTCAGGGCCATCGGACGGTGACTTGCTTCTATTCAAATGTTCGATCTATATCCAAGAATGCAGTTCACACTGACTTTGTTTTGGCCAAGAACTTTGACGTCTTGCTCTTCACAAAAACTTGGATAAGAACGTGCCATGTTACTTCTAATTTGTTGATTAATGTGACTAAGGGCTATGAGATTCTACGCTGTGATAGAGCAAGTAAGGCTGGTGAGGGGTTGCCATCATTTGAAAAAGTCTATCGGGTACATGGAGGTCTTTTCTGAGTCCACCTTTTGTTTTTTTTTGAGAATCTTTCTGCGGGTTTGATTTTTGATAACATTACTGTTGGACTCGTCATTGTTTATCGTCTTCCTTCTCGTAAATCAGCTGAGAACGATCAACTAGTCCAGGCCGTAGGCGACCTTTTGGCATGTGAATACCATTCGGTTGTTATAGTCAACTTTAGTTAATCTGACATTGACTGGAGTGACCTGAGTCATTCTGATTCGTTATCATCGCAATCTTCAATGTTCGTGTTGATGGTGTGCAGTCACAGATTGATGCAGTTTGCTTTAGAGCCAACAAGGTGTGATAGGGCTCTCGATCTTGTTTCAGCAACTGATCCGTCTCTTATAGGTGATCTACGGAGCCCCTGTTGGGTTGTCGGATCATTGCAGTGTTAGATTTAATATTAATTGTGCTCACAAGGGAAGGATACTAGGTGAACATGGGGATCCCAAATATGTGTTTCGTTTCTGCTGGGCCATCTATGAACGGAGTTATGGACCATTTTCATAGCAGGCTCCTTTGCCCACTAGGTCCACACAGAGCGGGCCAGTGAAAAAAGAGCGAGCTCAGGTAGGGTTGAAGCTGCGATGCCAGCGAGCAGTTGTGGCATGGGGTAGAGGAGCGGCGTGGTGAGACGGGGTGGTTTATGGTTCGACTCCCCTGTGCTGCAGCATTTTTGCACTTCCTAAAAAAAGATCTGCCACGATCAAGCAAAGCTCTCTATGTCAAATCGCAACGGAAAAGGTCACGAGAAAGGACTCGTCTTCACAGTCACAACTTCATACAGACAACTTCATGCGCTGGCACGAAGAAACAATTTATCATGAATAGTTGCTAAAAACATGGCGAAAAGGCAAACAATGCGTTGAACTAGCAACTGTGAGATAGCACTACGAAATGTTCAAAACATAAGAGTTGTTGCCAATGACCGCAGCGGATAAAAAATACACCAATTCTGCCGCTGCAAGAGCAGTGCTTTATGATGTCAGTAGGGAAACAATATTGAATTGGTGTACTAAACGTCCCAGGGTGTCTGTGCAGGTATCCTGATGAGTACCATGAATACGTGAGAAAAGTTCTGAATTTGGGGCAGAAAACTGAGTATAAATCAGCGATACAATTCGAGGAATTGTGTCAATATATGAGAGGTGAAACGTTTGCACATGTTTCGGCAGGAAGAAATGTACGTCTAATGGTTGTATTTGTGATGTTGTCCTGCTGGAATGTTCATCACTTTCGCTGGTGAGAACACAGTTTGGAAGGTAAATCGGCAGCATTGTCCTTACCGACCCGTGTGTCGTAAAAAAATTCGCCTAAGGGGATTGCTTAAGGCACTGATCACCCACTTCTAAGTATGGGTGGTGGGATCATGGTAATCGATTTCGCCCCAACTTCGCCATTTGACGTAGAGAGCTTTAGTTGATCGTGACAGATCTTTTTAGGATATGCAAAAACCAAAAAGGAGTCGAACCATAAACCACCCCGTCTCACCACGCCCAGAAATTAAACGGAGGAAATACATCCAAAATCCCTGGTATCAAACGATACGGTGAAACATTTCAAAATATCGCTTGTTGTTAAGCTGCGCTATTGGGAATTTCGGCTGTATTTTCTCCGTTAGTTTGATGTAAGTCGATGATGAATCCGGCCCCAGCGTTCAAAGATACATCTCATGGGATACATCTCATCTCAGAGTAGATTTTAAATAACATTTTTGGTAAACATTTAAAAGCTCAGTACGATCCAATGATAAAGTTGCAAAGATATCATGACCTTAAACTTTCCTGGAATGCCCTACGTTGCTAGATTTCTAATAAAATCGAAGGAATATCAACGTATATTGTGTTTCAGAAGGGGTATCCTCTTATTACGGCAGAATCCTATAACTCGACGTCTTTTAAAGTTACTCAGTCACGTTTCATAATTAGTCCTGAAATCGAGGATCCACAACATGCGAAATACGGGTGAGATTTTAAGTTAGTTTCCTATGCTAATTTTCTGTCATTACGCAAGAAGTAGAAGGCATGGTGTGGGCATGATGTAATATGTTAAATAACGAATCGACTCGGTTTCTTCAACAGCTTCCTGTTCACTGAAGATCATATGTGTAACACAACGTTTTTACTACTTACCTTTAAAAAACAAATATAAAAGGTATTGAGGTGATGCTGGTCGCCAAGAACACGAAGAAAAAGAGAAAGTGAAAAAGAAAAAAGGCCTCTCCCTAAAAAAGTTTAAGTAATGATACTGCTCTAGTTGATTTGGAATTATTTTTCCTGACTTCTCATGTTTTTCCTACATATGATGGGAACTTGTTGAGTTACAGTGAAATTATTAAATTTCAACTTATTCTTCAGTAATCAATGTCAAAATTTTGGAATAACGGCCTGGAATAACTGTTCGATTAACGGCTCGAAATATCGTTGATACCCAATTCATCATCCTTTTGTCATCATCGTCTTCCTTTATTGTCCATCTGTCGTCCTTCCCAGACCATCGCCCGAGGTGCGTATCAGTATAAAGAGGCACGTGAGAGACTTAGCCCCCTTGCCTGGTGTGTGTCTGGATGGTTTACGCAGGTGCTCTGACAATTCAGATTGTTTCCTGTCAGGAGTATGTAGCCATTCTGTTTCATTTACAGGCCAAACGAGTGACATTCAATGACATTCAATGACTGATAAATAATACTTGATTGTCTTTTTCAATCACATTTGTTTCAAAGTAATGCTTACATTTCCTTTTTTTCAATTTCCTCGCTTCTAAAAGAGGTAGAGAATTAATAGAGGACAGAAGAAGGAAAAATAAAGCATCCGCTGATACCTTAACACTAGCTAATCAATCCAATTATCATAACGAGGTAAATGTTCTGGGTGCTTCTTTAAGCTAACTATGCTACAATTTTAGGTGTTGTTGTGTTCTGTTAATAATGTTTGTTTTTTGGCACGTACTTAAAGTAGGTAAAATAAATAAATAAATAAAAGTTTGATGATGTAGATAGATCAATTAAGTGTCAGAACAAATTCTCTTCAACAGTGTCTAATGTCGAAGCTGTTGAAGAGTTTGCACAGCCTGATTTTGAGTTAAGATGACGAAGAATCAATACCTATTATGTTGTTGGTTGGTTCCTTACAGTACTGAAAAATTTTCCGGAATGGGAGCTGTAATGCCTTTTTCTTACAAGGAACTCCTACCAACTGCCCCACCGAGGCACATCTTGTGGGGTGTCATAGGGGTTGATGAGTGTTGCGTATACGTCCTCACATCGCTTTTTCAGCTCTTCAAAAAAAGCGTTCAGCAAAAACTGAATGTAATTCTGGACTCCGCTCACACGTCCCTACATCCTTTCAAAATAGCATCGCAAAAGCCCACCTTGAGTTGGGAACCTGGCAATCTGGGAACCTTTCCTTGTTAGGATACTATCGTCGCATCCGAAAATTAGTATTTAGCAGCTGACTTAATCGTGCCTTACCTTTCATTTATGAAAACATTTGAATCTGCGATGTTATCAGTACTGGTGCAAGTGAGTGATTCCGCCTCAAAGATTCAGCGTCCGTTGTTCGACATCATGTTGTTTGGCGATTTTTGCATTTGTTCTATTCATTCATGAGTTGACTAGGCAGTCATTTCCGCACGTCCCACTTATCATATCATATATTTGCCCAATGTGAGTTCGCTGCAAATGCTTCATGAGCCCGTCCTCTTTTACGTAGCGTTAAATTTCAGCACAAATTTTTTCGCAATTTGTATTATTGTATTGTATTAGCGAAATAAGAAGTGACTTCTCAACGTTGGTACTGTTCACGTAGATGCTGCGCCGCAGCGGGAGTACGAAAAGCGCCTAAAGAAATAGAGTGCGACGTATGAGAGGAGCTGAGCTGGGTATCTCGAAGAAGTCAGCAGCTTGGCGTTAAAGGCTGATTAAAGCATGGAGGAAAAAATTGCCTTGTCGTGATAATTGATTCATAGCTATCCTAATATCCTTTTCTCAAAGTGCAGCAACCGCCATCCTGTTTCCTATCGTTCATTAAAAAACTAATGTGCTGGTCTGTTTCGATCGGTTAAGAAAGGTTAGTGAAAACTGCACAATACGTGCGATACATAGTCATTCTATCCTTCGGCTTCTTTGGTAACATTGACAACACCTGCAGCTGCGCTCAAGGGTGCAGTATATCACCCTATTGCGAAATTTTCGAAAACTTGACCGGTTTTGGTGGAAAGAATTTGAAAGTTTGAATTGTTTGAAAGATACAATCTTCTCAATACTCGAGTTGGAACACCATGGGAAAACGCAATTTTTGAATGTTCGATTACAAATATTCAAGTTCGAAAGAAGGTCATTCGAGGATGGAGGAGTCATTTCCTGCAAGGGGCACCTTTCAGAAACGACTGTGAGTCGTCAAATGCTAATGGTTTATCAGGATAAGGCAACTCTTTGCTGCTTACTTTTAACGTGGGTTCGTCTCTCGTATGATGTATGCGTCCTCTAAGCGGAGGATTTGATGAACTCATTGCGAACTCATATGTCAATTTAAAGGTGCAATATATGCTTCAAAGGCATGAAGCTGACCCCAGAATAAGGAATGAGCAGAAGAATAATACAAAACTAGCCTCAGATCAGGGTGTCAAATAGCAAGCTGTGGAATCTGTGAAAAGTACAACTCATCACAATGCGCATAGGGTCCAAGTCGTTTACTGAAGCACCTTTAACTTGCCCTTATCTGCTATCTGTGATACCTAAATGCGTGCGTCTTGCTATTGCGCTTCCATAGAATCGTTAAGATCCCGTAGTTGGTCTGGTTGAATGACAGTAAAAATGGGATACGTTATTATATTATTGGATCCTCATTAACCTAACGAGCATTCGTTATTCAACATTTCCATCCGGCATGTCTGCGGTATTTTCCAAGTTCAATGTGTAGAATAAATCATAACTTCGAAGGGTAGCTGTACTGCCACCAAGTAAGATGTTGAACACATTCTGCGATGATGGCATGCAAAATACCTATCAAAGTAAGTATGTATAGTATAGTTCTCAGAGCGCCTAAACCTGTGAAATAGTTTTTCAGTATTCCAAGGAACAGAACCTTAAGATAATAGATTATAGGAATCCCCATTTCCTGACTGTTTTTGACTTGTTTGGCTTCCTTTTTAAATGTGAGCAAACGGTCTTTTGAACATTCAATCTTCAAAGTCTTGAAAATTGCTAAAGTAACGGCGATAAAAAAATGAGAGCCACCAAGGTTGCAAAGACGATAGAAAAAATGTTTGGCTTCCAACGGTTTTCTTCGCATTAAAAGATTTCCACTGGCCTGAGGTTCCATTTTCAATCTTTTAATTGCACTGGTTTTTCATTAAGTATTTTAAAATCTTCTTATCAAATAAAACAGTAACAGCTGTTCGCCAATACATATTCTGGCGCTGCTCTTAAAAACATCGATTTCTCTTCTAATCTTTTATTGTTAAGGATACTATGCCCCAGCGCTTTGTATCCTAGGCAGCCTCAACAAATATATTCAGATACAAATGGGATGTCCCGATTTGGTACCAAATAAACAGGGAGGAAGTGAAACTTGATTGGTTAAGAAGAGGTAAGGAACAGATCTACTTATCACTGCTACGCAAACATGGAATTGCACTCAATCTGCAGGGTGAACAATAAGTCCTGCGACAAAAACTTAGTCGTATAGAAGGGTACGAATGCACCAGGTTTGGTACAATTTTTAACACATTTTGCCCATGGATTGTAGATTATGGTGGAGAGGTATTATTCATAACGAATCACTCCTAAAATGATGAGAGCCTTCAGAGGCCGGATTCATCAACGACTCACGTAGCTTTAACGGAGAATTGTAAGTTTATCAAGCGATATGGTGAGCGATAAGCAGCGTTAACGCGGCTCGAGTAGGTAGCTTTGCAGCACGCGTCGCAGCGAATCTTACGGAATTTTATTCCTTTTTCCTTCCAACCAAGATACTGGACAATTACTTATATAGAGCAAGACTTTTTCTAAGGATAAGGATAAGGATAAAGGACGGCGTTACTCAATCCCTTCTGGGATGCGCCAGCGCATTCTACTTCTACGGGATGTCGTGGAGGCGAGTTGAATGCGTATTTGGCCATACAATGACTTGCGGTGGCCAGCCGATGAACAAGTCAGCGCTTTATCCTTTCCAGACGAGTCTGGTACCAATTCACCGACCCCAGAGGGATGGAAGGCTTGGTTGGCCTGGGCGGGAAATCCGAACCACGAACCTGGTATCGGGTGCACGGGACAGTCGCGCCTCCTCCGACTGCGCCACACGCGCCCTTTTTCTAAGACGAGTAGTAAACTAATACGAAATATCTAAAGATGCAGGAATTCCACAGTCTTGCGCAGGCACGATGTTTGGCAGATGGTCAGAAATAGTCTACCACATCCATTTCTTTTTGCTGCTAGGATAATCGCACTACCAGAATGTGCATTCTACTTTTCAGCGGCCCGAATGAGTTTGGAAATTATGGTATTATATTTTTGTGCCCATCGAACGAATATTTTCACTGATTTTCAGTCTTTCAACACAAAACCCAAGGGTGTGAGGGGAGACTTTTTTTTAATCGTGTATGAGGAACAACAGTCATACGTATACATTGTTTGCATATCGTCATGTTCCCCAGAGGTAGCACTAAACGCACTATTATTTTGGCATTTCTGGAATCGCTCACCTTTGGGAAATTTTTCATCCAATGAAACGGCAACTGAATACCCAGCCTGAGCCACGTGCACCAGCTGCCCCTACAAGTTTTTCTTTCTATTGGTTGGTTCTTGTGCGCTGCTGCGTTTTTGCATTTCAACTGTGTGGTTGAGATTTGGAGATTCTGACGTCTGTACCATTTTCAGACGTTTTTATGCCTCATTTTCTAGTTGAATGCTGTGGTATTCAACATGATGATGTAGAAATATTCAACATCAGTGATACACAGGTACAAGGTGCGTGAAGCAGCACTGGTCACAACACGGGCAACGTATGAAGGCTACAGGCTCCTCACACTCTGTTGCCCTAGATGGACCAATGACCTCGGGAAAAGCCATCCTGCTCGGATTTTCAAAGAGACCAGGATGTGACGTCGGTGGTGGTTAAAATGAGAAACGAGGTGTGCGGATCCCGCAAATTAGCTAACCGGCATCGATACACTCTTTCCCTCATGTCTGCCTGCCGGAAATCAGAGGGCTGCTGAAGGTTTTCTATAATAGAATCTAACGTCAACAGTGTCCGCCGGCGGTCGAGTCGTGATTCACCCGCTCACGCTCAAGTGTGGCCCATCTTTAGACAGGGAACCTTCGAGGGAAGAAATCTAGATGGCCGAACGGATGGCCAGCATACTTAAGGACTTCGAAGCACGTCAACTTGAAGTTGACGAAGACGAACATCTTTAAGTGGTGGAAGGACAAGAAGAAGATTGGGATCCGCAAGATGAACTGATGGAAGTGGAGAGGCAAGCAAGCGGTGGGTACATGATAACGTTTCCGGGTGGAAGTCTTCTTTCGGAGGAAAGGGTACGTCTTCAATTGGGTACGTCAAGGGTACGTCTTTCCGCTGCGTGCTCATAACCATGTAGGAAGACACGCCTCGATTTCAGGCCTGGGAAGCATCACTGGTAAACGTCATCGCTGGTCAACAGGTCCCAAGAAAGGTACTGTCCACAGCGTACAGCTAGTACAGCTAGAAAATGTCTGAAAATGGTATAGACGTCAGAATCCTCTAAATCTCAACCAGTCAGTTGAAATGCAAAAATGCAGCAGCGCACAAGGACCAAACCCCGACCTTTCTCGCACGAAGCAACCCCCACTTCCACGGCACTCCGAGCCGTTCCCATTCAGAGGCATCGCGGGCGTACAAGACACCCAAACTCGTGATGCACCGTATTCCATTGTGACTTCATGGACCCCACTTCTTGAGTTTAACGACTTGGCAAAAAATAACGCATTTTTCTACTAATTGAGGGGTAAAGATTCTCCCTATATGACTCGCTCCCCCCGTTCAGACATACGTTATAGACCCTTGTGAGTCCTCGCCTCACTTCTGGGCTTGTGGAGCTTTCTTTGTGGCTTTCTAAAATCTACACGTTGCGTACAAATTAATAGCCGTCTCCTATTGTAGCTCTTTTCCATTCATCTATATTACCGTTGAGAAGGCTCTGAATTGGCCTACACGATGCCATAACACCGAATGTTCCACCACCTATCTTCCGAAATTTAGCCACATCGAGACGGGAGTGCTTGTTGCGGACAAGAGGAAGATTTTTGGTAGTTTTACATGAGAGCGCACTACTTTCTAGAAATAGTAGCTACAACTATGATAGTGGGAATGACTATAGCGCTAATTCTCCAGATAAACTGTATTAGTATGTGTTCAATGCCTTTCGAGGTTTTCATGGTGGATCTTTATTTCCAAATGACCTTACGTTTCGTCTTCTTCGTCTTCTTCAGAGGTCTAAACGCGGTGTAAATGTTAGAAATGTGATCTACCCCACCAAACGCTATCCCCACTCTAGTGGTTCGGCTTTCCTAGAAAAAGCGCCAGAAAAAGTCCCTATTCGATGAGAGATAAACTCACGTTCGATACATCTGTTAGTACGACACAAGAATGGGACTTACTAGGCAAAACCGTAAGGCGTATCCAAAAGATAACGACCCGCTCATACCCCGTTTTTCATTCTACAGCTCAGCTCGCATTTTTGTCGCAAACGGCAGAAAGTCGTTTGCAATTGGCTGACGCTCTTGGCGGCTGACAATGACCTGTGCTGTAGCGCTACATTACTCGGAAAGACCTTCACGTCCCGAACGGTATTCCGGTCAGGCCATTGCACAGGGATGTGGTCGACTTCCGTCCCTCCTCTGCTAGCATAGGTCACCTTCTGGCTGTCCTTCTTTGCGAAAAAGGTTCTACAGTCAACCAGGCTGTGGGTGACAACCTGATCGAGAATTCTTTCTAAATATGAGTTTATCAAGCCGATTCCTTTACACAAACGAACTCTTCCTTCTCCTCTTCTACCGCTCCCCACGTGTTCGAGTCCCCTGCTATGGACAGATGTGGACCTTATGACCTGCATGACGTAAGGTGGAAGCCATCTTCGCCGTGCTCAGGGCATCCGGTGTTCGTTGCGCGGACGGATACGATAATCCAGCAACCATCCTTCTTCGTGTCTAGCAGCAGTGACAAGATGTGGCCGTTTATCCTTTGGACAGCAACTACTGAATCCTCCATTTCTCTTGTTGTCCTCTCCGTTGTAGATGAGCTTGGCCTCTTCTCTAATCTATTTGGTCTTCGTCCCTTTACAGCAGCGAGAGCCCTCTGGCATCCAATACACAGAAAACATATAAACACTAGAAATATCACGATCACTTATAGGCGGGTCGCTGTCCATCCTGGAGCTACAGCTTTGATTGTATCCAAATTTAATCTTGAATTTTTTAAATTCTAGATGAGCCTCTCTATATTGCTGCGGAAACTGCGAGGTCAACAATAGTGTTGAATGCGAATCGATATGGTTACTATCGGCAGAATTACGACATAGAAGGATGGCGAAAATTAATCGAACAACTTAGTGAAGATCACGAGGTCTGTGGCGAACAAAAGCTAACAAAAGTGAGGGAGTTGTTCAAATTGTCTCAGCCTACCCTAAAAGAACATCCTACAGCATTAGTGTACCTAGCCTTCGAGTCAAATCAAGATGGCCTGTGTTCAGCAGCGCAGTAGAATAATGTTTAGTTAGCTATATTTTAGGCATTCCATACCCGAACTCGAAGTGCCATTGTAGCTGACGCCTTCGCAGCTGCGTCAGTAGCTCGGATCGACTACGCGACTCTGTTCGATCTCTTGCAGTATCTGAAATATGAAACGGTAATTCTCTTACCTGGTTGAGCAGGGAGGTACACGAACGGTAGGAGGTGAACAGTCGTAGTGGTTTGTACTGTCAGAATGGTCGGTTCTTACGACGTACAGACGGAGAAAGGGAAATATTAGGTTGGAAGCTAGGTCCCCGCCGTTTTTTAAATTTCACTGTAAATTTTGCTGAAACGATTTTGCATTTTATATATTTTATTTATTTTATTTATATATTATTTTTATATATTTTATTTTATTTATATTTTATATACATTTGTTAAATACCATTCGAAAAATGATTTGCTCTGTCAGAAACTATGTTTTGCTTCTTCAATTTTAAATTATCAAAAATATCGAAAAATAAATAAAATAACATTCCCCAGTAGCTCCTTCTCTCTGCTTTTGTTTGAGATTTTTTGCACAATATTATACATCATTCAGAATGAGCTCTACGAGGTCGTGTGTTGGCTGCTTTTGTTCGCTTTGATTTTCGTCAATTTATAGGGCACTTACATGGAGAGTCACATCAGTAGTGTATTTCTACCAACAGCTACTACTTGATTGGTTTTTTCACTCCATTTTGATGACCTAAAATTTAGCAAAATTCAGAATTACCAAAGAAAAAACATATATATATTGATACAGCGAAATATTCTCTTTCAAATGACATATAACAGTGCGCGAAAAAAGGTTGGTGGACGTCATTTTTTTGTTTAGCAACATTCCGCTGAAAATTGACAAAATCGGAAGCGCAAAAAGCGGGAAACACTTTCTGTTAGAGCAAAGCATTCTCTTTCGAGCAGCAGAAACACTGTTTAACCAAAAAGTAGGATCTAGTGGTATTAATAATTTCTTACTTTCGGACACTCCACCTTAATGTTCTGAAGTTACAACGATGTGCAAAAAATAAACTAAAAAATGAGGAAAGAGAAGGAACTGCCAGCGAAGGTTATTTTTCTTTCTTTTGACTTTCCTCATTAATGACCTAGAAATTGCAGAAATAAAAAATTGAAAAAGCAAGACATACTTTCTGACCAACCAAGGCATTCTCTTAGAAGTGTTTTATAAAATGCAAAAAAACTTCAAACAGAAACTCGGAATAAGATGCAAAAAAAACAGAAGGGTTGTAGCTTCCAACGTAATAACTCCAGAACACAGATGCGGTAAGCTGGCCATATCCTGGGGTTTCTTGGATGCGCACCGGCCATTAAAAACTGAATGTCTTTTTAAGAGTCTTTAAAATGAACGCAAAAATGTCGATCTCAGTCTTAAACAGAGCAGAATTATGGCTGTCCAATGGGGTGCATAGACTCCTTAATTTGAATTAGGGAGCTTGCTGCCTTTTCTGCTTTGCATGCTGCCTGAATTTTTATGTAGAGTGTAGCACAAAATGCCAGCATTTAATGTGGTTCTGATAGATAAAACAGGCTAAGAAAGCCTGTTGTGTTGTGAACACCTTCGGTATTTCACATAATCCTTCTATTTCGCTTTTGGTGCAGCTCTTTCACGCCAAATTTATGCTTGAGCAGTCTACAGAGCATTAAGCAATTTTGTGTGAGAAATAGGTGAATAACAGTTTCCGCTTTTCTAAACAAGGAAATGAGGCTCGATCCGATGATGCTGTGGGTCACACCGCGTATATGGGTACTATTTTTATGAGGGTACTAATCCAAAGTCAATGAGCGTGCCCGTACCCTGGGCTTCATTTTTGAAAGTAGAGGCGCTTGCCCAACCGGTGAGTCGATCGCCGCGTTCAGAACGAGGCGAATGAGTGAGTAGCGAAGGGTCCGCTCTGTTGCGTGTAGGATTAAGGTTGAGGTACTTGCGATTGGGGAATTCATAGGAGGATGAGGATGGCACTCTTGCGGTAAAAACCACTTCGGCAGTAAAGGCCTACCATTCAGGTACCTCTTTTGTGAATAGCTATCCTTTAAAGTGATCTACCGAAACCAACAGAAAGCTTAAGGAATACATTCCGTGGTACGAGGCACTCGCAGGACTCAAAGAAATTCGGAAAAATTTCGGCACATTGCGCAAGGAAAGGGATTTGCTTAATGTGAGTGTGGTTTAGGAATAGAGGACATCGGATGATGTGAATTAGGCATAACGTACATTCGACAAAGGAAGGCTTTGGTTAGCTCCTTTTCGCAAAGCATTCTATTTATGATTTGGTCTGCATGATAGGTAACAGCAGAATGGACAAAAAGGTAACTTGTCTTCGGGGCGACCCTTAGTGATGGACTTTGGTTACTCTGAACGTGAAGTCCACCTAAAGTCAAAGCTGGGTGTACAGCATTTTCTGTGGGCTGCGTCGCATTGGCCCTAGTGGGGCCAAGACAGCAAGGATTTAATTGCGCTGGTGACGTTTAATTCGTCTGATTTCGTTGTGTGGACAGAAAAGGGAAAACCATACGATTAACACAATCAGGAAATCTCTTGTAGAAAGCGAAACCGAAAGTTTGATCCAACCTAGTTTGGCGGTCCCATCTGCTACGAATGCAAGGGTTCCTTCTATCGCTAAAAATGGTGCATTTATTTTAAGAGTTACCTGAGAAGTTTGTTAAAATATGTGTACAAGGACAGTCTCTTCGAGGAACTCAGCAGAATCTACAGGGAAGACAGATTTTTCATTGACAGGTATGTAGTGTCGCATATACTTGATGCAGTGAGCAATATTCATTGCTGTGAGCAATACTCATTGTTGATGAAAACGTAGGAAATCGGTTTTCCATCTCCAGCAGCCTCCGGTTGAAAGCAATTTAAAGTGATATTAGCATGTCTCCGATAAGGAACACAATAGATGTGGAATGAATAGTGGAATCGTGTACCCTACCACGGTCCTGTGATTTCGCGCTACCTCTGCAGCTAGAGAATCACAATACCATCTCCACATGCTTCAAATTCGGACAACGCAGCACTTATGTAGTGTTAAACTTTTTCCGAAATGAAAGCAGCCGGGATTGGGCATTGCCCACTTTCAATACTTTTAATTTTAGACGATGACTGGTTGTAAATAAAAGAAATGCAACAGTTTGACGTAAATTGACCGCCTAGCTGCAGTGTGCAGTATTATTTTATTAAAGTCCATAACAAATTTCAACGTGCTACAATTGGTGACAGAATTAGTACAATCAAATGTGCCATCATCAATCAAGGGAACATAATATTGCGGATGGCAGCCCAAGATGAATGAGTCTAAGACTCTCGACTTTACCTGTTTGTTTAGCTTTATGTTGTTGCGAAAGTCCTGGGAAAGTCTCTTATTGTTCTTCTCTTCTTCTTCTTCTTTTTCTTCAGCGTGCATCCCGCTTCGTGACGGGGTCCGCAATGGAAAAGTCTCTTAATGTTAGAGTTAATAAAATGAAGCGACCGTTGATTTGCGTTTAGTTTAATACACTTTTAGAGCATGCGTACGGCGCTGCATATTATATCCTATTACATAAAGCAGAGAGTCATGAATCACTGACAGGTGATATTCCCACTGACTGGTGACATTCCCAGTGACTGGGGACAAATTAGGCTGTTCATTGTATCGCCGCCGCCAACCGTAAACACGACAACGTGGCAGCGTGGCAGTGCCGTGGTGTTTATTACCACGAGGTTTTTACGACCACGACGCTTCCACTGCCGGGTGGTCATCAAAGAATACCCACTTGATGAGGTTTCGCAAGAAGTCATCACGACTATAACGAGCCGCCGCTGCCGGGTTCAGAGAACACGTGAAGCGTTGCGAAAGAGGTCTGCGCCGCGGCACGGCGCACACCTCATGACCTGTGATGGATAACGTAGATGCGCCGCACCGCTTGCTTCTGCTTTGCGCGTTCTCGCTAGGGTTTCCTTCTTCATCCAGCTCCCTACACATTAGCAACAGCATATGATGGCCTGAGGCGTTTCGATCGGGCACTTTCCGGGGTGAGTGTTGCATGATTGTGATGGCCCAGGTTGGACAATCTTCCAAGCTGGCCTATTAATTTTGAAATCAAATTTAGCGTCTTCCAACGTCTTCCAAATCAACTTCTTACAGGTTGAAATACGGAGCCTTCAAGATGGTTAGAATATTTTTTGTCCGAGGAAAACTTTTTGAATTTTCTTGCTTTAGCTGTCGAATGAGTGAAATAAATAGTTTTATAATTTTTTTTTTGAGAAAAACTTGCATCGAAAGACTGGGTCGCGCTATGCATTCAAAAAGTTCAACACAACGTTTATTTGATTGACTCAGACTCAATCGATCTGGGTGGGTATTGCGTGATTATGATGGCCGACGCAAGGTCCATCAAGTAAATATTGGCTTCTCTTCGGACCATTTATCGATCTTCAGAAGACCAGAGTTCGCCCTAAATTTCGAAACATCCGGAGAGCGTCCGAGTGGAGTCCCAAAGAAAAGGAAGGACGTCATCAAGAGCGATTTCGCCGAAATCGGCGCCGCGCCAGGCAACGCCTCTGATAGAATGAGGTGGCGACGAATCGCAAAAACAGCGGACCCTAAAACTGCTCGGGACTAAATGGTCAGGAGAAGAAGGAGATGCTGTCTAATCCATATTTAACCACCTTTAATCTCCTCCTACAAACCCAGTGTGAATATTTCGGTTTTCACATTTTCATGATAAGGGCTTTAGACAAGTGGAAAGGGCAAATCTAAGATATTTTTTCCGTAGTGGCTTTTACTAAATTGGCACTATGCAGTCAACTTCATAAATGGACTTGGCTTGGTATGAAGTAGATCAATACTTGAATACTATAACAGAAAGAAATGCACCAGCATCATGTATAATATTTTGGAGGAAAGTCACGACCTTTATTCACATCAAATTTTAATCTGTTGAGCGTTGCATAGAGGTTTCGGTGGTGTCATCGGTTAATGTCACATTTTTGTTTTTGTGAGCGTGGAGACAGTAACAAAAAATGCAGAATGCCGGCTGCTCACCGCCCATGACGCTCGCTGCAGTGGATTCCAATGTTATTTATTCGGATAAATCTTTTGATTATGTATTTATCAGAATACAATCGTTCCGCCACAACTACAGCATATCACTTTCTGTTCCAAGTTAAGTCTTCTAAAGTTTTGGGTCTCTAACTCGATTTGATTTAAGGACAGCCAAATCCAAACACAGCTTACTGCTATTTTAGAGATGGTCATTTTCGATTTGATATTCATTTCTAAGGTTCAAGCATACACCTGAAGCCCTTCCCTGGTAATATTCTTGGGTGACGTAACTCTTGTAAGCTATGAGCCAGTAAACCAGATAGATTCATACTCGTTCACTCCCATCGTCAGATCTTCTATTTTAATGACGTCTGGCTTGAGTCCGAACAACGCCGTCCAATTGCACTATGCCTGCGTCGCTGAAGTTCGGTTTTGCATTCGCATTCAATCACCACCTATATAAAGGAGTTCGCCCGTCGAGTGATCTAACCTAGGTGAGATATGCCGCATTATCCACAGGGAGAGCGGTCGAGTGATCTCACTAACCAAGTGAGATACGCCGCATCTTTCACAGCGAGAGCGGTCGAATGATCTAACCAAAGTGAGATACGCCGCATCATCCACAGGGAGAGCGGTCGAGTGATCTAACCTAAGTGAGATATGCCGCGTCATCCACAGGGAGGGCGGTCCAGTGATCTCACTAACCAAGTGAGATAAGCCGCATCTTTAACAGCGAGAGCGATCGAGTGATCTAACCAAAGTGAGATACGCCGCATTCCCCTGCTGCAGCAACATCCCGCCGCATCGTGGGACATTGCTGCAGCAGGGGAAGCGCAGCCCTTTACTGCTTCACAGAACAGCACCTACGCGCGTTTCTGAGCCTCCAGATTCAGAAGCTGACTTCGTGCCATTAGCATGAGAAGACCACTAACGGGGTAAGAGTAGAAGGGTGACTTCTAGGGTGGAGAACTGACAGCGGTCAGGAGGCAGCGACCTGGAAGAGGCATCGAGATGAGGGGGGTCGATAGAGGGAACAATGAAGCAGGCCAGGAGGTAGCACCAAGAAGGGTTTAGGCAATAAGCAGGGACCAGTAGTAGAGAGCTGCGTAGTAAGAGGGGGGCAGTAATTAGGATCAGCAAACGGATCTATTACCAATAAGGGAGACCGCATTTAGAATATGTGACACCGATGTCGCGCAATGGGTCTTCGCTTGCCGTCGTCGTGTCGCGAGCATGGGAGGGCTACTTAATTAGGGTAGAATATTAAGGAGGATGAGGGGGAGGAATCTACCTGCAAGAAGTGACCTTAAGGGTGGACCAGGGCGGGGAACCAACAAGAGGGAGCCTAAGAGATACGGAGAACAAGGAATCTGCCATATGCATAGCTTCTTAATGCTCGACACAGCGGCGACTGCGCTTCTGACTTCTGGATCCAGAAACTAGGCCTTCTACGTCGTACAACAAGCGTCCTGATTCTGATTACGTGTCACCGACGTCTGCCGTGAACATGGGAGGACCACTAAGGGGGTGGTGGAGAAGGGCGGTAAGAGGAGCTCTAGGGTGGGCCAGGAAAGTGACCAGGAAGGAAAGAAACAACCTGGAGGAGGGGCCAGGATGAGGAAACCAGCAAGAAGAGACCAGTAGGGAGCTGACAGTGGAAACAGAGAAGTGGGCAGGGAGTTGAGACCAGGAAGGTGGTGGGACTATAGAGGGGGAGGGAAGACCAGTAAGGGCGGACAAGCAATTAGATCCAGTAAGAAGAATCGAGTGAGGGGGAACCTGGCTTCGAAAGACATTTCAACAGTATCTGGAAATGCTAGCTGTTGAGCATGAGAACGGTTCCGGAGGAACAACCTGAGGGACAGAAGTACTGCGCAGCTCAAACCAACGACCTTATTGGCTCGTCCGGAGAGAATGTCTATGATGGAGGTACCAAAGTGGTGAACGGCTTGACGCGTAAGTAAGTGCGCGCCAGGTCCTTGATGTTGGCGAATTTTATGTTTTACAAAAACTACTTTCCATAGGTCAGTGATGCTGCAAAGTCGCGCGAAGCGCGTAAGTGCGAGACACGCAGTTAGGCGTGCCGGAGCACTTGTAATTAGAATACATAATCAGCATACAGCAACGATTAAGATGCCGCGTTTGAGGGATTTGCACCGATGAAGATACTGAAGAGGGAGGGAAATGGCAGATATTGGAACAACGATTAAGGTGCCGATTAAGGACAGATGTGGAGAAATTGCTGATACTCAGACTTGGCTCAATATTAGGGTGTGACCAGAGATGCGTACCCTACCAATAAGCTCTTCCTCGCCGTTGTAATGCGGGTGATATAACACCACGCGATGGGCGATCGAGCTTCGAGTTCACAAGGCGAAGTGCATCCGTTCCTGCTTTTCGTTGTTCTTATAACAGAAGAAGAAATATGTATCTGACATCACCTTGAACCAGCCCACTTTGATTGGTGAAAAGTAGATGTAGCACTGCTGTTCTATCTCAAAAGTTCATGTGACATCCTGCAACTGTATGTTTCAGTAACCTCAAACAAAGCGTTATCAATGCTTATTGCGAGGCGGAGGCGAAAGAGTGCATCGACAAATTTGCAACCTTATTTTCAAGAGATGTGCTCTCCTGCGGGAAGGATTCACGTGCAAGCGATTGCGTCAGGTGCCCTATTTATTGCATCCGTTGCCCTTGTATGACCAGTTCTCTTGTCCTTATCTCAGATGCGCGGTTGTGTGTTTACCGATAGCTGGGTTTTGGTAAGATTAAAATATTTGAAGCGGTTGATGAATCGGGCTCCAGACTACCATTCAAGCGCAGGATTCATTAACGACTTTCAGCAGTTTAACAGAGAAAATACAGCCGAAATCCGTGATAACGCGGCAAAATTTTTTCACCCTATCGCTTGCTAAACCGCGCTATCGAGGATTCCGGCTGTGTTTTCTCTATTGTTAGTCTTTGATGAGTGCGGCCCCCAGTGATGATGGTGAATTCGACGCCATAAGGTTACCATTTGTTTTGCTCCATTCATAACTAGTTGAATGGTAAAACATTTGAATCCGATCAAGCTGTTAAAAATGAGTTCATCATTTCCTCGCTTCCAGAAACAAAGGCCTCTTCGAACGTGGAATTTTTCAACTTTCAGAAAGATAAAAAAAGAAAAGAAGCAAAAAGTCAGACAACAAAATGGTCAATATATTAGGGTGTCCTACATTTTTCTAGGCTATTTGAACCACGAGTGATTGGCGCGTTACAACTTCTTCATACAAGATCCAAACGGGATGTTCTCTAGGCACAATAAGGCGATTCGAAAATATTTCGTAATATCGTATCGATTACTCTGTAGGACTACTGCCGGCAGTTTGAAAATTTCTTGAAGATGAAATTGCCTATCGCCGAAATCGCGACTTGCTTCTTCATCACTTTCGTTCTAGACTGTCTGCTTACACTGTTCACAAATCTTTCGTTGCTTTGTTAGGTCCAGACGGCTTATCGTCTACAGCGATGATGGATCCCTATCTAGGCCCCGCCTTCTTGTTGGGGGGGGTCCTCATCGACCTCCATAGTCACTTCCCGCACAACATTTGCCGAATAAACACGCTCCTCTTCTCTCTGCATCTGTACTTATCCCCTTAACCCCACTGAACCGCACACGGCTGCAGCAAGACAACAAGTGGAACTTGGTTCAATCGTTTCCAGAAGGGAACGTACAGCATTACGGGCAGGAAGCATACTGGAAGAGCGATTGGATTGGACTGGTGTACTACTCGCTCTTCCGGGTGGACAGACATTGCAGCGGTCTTATTCATTGAAGGTATGCTGAAAATGAAGGGTAAGCTGCTTAAGAAGTACCCGAGGTTCGTACTATTCGTCTGTTAATGGATAATGCAGACCGCATCGAGAGAAACGAATGCAGGAGACGATGAGGAAAGAGTCTGTCGAGATTGTAGCCCCTCCTGCGTATTCACCAGATATCAGCCCTTTTCACCATGTAGCACTCAGGAGTCTTTCCCACTTTTTTCATGAACAAATGATGCTCACCACGTCAAGAAGTTCAGTGCGCAATCGACGGACGGCGGAAGACCAGCTTCTTTTTAGGAGAATGCAATCAACTTTGTGCCCAGTCCTTGGAGAAAAGTTGTGGCCAGAAATGGAGAATATATCGATTAACTACCCTTTGTCAATATCTTGTTGTAATCAATTTTAATAAAAAGGTATGATAGCCCAGAAAATTATGGGACGCCGTAATATCATTGATTAGTAATCTCTTTCGAAGTGACTTGTTTGTGTTATGTGTACTTCATTTTTTATACTGCTTTAAAAAGCAAGGTAGACGAAAACAATTTTTGGTTACTGATTTATTGAGCTTCTCGACAATAAATGGTTTTAATTACCAAACAACTCTCGACGTTACAAACAATCTACTGGTCCCAGACACGCGAAAATCGCACGGTTGTCAAGGTGTTAGTGGTGTGTTTATGTGTTATGGTGAATTGTGGTGTACATCTTCGGTTTAGTTTCCGTATGTATGGCGTCACAAAAATGCAGTTAGAAATCCGACACTCACGTTGATATCAAATCACTTTCATTTTTATCATCAGTTCCTAATATTCAGTGTTTTTATTTTTAAGAACTCCTGCTCCTCTTAGAGAAAATACTTATTGTTACGGCACTGAAAGCTTGGGAAGTGAAGCATATAAAAAGGTGAGGATAGGGTTTTCTAAAACATTTTTTAACCATTCCTAAAAACTTTAAATGCAATATAAAGAATTTTGTTCTGATAATCACTATAGACCTAACTGGAGATACACCGAAGAAAAACAGCTTTGGTCACCTGCTCTCACGATTATTTCAAAGAATTGACCTGGATGAGTAATTAAACTCTATTATGAAACTAACGATGCGAACAACATGCATCATAGCGACCTTCAATTAAATTTACCCGAACTTTTAGGTCGTCCCATAAGTAGTGACGTTTTTTTGCATTACTATATTTGCTTATCTGAAGGTGTGGCCAAGTTATTCTAAGGTAAATGAAACTTACTTTTTTCATAGTTACAGGGTATGCAGATCGGGTGTTTGGGTATCCCATAATCTGTCCACCGAGAACCAAGACAACTGATTGATGACTTGCAGCGCATTGCTTAAACGACACCAGACAGACACGCCTTCTGATAGACTGATCACTGTAGGCGAGAAATGAGTTTTGTATACTAATCTAAGCGCAAAAAGTAGTAGCTGCCTTCAAAAGAATCACGAAGAAATACTTCGGAGCCAACTTTAAGTCCCAAAAAGGTGCTTTTGTGTGTTTGGTGGAATATCCGTGGAATTCTTCATTTTGCAATGCTTGAGCCTGATCAAGCTGTTGACGCAGATCTTTGGTGTAAACATTTGAACCGAATGAACCAAGATTTAGTGGAAAAAATACCATCGATTTTCATCAGGCATCACTCTGCAACATGACAATGCAAGACCGCAGAACGAGCATTAGAAAAAAATAGTCAGGATGGGAGGTTCTGCCTTACGTACCGATCTCACACCTCAGATTATCACTTAGTTCGATACTCACAGCATTTCCTCAGGGGCAAAAATTGGAGGATATTTAAAATGCTATGTCTAGATAATTTACTGAAAAACGGCAACCTTTTTACCGTTCGGTATTGAAAATTCGCTCCTTAGATGGCGAAATGATGTTGTTAATGACGGTGATTACGCTATTGGTTACAAATAAAGTTTTGGAAAAAACTTGTTCAGTTGAAGTCAACGTTGAAAAAATACACCACTTATTGGAGCACCTTTGACATGGTGTGTTCCTCCGTATTTGACGTCTGATAAGGTGGTCAGTCAGCTCGGTCCGGAGATTCCGAACTGTGTTTCGTTTTTGCTATATCTATTACTATAGCACCCAGGAGAGGTCCCAAAATGGCAAAAATTTTCACCTAACATCTCGTTGCGACTGCAGCTGGCTCGAGGGGAATGGAGAACGCCCATCGGGTGTGACTTGGTGGCGGATTTGGTGGTGGTGCGGACAAAACAAATTACAACATATAACAAACATAATGGTAATGTTTTATAAAATAATTACACCGAGTAAACAACGGATGACAGTAACAATTTAAATGAAAATCCGAATCAGGTAACAAGCATGAGAAAAAACAAAGAAGCAAAAGAAGAGGAAAAAAGGAGTTTAAAGATAAGTGTTTCTTACACCAGCACCAACGCACAAGAACGTGGAAGGAACTACTAGCTACTCCTTGGCAGCTTCCTTTGACCAACATTTCCTTAATGGCGTAGTCGATTGGCGACAAAGTGATCCTGAATGTGTGTTTATACAAGCGGCCGCACACCATGCGTATTTAAAACACGTTTGAAGCTCGAAGACGCAGAGTTGCCGGTATGCTTGGCACAACACCTGCAAACTGATAGAAGTAATTTCGATATAGGATGTTGAACCCATGTACACCTTTGTTGTCCCTTGAGAAAAAGTTGAAATCCTTCCTCATGTGAATAATAAATTTATGTATACAACGAATGAATATCTTAAAAAGCCGGATGAAAAGAAATCGAGCGGAGCGGTTGACAGACCCATTGACTCACGTGGTATGGTCATCAACTTAAGTTACATCCCGGGCAGGACTCCGGAGAGGATGTGGGCGTGATCTTGAACGCCCACAATCCAAAAAGGACAATTATCAATGGAGGCGCAAATCCTGCCATCATGGTGGGCGTATTCTCTAGTACGTGCACTCGCATAACCTTACCACAGTGAATACTGGCTTCCGAAAACGCGGAAGTATCGTCGTCGGTGGAATCGAAAAATTTCCGCTTTGCTTTGTTTGTGGATCCCATTATTCTATTAGGTTGTCGGATTATAAATGTCGTTTTTGCTCAAAAGAAATTTCGCTGCAGAAAAAATGACCATACCTTAATACAAGAAGTAATCTCCGTTATTATCAATGATATGTCCTCTCAAAGAATGGACGTCTTTCTTAAAGAAACCCTGTGGCTGCGACTCGAAGAAGTTCGACACCCAAATTCGACTTCGTCATGGTTCTTGAATTATTTCTCCGCCAAGGCGTGCAGCATCAACAGTAAAAAATGGTAGTCTGATGGTGCAAGTTCTAGGCGGTAAGGCTGGTGAGGCAGAAGTTCCCAGTCTAACTCCTCAATTTTTGCAGTGTTGTGCGGTCGAGTGTTGTCATGGAGGAATTTCACAGTTGCTGTGTCCACTCCTTGTTGACGCAGTGCGAGGCTCAGTTGTTCCTTGTAGAGGTCTGCCGTAACTGTTTGACATGGATTCAGCACCTCAAAATGCACCAGACTTCCACTGCTCCACCAAGCAAAGGGCATGGCTTTTCTCGGTGAATATCATACTTCGTCATTGTCATCGGAACCTCCCCGGCCCATCCATAGCCGCTCTCGTGCAGTATTGTCGTATTGGATCCACTCCTCATCCGACGTCACGACGGAGTCGTAGAAACCGCTGTTCCTGGCTTTGCAGATAAGAATTAAAAGCAACGGCGATCTCCGATTTGACTTTCCGATTGCATGCAAAGGATCGACAATGGTAGAGTAATGAAAGTCGAACCTCTGCGCGGGCTCAAGTGTAGTTTGTGTTGGATCCGGCTCGACAGCTTCCACTAATTCCTGGCTATCCACAATTTCAGGACGCCGTTGTTGTTCTTCGTCTTCAAGGCTCTAATCATCTTCTTGGAAACGTTGAAACCATCGCTAGCATTGACGTAATGATGGAACTTCGTGACCAAATGCTACAGACAAGATGCGATGGGGTTTTGCAACAGTTCTTCCTTGCTTGAAGTCGTACAGCAGCAGCCTGCACTCGGTTCTTTTGCTAGATAATCGTTAATCTAAAAAAAATCCTTAAAACGGTCAAAGAGTCAGAACAAACTTTGGTGAAAGATGCCATCGGAAATGCTTGTTAAACACGTACAGTTTCATGATCCAAGAAATAACAGTAGCAAGGAAATGAAAAATCGAAAGCAGGCGACATTTGGAATCTGACTACCTAATAATAGCTTACATAGGAACTCATAGTTTGGAATTTGAAACTAGTAATCTAAACTGTGCTAACCCTAAACTCATAGATCCAGCCCTCAAAGATATCCATTTAAATCAACACGGTCTGACGGTGGTATGTATTGGCATCATGTGAATCCAGTTGACAAAAGCGTCTTTTGTCAACGACTACCACTAACAACTAACGAGATAGTTAAATGTCCTGGATTCATTAATCTCTGGTGTTTATCATAGACTGTCGCACTGACCAAATGCTGTTAATGGTGCTTCAACTGAAGCCGTATAAGTGAATATATGGGTATTCAGAAAACATCTTAAGACTGTAAGCTTCTCATTGCTTTTGAAAATTTCGAGAAAAATAAAACTTTAGGATTATCCGTTTCGATTGATGCAATGATTATGCCTAGGTCTTTGAAATGTATATGCTGGAAACAGTGCAACTGGAGAAGAGCACTCTTCTGGGAAGCCTCGCATGTTCTAGAAACGATTCACTGCTGCACAGGTACTGCTATTTGATTCCGATGATGTTTTTCCATTTCGATAAAATATTGGTTAATTCCGCAACGTATTTTTTAGCCTTCTGCAACAGTCCTTTGATTCGGATTTTATTCGACGCCAAGATGTTCCAGTCGTTTTTTCCACAGTATCAAAAAGCCGTAGTGGTGGTAGCACCATTTTTAATTTTTTGTTCGAAAACTGGTCCATGATTTACAACAGGTTAGCACTTTTCTTAACAAGCTGTGATTTATTTTTGATGAATTTTTCAACCCGCAAAACCGATTCCCTTTAAATGCACTTTTTTCCGAGAAATATTAATTATACCTATCACTGAGCTTACGAAATCACCAGTGCAAGCAAAACGGATGGCTTGAAAATTTGTTTTTGATTTTGCAACGCTGCTTATAAACGGCCTGCATATTCACTGGTGAGGCTAGATCCTAACCTCAAGAGCTCCATATCTTCATGAAGGAAACATTCTGTAACAAGATCGGTGCACCGCATCGAACCGGATTCCGCTAGTAGTTCTTCACGCACTGGTTAGAAAAAGTGGACAACGAACACTTTTCTGTGCCGTCAAATGTCCCTAAAGGGCCTGATCACATATCGCTACGGGAGCGACAGGTAGCCCGTACACACCAAGCGGTCCCACGAAATCTGTTCACAATGATGATAATGCTTACGACGCGGAGTGCGGAGCGGTGGTTTAACCCACAGCGATGCACGAGGTGGAGCGAAATGGAGAAGACTCTCTCAAATAGCGGACAAAACTCCTATGTTCATTCCTGAGCAAATAGTGTACTTGGAACAATATACTTAATGAGTTTTAGCTTGATACATAGATGGCGGTGCCGTTCGCCCAAGTGGCGGGCATGCGTTTTACATAGTTTAGAAAAAAAGATTTTCACGTTATTGAACAGGAAATTCGTATTGCTTACAGGATTTTTGCTCCTCAAATCATTACGATTCTCACACTGTGTAGCTACGAACGCTGTGGTCGAGTCACTCTAATTCCATGAGCAGATCTTTCAATGACGGTCTTTTTCTCCAGCGAGCTATTCGAACGCTGAGCTGAAATTGGAAAGTAAGGACAAAAATGTGCCTGATTCTGATATTAAAAATACAGACAACTCGATCCGGTTTCTGCACGGAGCAGAGCTGGCTTCAGCATGCAGCTTTGGTATGCTCTCTCTCGTCCACACGAGCGACACGAATCTGCATGGTGACGGCGACGAACGTCGCAGTCGCTGGGCCGGGAATTTTTCGCTGTTTGCGAACTTAGCAAGGAGATACTTTTATGGAAATTTCTACAATTCAGCTAGTTCCACGAAATTTGTCTACTAGCCACTAGTCTCGATATTTATCGCTCAGGTTATCTTTTCTTTTTATCCTGCATATTTTATACACTTTCAAAGCGCAGCGTTGTTTGCATAATAGTACCTTATCCGTACACCTCGTTACATAAGAAAGCCTTAACAAAGGAAGGAGTATTCAGTGCCTTGAAATGGTGGAAACCTTTGGCCGACCTTAAGTAATAATAATGAAATTACAATAATAAGATTAAATAAATGTCAATACGTTACGTAGAACTAAAATGCACATATTCAATTAGCTTGGTTCATAGACGGCAAAGACTCCTCGGTCCTTTATTTTGGTTATTACAGTGCAAAGCAAGACGGACCAAGGTAGTGTAGAAAGACTCCTTCGTCACAATTTTTCAAAGTCGCATGTGGAAGCTCAGGAACTAAGCTTGCGGAATCGAATATGACGTACTGATTCGCGATGTCCCAGAAGAGCTTTCTAGGACAACATGCATCATAGGGAGCGGATCGAACTTACGAATGGCCATCGCGACTGCGGCAGCTACCGCCGCGCCGTAATTAGCCCCTGCTGCGGCGCCACTAACCACTGTCGCACGTGCGGAAGCCCGTGCTGCGAAGGCGTCGACTACTTCTTGGGACTCTGCTTGAATCCCTCAGTGGTTTTTGCACAGCTATTTAGCCGAGGTTTCCTTTCGTGAGAGAGGCCACTGGATACCCTTTAAGATGTAGAGGTCGGGTAGCCTTATTGATTTGGCAAGGAAATAGGAGAGGACGCTAAAGACGGTATCAAATGTATACCATGGACCCATGTGTCGGACTTGGGATTATTTTTGGAGAAAATCCGAGCTCATGAGGGAAACTTAAGAAGAAAAATGACAGTGTTACCAACCTGTTGTAAGCAAGCATAAGAACGGCTGAAAATAGTCCTGAAGAAGTTAAATAAAGGGAGTGGAAAAGGTAGGAGAAGGACTACAAGGAGACCTAATGAGAGTACTCTCAGAACTTAGAGGTTCGCAGGCTCTTAAAATGTGTTGTAGGAATCTATCTTGGTTCTTCTTCACCTCTCTTCTGCCCCATAGACCAGGATGTCGTCGCGACTGCGGTGGAGGATATCGCGCTGGCGGCAGGTCAAGGCGGGGAGTCGGCAGACGTAGCCGCGGACTTGCCGCGTTGCGGCATAGGTCGCTGCAATTAGCGATGGCATTCGTAAATTCAGTCCCTCACCCGTTCATCATGACTGCGGCTAATCCACGAGAAATAGCGGGCTCAATGGATCCATTGCGATCAGGTGCACATCACGGGATGAAGCCTCGAACGCTGATTCCAAATGTGTGTTCAGTAACTGCGGCGCCTTCTGGGAACGAGGTTGTGGACCATTTTCAATTCGTCTTGCTTGCCCTCTGCCTGTCCGCAGTCTTCGAGTTATCAGCGGTGGTGCTCTGATGACTAGGAGAGGCATGGTGCGACGGATACACCCGTGGTCTTAGCACTGTGATGGTGCTTGGTTTTTGCACAGAAGATTTGCCACGATCTACCAAAGATTTGTTTTTATTTATTTATTTATTTATTGAAATACTCTGTATAAGACAGGAGTGAGATAAAATTGGAACACAACAAACACCAAAAGTCTTAGTCTTACTAAGTTGTAGATAGGCTAAACCTGCTCCAACTGTGAAACATTTGGCTCTTACCGTGGTCTTAGGCTTAGAGAAGTACAATTTATATTGACCCCCTCTGGTTACTGAGGGACGCAGAGTATAGAACTGTGAAAAGTTGGCTGCGGACTGCTCCCTGAAAAGTTTACGAACCATGCACAGATCAAATAATTTTCTTCCAGATGGTAGACCCGACAGTCCAAAATACCTGTTTCTAATAACCGCACTTGGAATCTTGCCGTAGAGAAAGCCACCACGCCTTATTAGAGTATTCCTAGTAAAGTTGTTCTGGATTTTTTCAAGTAATGCAATATCCTTCTTTTTGTGAGGAAAAAAGACAACATAAAGACGCATTCCAAAATAGGGTGAATATAAGTTTTGTAAGCCGTAATGAGAACCTTGCTATCCTTCGTTGTGAGAGCTTTGAAAATGTGATACGTTCGAGTAAAAGCAGACCTAAACAACTCTTTATAGTGTGGGCGAAATTCTAAAGTATCAGTGTATCGGAATCCCAGGTCCTTAATTTCACTGGCTGTTGTTATTGGAGAACCGCTGATATGATAGTTTATGGGTGTAGGAGACTGTCCTATTCTCATATGAAAGGTTTTACTCTCTGACAGGGCTATTTGCCAATCCTAGGACCACTTAACCAGACTGTCAATTACTTCTTGCAGTTTAATTGTATCCTGAGACCCCTTCAATTTTCATATAAATTTTCAGATCATCCGCGAACTGCTTGGATTTAGCTTTGGAATTTATGAGCAGTTCACTTATTTCATCTGCACAAATGTTAAAAAGTATAGGTGATAGAACTCCACCTTGTGGGATTCCGCTAGATAATTCATACACATCAGAAAAGGAGGAGTTGACTCTCACTTGAAAAGTTTTACCCAAAAGAAAACACTCGAGCAACTTAAATACCTTTTCATGCAAACCTAACCTTTTTAGTTTATATAAAAGCTTTGTATGGCTGACCCTATCAAATGCCTTGGCAAAGTCAAGATATACGATATCAATGCATTTTTTGTCATCGAGTGTCCAGTCGTTAAGGGTCTCCAGCAGTGGCAACAGATTTGCCTTTGGTGAAGCCATGCTGAGAATCGGGTATTAGACCAGTAGTATCGAGATGACTCAAGATATGGGTCATAAGAAGCTTCTCAAATACCCTGCAGAACAGCGAAGTTATACTGACTGGCCTATCGTTTGCAGGATCCGACGAAGGTTTAGTTTTTGGTATTGGAGTAACGAAATAATGCTTCCATAGTCTGGGCACCTCAGAAAATGTAAAAGGCTGGTTGTATAGGTATGAAAGCGGATAAGCAATAGAATGAGCAACCTTCTTTATAAACACAAAAGGGATGCCGTCTGGTGTTAAAGAATAGGACGTGGGCCACTTTTGAAAAACTTCGTAAACTTTGATTGCGTCAAAAAAGGGAAATGTCTGCATTTTGGACTGAATTTTAGGGGAGAACTCAGGCTAAATTCCGTTGTCCGTAATGAACACCTTGCAGAATTGCGATGCCAAGGCATTTGCTTTGCAACGATCTTCGAGTAACAGCTTGCCATCTAGTTCTACATCAGAAAACAGTGTTTTGTCCTTAAGTTTGACTTGTAGAAGAGTCGTTTGTCGCGTGACTCCACCACCTTCTTCTCAATAGACCTATTAAACTTCAATACCTTTTCATTAAAGCTTTTGGAAAATCTATAGTCTCCGTCCAATCTCCGCTGAGCGTAGGTCAACAGACAGTTTCTGTGATCAAGCATGTTCTGTAGGTAAGTAGGAAGTTGAGATCTAGAGGAAAGACGTATCCCCATGGAACAAATTTATTTAATTTATTTATTTATAACGTCATGGGTATTGATAGAAACAAACCATATTTTCCATCTACTGTAGCAGAACACTCCATTGAGTCTACCCACATGACACTAAAAAGATAATTATTGATCGTATTAAAATCTGCCATAGAGAAAAGCCTTTTGAGAATTGGAACAGGTTCAATGCCACCTCCTGATATCTCAAACGAGAAGCCAAGATGATCACTTTCACCAGTAGAGGATAGAACTGCGACTCTATTTAATAATGTCTCACTATTACAGAACAGCAAGTCTAAAATATTATTTCCCCTGGTGGGTTCCTTGATAAGCTGGGTAAATCCGTGATATGCAAACATCTCAGACAGAAAGTTAGTTGCATCTCCACCTGCAGTGCCCTCTACCCACTTAATTTCAGGAAGATTAAAATCCCCGACAGAGATAACCGGTGTAACAGTAATTTATAAGTCACTGATCGCCTTGACTAATTGCTCAGTGTAAACCATAGATGCTGAAGGTGGCCTATATACAAGTATGATTCGAAAAGCAGTATTGAGATGAGCAATATCCGCAGCCAAGATTTCATAACCATTGCCTATAGATTCGGAGAAAACCACAGACCACTTTAAAAGGGAACGAAGAAAAATTGCTGCTCCACCCCAGATCTACGTACTCTATCACAACGCAATACAGTATATTCCTTATTCCATTCACCCACCATTGCGCTTAACGAGTGGTGGCTCTTGAGTCAGGTTTCCGTAAAGAGAAGGATATCGTACTTACAAGCGAATAGATCAAGGTAGGGGACATTCTTTGGAAAAGATCTAATATTCGCATACAAACAAGAGAGACTGGAAGGAACATGAGTGGAGGACAGCCAACGAAGGCTTTGGAGACGGGAAACTAGTTTCCCTTAGAAGAACTGATTGTAACAGCGTGCGGAAATTGTGATTACTGAGACATAGCATAAACGCGATTAATACGCTCCTCCCGACGCCTTTTCCTCTCCTTGAGCGTAAGGGATTCCCTAAGGAAAACCCCACGTTCCGGAAAGTAGCGAAGCCGGGAGGCACGCCTGACAGAAAGTTTTTGAAAATACGAAGCAGGTAATACAACCTTGAGAAGCCTATTACGATCTGGAAATGGGCGACCAAGTCTGTAAACACTCAAGATTTAGGTGAGTTGGAACATTCATCACACTCCTATGATCATGTACGAGGCGCTCCTTTAACACGTTGCTCCTATTCTCAGGGATGCCCCTATTACTATTTATCGACGTCTTTCCTGTTCAGCAGGTTAATCACTATCGGTCACACGACGTTTGTCACTAGAAAGATCGTTAGCTATAGAAGTGGAATTCATTTCAACGTCTGGAGAGATGCCCAGTCTTCTGCGAAGTTCTTTGTTTTCATCGCAGAGTTTGTCCTGGAGTCGAACTTTCTCAAGTTCGACAACCATCGCATTGAACGCCAACTTGACACATGACGGCACATCAATCGACTCGTTGGGATCGAGCAATACTTCCTTGAGCGATGGCTGTTCTTGGTTCTTCGAGACGGGCGAGGAAGTCATGCACATCCTCTTAACTCGCTTAAAACCTGCACGAGCCCTCATGTTAAAACGAGGACGATTGACAGGAAATCGTTCGAATACACCTGTTTCGGCGAACTCAGTAGCAAACTCCGATATCGGCCACGGGTCGCACGTGGTCACCACAACACGAGAAATCGGCGCACAGCAGTAGTAGAGTAGACAAACGGCAAGGCGGTAAGTAGGTGATTTCTATATAAAACCGCAACGAATAAGATTGACAAAAAGAGGACCAGACAGCACCGGGACCAGGTGCTATTGCACCTTCATGACTCCAAAGAGAAGCGATTTTCCTTTCAAACATAGCTTAGAAGAGCTACTTTTAGCGCTAGGTGTGGATGAGAAACGGTACGGCGGCCAGAATCAACACCAAAAGGTACATCTCTGCGCGGAGTTCAGCAAAATGGACCGAAAGAAAACAATCAAAAGAAAAATGGAAGATGAATTCGCTTGCCGCATAGTATTTGTATATTTCCGTTTTGTAGAAATCTTTGAAAATTTCAAATTTCGAATTCACTAGATCAGTGATTGCTTTCAGCTTGAAAAATACCGAATCTATCCTAAAGCATGTTATCAAGGCTTCTCTCTCGACTGCAAACACCGCCAATGAACTTACAAAGGTGAGCCACCAATTGTCTGAAACTAAGGAAATATGAGAGAATTAGCACCGTATTGTGCTTACTACTGTTACTAAAGAAAGCTACAGCGTGAGTCTGAACCATGATTATTGCCTTTTAGGGAGATGGGAATGGAAGTATTGGTTTCTCGTTCATTTCTTCCAAATCGGAAGAGCCGAAAAAGAGGCGATTCTTATGATTAGTAGCAACGAAGTTCTACACTGCGGGCTAATCGGCAATCATTGGCTGCGAAATTTGCAAATTTACCACTTTTAGGGGTACAGCAATAGCAAGTGCCCTCCCAGTTCACTCTTCATAACAACAAAGAATTGTTTCAAAAACCTATATCTCTGTGGCGAACAAGTGACAGTTGGTTCGTATTATTGAGTAACTCAACATTCAAATCAACCCGTCGTCTTCATAATCCACCGCCAGCGGTAGCCTTTCGCTCATTAGCATCCGCCGCGAAGCAATGTGATTACGCGTCATAGGCGGTCGGGATGCTGGAAGACGACAAGCGAATCGAGACTGCGGTGGTAATGAGCTGTTCCATATCCTACCATATATAATCGGCTAATGTCACGTGTCAGTCACGGATTGAAGTCAAGAGATGCCTACGACAGTGCAGTATATGCCAGCCGGTTTTGCTTCCAGCTTAACCATGGACGATTGCTGGCGAACCGATAAGCTTGGCGGCGGGCAACGCGTCGGAATATGAATGGGGATCAAGTGCATGGCATGGGGATTCAGAAGACGTGCAGAAGACGTCATCCAACGTGCGTCAGGGTTCAGAAGAGGTGCGAAAGACGTCGTCCAACGTGCGTAGAGATTCGGAATACATGCCGAAGACGTCATCCAACGTGCGCAGGAATTCAGAAGACGTACGGCAGACGTCAAACTTGCGTAGGGATTCAGAGTAATTGGAACAAGTAGGAGGGGGACCATTGAAGAGGGGATCAGGGAAGGAGGACCACTAGGGGGATAGAGGGGGGGGGGGCAATATTTGCTCACAATTTCGCTCAATGTGCACCGGGTTTCTGAAGAAGACGGGTCACAGAAGTCGTGGCACGTGTGACGGGGTGCACAAGTGTCATACATATACGTCACGGCAACGTGGTGACACGTGAGTCTGGACTCGTGCTCGGCTCTCACTCCGTTTCCGTCCGTTTTTTTGCTAGTTGGTAGGGAAGTATGTTTCTGCAGATTAAGATCAAGATTAAGCACTTCGGATTGGGACTCTCTTGACCTGTTTCTCACCACGTAGAGAACGGGCACTTCGGAGAACAAATCGTTTACATGCGATAGAGGGTGGATGCTCTTCATAGGAGCAGTGAAAACCCTGTCATATTCAGCGCCGCTGCACTAATCTATATATTAAAGCCCATTTTTACTCAACAAAAAGTAAGGAGGCCTAAAGGTGAATGGAGGAAGGCCTGGTTGTTCTATTCTCGGGGAGGGGGGGGGGGGGAGCGAAGCCCACAACCAGACGTTTGGCGGCCGCTAGGCCGTTTAACGTTTGGCAAAAAATTCTTTGGTACTTTAGTAAAGACAGAAGCAAAGTACAGCGTATTTCAAGTAATTTTCTTTGTGTAGATCACTAATCTAGACAAACTAGTTCGTCGATTTTCGAGAGCCAGTTTGATACTGGATTTATAATACCGGACGTCACTTTTTATCTTTGGGCGGAAAAGGGTAGAAAACACCTTTTCAAAAAAGGCTTTCAAAAAATAGATCCGACGTTTGGGATCAGCATCGAATGATGTATTCGATAGTGAAAAAACGCCCAGTAAATGTCTAAAATATTGATTCGATGAGCTACATTCAGAATATGACCTTTGGATGTAATTATATTCTATGAGTGAGAGAGTCCGCCGCGCCGACTAGAATATAGGTCATCAAAACAACATTTTTAGCAATTAGTGGGCGTTCTTCTCTTTATCAGACGGATCATTCGATGCTGGTCCTAAATGACAGAATTATTTTTTGAAACATACAATATGAAGAGCGGTATGAAAAGGCGGCGGAAGAGGCTTTTTTGCGCTTTTTCCGCCGAAGACCAAAAGATAGGGCCGGTATTGTATAACTGAGTCTTGACCCACTCGTAAGTTCTTCCAAAAGGTTTAACTTTACCTTTGCGTGTTGTAGTCATAAACAAAGATAAGATCAGTAATAGAATTAGTAAGCTTGCTCAGCATGAGATAGAATCGGTTATGTCGCAGTCGCGCTCTGTCAAAACATCGAAAACATTAGGTTCATATTGTAGTGTTTTGCATTGCTCATCCTAGCATGTTGCACGACTTCCTACATTATTTCCGGAAATCTTTTCTTATTGGTGTTTTTCGGTTAAAAACATTACACGCTATGGGACTTCCTACCCTCCCACTCATGATTTGGATACATCAGCATTTTGCTGTGGACAACATTTTGCGCACGCTTAAGCGTTCAGCAGTGCGTGTCAGCTTCTGTACTTCTGGGCCTATTGTCCATATCAGGGAACCACAAAAATGTGCTTATTCTAAAGGAGGAATCTATTAAGGCAAGGCTTAAGAAAGAAATTTATACCGATCATTTAAAATTTATTAATCAATTAGGTTAGCATGAGTCTTCATTAGCTCACACTGCTCACACTGTGATCTGCGTAAGAGCAAGAGCTGGATGGCTTCTTTTTCTGAAAAGCAATTGTTATATGGTCACACTCTTTAATTAAGAACCTTCCTTTCAAATGATTTGGCTGATTATGCTACGATCACTGTTGGCTTCCATGAATTTGCTATGAACACATTGAATTGCAGCTGGATGCTTTCCTGAAGCACCACCTCGGCGCCAAATACATTCGATGGTTCAACAAGGAAAGAGAAAAGATTGCCTATCGCGTCTCATGGATAAAAAAGAACCGTGACCCCATTGTAGAGTACTTGAGGTCGATTCAAGGAGCTTAGGGCCGATTTACTAAATTTCGCTCTGAGCAGCACGTATTTTATTTTAACCATGATACTGACGTTTTATTTCCATAAAGATGGACATTTTGAATTGTAAACAACACTTCGAGGGCATGCTCTGTTCTCGCATTTTTCCGAAGCGCTGTAGCAATGTTAACCTGAAGTACAGACTAATATGTAATAATCATCACTTCATGCCGTGACTTACACTAAATAATATGAACGTTGTTGTCGTTGTTCTCAGAAATGAGTTCATGCCAACTTTGTTGCACACTGATATGCACTCACTCACTTCAGAACCCTCCTTTTAAATCATCTCATGAAATGTGCTACGCTCACCTATGGCTTTCAACAACTATTAGGTTTTTTTTTCGCAATACCGCATATATAGTTGAGCTATGCTCTACATTTATCATTATACACGCTTAACTGCTTCCACTTTACGAGTTCAAAAGGCAAAGCAGCGCAAGAGTCGGGGTGAAAATGCATCATATGTGGAGCGGTTGATCTACCACTGTCTTGTGCGACACAGCGAAAGTATGATTCCGAAAGTTCAAGAGCGGAGTCTTCTGTTTGGAGGAGCAGCCACGGTGAGGAAGGCCAGTTGCAGTGACTGAGGAGCGCCTTCTGGAGCTTCTTGACATGAACGTCTTGACATTATGGCAGATTTCTTTTTGCTCGAGAATCTGTCGCTAATTAAAAAACCTAATACTCTACCACAAAGACATACTGAACTGCCGTCAGAGGGTAGGTTCGGCCGCAAGAGACCTTCTACCATCGCCTGGGTCGGTCCGCTTGACTAGCCGCACCTCGACTCATCCAATGGTCGGAACCATCCCCAGATCCCATCTTCCACGCGGACCATGCGGCTAATCCCCAGAACTGTAATGTCCCGGTTTACATTTGTATGGTAATTTTAATAAAGATTTTATACTAAAAGGTGTATTGCATAAGGTAAGGAGTTTAAAACCAACAATTGAATTGTAGCAGCTCAAGTAAAAGGACTTAGCCTTATACGAGCCTGTCCGTCGCGTGTTGAGGTAGTCGTCGATCGCCTTGTATTGTCCTGTAGTCATACCTTCCTGCCAACGGTTCGATCTTGCCTCGAGCTCTCTGGAACTACAAGGTTGGGATGAACTGTCCTCATGCTGAAATGAATCAAAACTTCATATGGGGACTCGGTTAAATGGCTGCGTTGTTATTGACAACCGACGCACATCCTGGACGGCTTGGCTGTTTGCTGGCTCCACGGCTTGGACTGCAACACGAGCCTCAGGTTTGTCGGCGGCTTCACTTGCAGGTCGATCGAGACGCGGCGCGATCTTGAAGATGAATTGGCTACAAAATTCACTTACGCCTCGGATCGCTGACGGTGGTGACTCGGCTTGTGGGCGACCTGCTTAGATACTATTCTGAAATGACTAAAAGGGTTAAAAGGGATTGCCTGAACTGGGTGTATATCTAAAATATTCTATTGGATGCGCTAACCGCTGAATTGCCCTGATACGTTATGCTGAATTGTCCATTTTACTTTACCATCACGCCTCACTGTCGTGGATTCTCTCCCCTTCACGCTGCCTTTAGCGGTCCTGTTTCTCGTGGGGCGAGGCCCTTTGGGGCAGCGGATGATGACGCAGTAGAAGCTGGTGAATGCTGCGAGCATCCGCAGCTATAGTTACGATAGTGAGGCGAGAAGCTGCGCTATAACAGCTAGAGTGCTCCAGCCCGTTACAGCTGGAGCAGAGCAAGAAGCGTTTTGAAGCGCGTGCGGTCCGCTGCTGTGATGGATTCCATTCGGGCAGTCTCCTGCCCAGTTGCTCTTGCTTGAGCCGGCTTCTCTTGTAGGGTAGTCGTAGGCTCCTGTGGAGCGGATGAAGTCTTATCCTCCTGCTGAACTGGGGATCTAGACTTCGAGCGAGGCTTCTTAGCTGAACTGGCCATAGAAGGAGAGATTTGAGAGCTAGCCTCGCGACGAGCCTGACTACTCTGAACTGAACTTTCGGCCGCCATGTGCTCGGCCTAGCTGCACTGTAGCTGCGGCGTGGTGGGAGATACACTTGTAGTCGGCACAGAAACTGTGGTGACGGACGAAACAAGAGGAATATCAGAACTATTGTCCATTAATTGAGACGAGAACGGTAGAAACGAGATAGCTGAAGTGAAGTACTGCGCGCCGGTGAGTCATACGCGCTAGGGTAGCGGCGCTTGTGGGGTCCTTGCGCTTTTAGGACTTCGTGTTAGGACGCGCTAGTAGTGCAAATTATGCCTCGCTTGAGTGGGTCTCATGATGAGCCCACTCATCTTGACTCACTCAGGGCGATAACGAAGTGATTGTGCTGAAGGGGACTGAAGTGGAGGGAGACCTTGAGGCACAACAGACAGTTTAAAAACGCAGAACTAGATAGGAAAGAAGCTACAGGAGAAGATTACGTGAGAAGGCTAAAATAGGGAAGAAGGGTGTGAAGTTGATGGAAAAATGAAGTGATGAGAAGTCTTAACGGCGAAAACAGATAGTTTAAGAATGCAGAAGTAGATACAAGAGAAGCTGCACTAAGAAAATTGAGCGCGAAACCTAAAGAAGAGGGAAAGTAAACGGCTGCTATGAAAGAGGAGTTAAAAGGTGCTAATAGGCAGGCTGTAATGATGGAAGGCGTGCTGCCGGTGGAGAGTGGAGTGCGACTTACGAGCGCTGCCAACATGGTAGGCGAGAAGGCGCGATAAGGTCAGTGCGCGAGCCATAGCGGCTGTATCCTAAGGTTGTTATGACCGGCGGTGTCGCACTTGTACTGTAGTGTCCAGGGGAGGTCTGCCCGAGAGGAGAGAAGTGCTAGGAGGGTCAAGGATAGAATAAAGGAACAAGACAAAGCGGTTTAAGGACGGATATGGAGAAGAGGATACAAGAAAGGTCTAGGAGGAGTGGATAGGAGACGTGAGTGTGACGATCCGAGCCGAAAGGATTCCTAGTGAAGTGGCAAAAGTGCAATTAGAGCGCACATAAGTTACGAAATACATGAACTATTCGAAATAACAAATAAATGCAATAGGACGGAACAAATGACGGATAAGATGGTGTAAACTCATTTGATAAAGGTCTTCTTTTTTGCCTTCCTAGGCGGTTGAATCCTTGATGGCGTGCCGGGCTGCTTCCTGGTTTTAGCGAGAGCACTGTCCTTAGCCGTGACTTCGAATGGAATCAGCTGGTTTAGGAATCGATCCTGATTTTAATGTTTTCCTGTTTTAACCCCTACAGATCTTACTGAGCCGTCTGCTGAATTGTTGATCTTCACGATGAGTTCAAGAGGCCAACTAGACCTCGATGAGTTGTCCGTCTGAATTAGCACATCTTCTCCTAGGTGTGGCTGCCGTGCTGCGCTCTGCTGTTTTGCGGAGCGGACTTGACTTCGCTGCCCGAGCGTTTGCAAGCATTCCTTATGCCACAACTCCTAGAAGGTCTTAAGGGAGTCTCTGAGGGGACTGCATTGACAAAGAAACAAGAAATTCCTGGGACCCTGTACTAGTGAACGGGTCCATTGAAGTGACTGCCATCTTAGGGCTTCCTAAGTGGCCCAGACTGAACTGTGGGCTGGCTAGGTCGATAGGCCGTAGGATATGAACTGGTTCTGTCACTTTGCCTGAAATTGGTGTTAATGGGCGCGTATTAAGCGTGGATTCAATCTTCAAGGAGCGTTTGGAGGTTCCAGAGGTGGAGTGTACTGCGATGAACTGTCTTTTTTTAAGGCGGCCTTTACAGAGCTTACTAACCTCTCGTCAAAAAAGCCTCCTTTCCACGGCGATAATGGAGTGATAAAGAGCCACTCAAACCCTGGTGAGGAGCTGAAATCAGTAACTGCCCTGTTCTCCATGAATTGATGCAAAAAATGGCTTCTCGTCCTAGCTTGAAGGTGGGCACGTCATTGCTTATGACGAGGTTTGGAGTGCCCCGTCTTGAAATGAAGCGCCGAAATGCTAGGAGGAAGTGGGTTGTTGTATTGTCACCGACTAACTCCAAATGAACTGCACGAGTCGACATTACAAGTGAACAAACAAACCCACGTTTTTTTGGTCCTTGTTGTCGTCTGAGCGGATCAAGAGCGGTCCAAAGTAGTCGAGACCGGTATTTTCGAATGGTCGACTCTGGATGACTCGCTCAGCGGGTAGACCAGGCGATTTTGGATACGGATAGTGACCCTGGTGTCTGCGACAGATAACACTTCATGAAATGACATTACCAACGGGCCTACGAACCACTGGAATGAGGAAATCTTTCCGGGCAGAGATTAGATGTTGAGAACTCGTGCGGAGTAGTTTAAGGTGATAATAAATTATCAACATGCGCGTCAGCGGGTGGAACGGTAAAAGAAAAATAGGATTACTAAATATCGATCGGATCCTTGCGTTAGCCATCCTTGACGACAATGCAGCTGGTCAGAACTCTCGCGATAGTGCTCGCGGATGATGACAAGCTCTGCTGCCTTCTAATCGCTTATAGTGACACATGGTGAAGTACTGAACTGACTGATAATGCGATTGACGTTCATCGATCGGCCCTCGTGCCCTTTGGCACGGCGAGATTGTAGTTTAGCTACAAATTTGAGTACGTAGGCCGTTACGCGAACGAGCTTCGCCTATGAACTGGTGTGTTCAAGGTGGTACGAACGACTTATACGACTAAACTGAAGCTGAAGTCTTTCTCTCTTTCGAGGCTGGAACGTTTGAAGTGAAATCCATGCTAGAATTGGTTCATTAAGATGGTGATTGCAGAATGTACTTGGGCCCGTGCCACCACATATAATTTTTGATCTGTATTGACGTAAAAGAAACAACACGGGACGTTAGCCGTTTCCAGCTCATTTTTGACCTAGTGAATGAGTTTCACGCGGCTGTGAACGAAAGTTTTGAGCGTTTTTTAGAATGTATCCAATATAATGCTATCTGCGAATCAGACAGCAACTGAACTGAGCTAATTTGAATAGTAAGCTCCATCTTCAGGAACCGAACGATCATAACAGCAAATACCAAGGCTTGTAATTCTAGCCGCGGAATGGTGGTCTTCTCCGGCGCAGCGAGTTTAGCCTTCGCATAGACGAGATGACTAGAAGGATAGCCGCGGAGCGGCCTGCATACGAGGTATGCCGCTGCGAAACGCGTTTCGAAGCATCTGAAAAAAGACTAAATCATACCTGCATCCCAAAGTGTTAGCGACGCGTTTCGGCACGGTTCCAACGTATCCGGAGATGCCGTGGATGATGTCGTTCCACTTGGCCATGGTGTCCTTATCCAGAGGCGTATCCCATTCAGTCTTCTTGAGCACAGATCTTGAATGACGGATTGCGCTGAAACGAAAAGAAGGGTTAAAAGCCCAAGAGGGTCGAATGTCGACGCGAGCGCCTTTAAAGCGGTTCGCTTTGAATTGGCTGCCTTCAACGCCTTGGTAGGCACCTGTAATTGATCTGAATTTGGGTTCCACCGAATGCCGAGTAGTTTGACTGTCGCTCCTGGTGTCCTTTTCATGCGATCCTTTTCAAGAACGCATTCTTTCACAGCCTGACTGTTGGACATGAACTCACGAAGGTTCATACCCATATTGGAGAATACGTCTTTGCATTGTTGTTGTTTTGAAATGCCTTCTTCGGTGCTCGTAGCCCCGATGAGAAGTTTATCGACGTATGTATTGGCAAGGATCTATTCTCTACGGCTGTTGTCCTGGTTTCTCTCCAGGGCATATTTTATGGACATGCTCAGGAGGAAAGGAGAGGCTTTCACACCGAATGGAATACGCATGAACCTTATGGTGCGGATGTTGTCTCTGGTAGGTGGCTTAGATGGGTCAATTAGCCATAAAAACCTTGTCGCATCCCTTTGGCTCTCCTGCAGTCTGATCTGATGAAATGCTTTCACGACATCGGCTTTGATGAGTATTGGAGTGAGCCTTGCGGCGAGCAATGTTCAGCACAAGTCGGACAACATTGTTGGCAGTTGGTGGATGCAGTCGTTGAGACTTGGAGCGTGTCTTATGTGACTGCTTGCATCGAATACGATGCGGAGTTTTGAAGTTTTGAAGTGTCCTCTTTAATGGCAGCTTGGTGAGGTATGTAATACACGACAGTCCCTTCTAGAGGATCATGCGTGACCTCCTCGATAATGCCGGATTTGAGTTGTGGCTCGAATGTATTGCTGTATTCGCTCCATAGCTTTGAATTGACACGGAGCTTATTGTATAGACTTTCGAGCCTGCGCGTTGCGAGCGCCTTATTGTCCAGTAAATGAGGATGGTTGGTTTTCCAAGGGAACTGCACGTGAACCATACCTTGAATCACATGTACTGTATTTATTGTTGAAATATTTCCGAATCCGTAATATCGCGGTCCTCGTCCAATCCTTCTGAGTCTAAGGCGAAAAGTTAACGAACTATACAGTATTACTATAGAGCATTGCCACCGGGAACATTTATGAAGGCCACTACGGCCACTTTTTATCCTGTGGCCGTATTCATAAATTTTTCTTTTCTCCAAAAGACGAAAATTGCGACGGTAAATGAAAAACTGATAATATGATGATAAAAGTCGTTATCTATAATATATAGCTCAAAGAAAGGATAAAATGATTGCTATTTCCAACCTTCATAAGAGTGGCAACATGGTATCACGTTAGCTGAACATGCATCTGAATCCCTGTTTGAGAAAGAACCTTGGGGAATGACCTGGTATGCGTTTTAGTGAGACGATAAAGCAAATATCACACCGCCGACCTGGGGCCGGACTCATCAACGACTAACACGCGAGTATAGGGGGTAGAAATACCCACGATGAAGCCTGCGTCTCTGACTCTTACCTTATCGCTGCCCCTTATACCCTGCCTACTCACGGGTTTAATTGTTGATGAATCCTTCCACTGTTCTTCGGCAATAAGCACCAATTGTATTGAATAGTGATGCATTTTTGGACCCTTTCTCCAATTGAATCTAGACTAGCATTCATAGTCAACTACCTAGAGCGTTTTCATACATCGAGGCAGTGTTCGTTTTCCTGGAATGTGATTGCCATTTACTTGTGTCAATTGCTCGTTGTGGGTGGAGACCGGCAGTCTTAAGGATGTTATATTACGTACAGCGCTGCTTAGATCTTCCACGACCTCTCCATCCTTGAAAAGTTGTGTTTTTTGCGCAATGAGCTCTTTATTACCATGCGGAACGTGACACAACAATCTTACCTTAGACTGTTTTCGCGCTTCGTGAGTTGAACAAGACCGATGACAAAACGTCGCCGCATGTCATCCTTCCGGATGCGGTTCATACGCGTGATGTATGCATTCAGGGGAGTGTCTCATATGTTTTGGTCAAAAATTTGATAGAGAGTGAGTCCTCTCAAACACCTAGTTGTGGCTTTTGAGTCGAACAATGCATTATATTTGCTTTCTTCCCACAAAACTGCGTTCTCGTGTTTCACTGATGAGAATACGAAAAATTCAACAAAAAAGACAGCTACGTTTTTATTCATAATGGACATTATGAGATGTCTATCTTTGCCATACGCATAGTGTAGATGCCATTGCCAATCACAGTTTCGTATTGGCAGAAGTTGTAGTCCTAAATAGATTTTGACATTATTGATGTGGAAAGGTTTGAGAAAAAAATCCACATCGTCCAAGCTGTTACAGTGATCATCTCAATATTTTCCGGAAAAGGTTTCATCAATCTTTTAATTTTTGAGTGGAAATTTAATAGTGAACTTAAATGCACTAACAACAGTTTGTCGAATCTATCTTTTGTGGCAGTGAAGTTTCAGAAATCAGAATAAACTAGAGCTTTCTACAAGGACTTTGTACTTAATCAAATGAGTACACGACTGTCTTAGGCCTTGTTTAGTGACGCGCGATAAGATGCATGTGCACTGGCCAAATTGATCGAGCGACGCGATTGATGAACTCAGCCACTACGCATGGCATAGCGTCGCGCGTCGCGCGCACACTAAACAAGGCCTTAGGCAAATTTGATTCCTTATTCCACGGAGGAATTTGAGAAACAGAAAAGATTTCTACAGTGCCGGAAAATATACCTGATAAAAGCCGGCAAATCCGAATTCCGTGAAATCAACGCAGTTCACTGCCCATCCAGGACGATTGAGGTTGAAGAGTATGGCTTTTACGATTCCCTAAACATGAACATTGACTCAGAAAGCTTATTTTACTTTGTTTCTTCCTTACTATAGTTATGAGGTTCAAGAATGTCAGCATTTAATTCTTATCGGGAGAGTTAGTGGTTGGGAATGAAGAAAAACATGGCACTCCTGTTAACCTTTGAGGTCAGCAGCAAAAATATAAATATTCTAAATTTTGAGAAAAACTTTTTCAATTAATTTTTGACATACCATGCTTCCTCGTATCGCAACTTTACTAGAAACTAACTCATTTAGTTGATTTATACCATTGAATTTTTTGGTACGAAGGACGGTGCTTGCCACTATGTAACGTTCATTAAAGAGTCAACTAAATAATACATACTTGTTCTTTTAAATGCGATAATAAATACTTGTCCTCGTTTTTTGAATGCTGTTTTATGCGCCATCCATGTATCTTGCTAGCAAGAAATGACAAAATTCCAAAATATATTTGTAATATTTGTACTTAGTTGGCACGGTTCAAGGTTGTTTATACTCGACCTCCCATAAGTCTGAAAATGTTTAATTGTGGTTGGCTAGATCTTAGCGGACAGCTTAAAACAGCATATGTCATCAGTTCGGGTCGGTTGGTGCTCTTATCCCTACAGCACCGAAGAGGCCGGCAAAAATCCTGCTTCTAAAAGGTTTTGGAAACCAGCCACTACAATTACTCTGGAACAAACCCATGTGTTTTGGGTGGACGTGCCAGGGAGAAGAAGGAAAAGTCGGACGCTAGCTCAGCTCACTACATCCCGCATCGTGGTAAATCGAGCCAAGGTTTATGGAAGGCTTCACTACGATAGCACATGAATCCTATTTTGAACAATGCGATACACAAAGGCGAAGTAAGGTACAATTGTTATACGGGTGCAAGAAATGATCGAAAATTTCGAAACGAAAATGTTAACCTGACGAGAACTCGCTGAGATCATCTGAAGCGCCTAGTTCAGATAATCGCTGCTTGACGAGTGAAATGAGGATTGGGTAAACTCAGCAGCCACACTAGCGAATGCTCCTTGAGCAATTTAGACGCCTCCGTCACACTTTTAATGACATGCTTTCGCTACTTATCAGCTTCCTCGTTTCTAGAACTATTCTGTGCATATCTAGCCTGACCATTCATATCAATGACTAGCACACTATTCAGGCAGGCAAGTCCAGCATCGAATCTGATTGATGAGGTATGCTGACAAGTGCTCCGTCAACACTCACACATAACCACGGCGCTGCTTCTAACAAGCTTAGTTTATAAACTGACAGTGCCAGTGATTTTCTTAATCGTTCTGCATGGTAAGCCTTTGCAACTTGGTGTGCTCGTACCTCCTAATAATAATAATTTATTACGTTGTTTAAGACAATCCTTAGAAAGCACGACGAACTTCAACACAGACCTTTAAGAGAATATTTCGTACAAATAAAAGTGTTAAAGCGAGACAATTCACTGAAGTAGAGGTTGAAAAGTAAAACTAGGGGCAGTGAAGGTTTAAAAACTGAGAATGTTGTCAAAGGCCATTCGCTTAAAGGAAGGAAAATTAGGAGATAAATGCACTCTCGCGCTTTTCAAAGATACGTACGTAGATCCATCTCTTATAACAAATCGATGCGCTCGGATAGCAGTCCTAGGTCTTCGACAAGTCGATTTATAGCGATTGCCTCGCGTCTTCGATGCTATGTAAGTGTAGAATGTTGCCCTATCAACATCACAGATTCCAGACAGCTTAAAAACCATGAAAACATCTCCTAATTTCCTACGTGTTTCCCTTGACTGAAGACCAAGGAATTTGTTTCTAATTGTAGACTTTGGCATGAGGGAGTACAGAAATCCGCCATATCTCTCAATAATCTTCTAGTGAAGTTATTCTGAATCTCCTCAACTGCTGCGATATTTTTTTGCAAAGTGAAACTGTTGTGAATCTTGTCAATTTCAGGGCTCGGACGGCTTTAAAAAGACGTGAAGCAGTTTTCTTCACACCATGGTTGTCAGTGAGCCGCGTAATAATTTAAGTGCAGAAACACGCTCGCAGTTTTGCCGTATGCGATGTCACGAAAAGCTGCTAGTGGATTAGGAGCTGGAACTCCGCAACGCTCGCACATGCTCTTCAAAGCGACCTTTGTATTGCTATTCCTTTCTCAAACATTCTTCTGGTCCACGTCCTTCGCATGTAACCTGTTACGGCGTACCAAGCAACTTGCAGAGTTCGTGCCTTGAGCAATGCACACTTGTTCCAACCACGTTTTCGTTCATGTTCTTCGTTGTACTAGCAAGCTGAAGACTTTGAGCATGTGTGTGGCTTAAAGACGAGCTTAGCCGAGAGCTCTGATTATCTTGCAAGTCATCTAACGTTCGTGGCTGTTTCAGTCGATTGTCCAGTGCACGTGTGCTTTAGTTTTTTTTTTACATGGAAGCGATGTTCACTTGAAGAACGAAAAAATGTTCTGTAATGCAGGCTCTTGAGCTAAGCGGATTCCCAGCGACAACGCTAAACCTGAACCTTGCAATTAAGAGATGAGAGCACCTAGGGACACCTAAAATATCGAGCACGACGTTCGAGACTACGACTGAAGTTGACAAAGTTGTTATACCACTCACTCACAACCCTGCTACAATGGAAACTGTTTAAAGTCCTCATGGTGAAACTGTCAAAGTCGAAATTAGCCACGAGGGATTTGCACTGCACGAAGGCGGCATTAGTAAATAGCAATGCTTTCTCTGAATTGCAAATGTGTAGAGCATACCTTGCAAGAATTGTCAGTAACCTTGCCAAGAGCGTTAGCTACATCAGCTCTCAATATAGGGTCCACACATAGCTCAGCGTTCGGGTCGTCACCGTCAGCTAAAATGCTTTCCATCATTCAGATTCTTCTTCAAAGTGACTTTTGACTTTGTTAGAATAGCTATGTCCTCCCCAAAAAGGCGAGTTCTCTAGAAGTTTTTTATTATGATTATTTTTTAGTTCAGCTAACCTTGCATTTTAGTCAGTCTAGCCATTCGTTCAGCTCGAGAGCCTAGCCTTCTTTCTTTCACCATTAGTGTTGAGGTAGTTGGAGGTGCAGAACCGTTTAGTGCAACCTGTATTCACCAATGCATTGGAAGATGGCACTTTTAATCCGCTCTCTTCACCTTGAAGTCTTGAACGGCAGTTTGGGTATTCAGGCACCCTTCGAAGCAGTTGTACTTGTTGTTGAGTGCCACTCCGCCATACGCGAAGTCGGTTACACCGTCGTCCAGGCTGCTGGACCACGAGCCTGTGCCGTCATCGCAGACTGAAATAAGGCTTCAAAGCTGAAGAAATCTAACGACGACTCAGCGAGCATTCCATGCATCACTGCCTCTGTTGCTTGTAAATGTAAACCAGAGCTGCGAGCATATGCTCGCAGATCAAGCTTGAGCACTGGTATAAAAAGAGCAAATAATAAGGAAAAGAACACATGTAGACATCTAAATTAGAAGTCGTACAAAAGGGACCCATACTTAGGCGAATATTTCCCTGGTAGTGTGCTCGGAGGAGGTGCCGGTTGTCGCGTGCACCTGATACCAGGTCCCTTGTGCGGATTTCCCGCCCTTGGCCAACCACGTTCCGGGGTCGGTGAATTGGTACCAGACTTGTCTGGGAAGGATAAGGCGCTGGATTGTTCATCGGCTCGCCACCGCAAGTGATTGTATGGCCAAATACGCATTCAAATCGCCTCCACGACATCCCGTGGAAGTAGAGTGCGTGGCGCATCCCAAAAGGGATTCGGTAACGCCGTACTTTATCCTTTCTTATCCAATGGTGGTCGCAGCACATGATAGACGGATCGCAGTGGGCTGTTTGATCAGTATTCAGTACTATAGTGCGCAGTAGCCCTTGAGCGTTCACTTTATTTTCCAGAGTACTCACTGCTCGCGTTTAGTTTTTTATTTTTTGCAGACGGAAGAGGTGCCGGCCATCGCGTGCACCCGTTACCAGGTTCGGGATTCCGCTTAAGCCTCCAAGCCTTCAATCACTCCGGGATCAGCGAATTGGTACGAGACTTGTCTAGGGAGGATAAAGCGTGAACTTTTTTATCCTCCAGCCACTGCAAGTCATTGTATGGCCGAACACGCAATCAATTCACCTCCATAACAACCGCAAAAGTAGAATTCGTGGCACATCCTAAGAGGGTTTGAGTAACGCTGTCCTTTATCCTTTTATCTTCATGCATGTTTATGCCAGTATAACAGTGTTTTTTCGCGACATAAAAGAAATGTTTCATTTTGCAGGTCAAATTTAGTTGCACTCCTTAGGCTTTTGCTGTTTGCGGAGAATGCATCCTCCCGTCATGCCCTTCTCTCGACTTTATGTCAGTGAATTGTACTTACGGTTTGCTGCTGCGATAGTGACGAGCGCGACGAGAATGATCTGCTTGATCATCTGCAATAGAGTATTTGAAGATTGTCAAGATTACCGATGTGGCATGATGTGGAGCAAGAATACCGCATTTTACAGGAAAAACGGCACGGGAAGTTCTTCTAGACACGTCCCATATGCACAGAATCCACAAACAGTTCGATCCAAATGGATGGTGGAACAGCGCGTACATGAATAATCCGCACTCCAGCATCAGACCACTTTCAAAGTGTGTAGAATAGTTAACTGTTATCAGATGAAGCACTCACGTTGCAGTGTTTAATAATCTCTGTCATCAGGGCTTAGGCTTAGTTGTCCGAAGTTTGGAATTATGCTCCTTCGCCTCACAGCGCCTGATATCTTATCACTTAATACCTTCCGGAAATATTGTGGCTGGCCGCCGTTTAAGCCTAGGTTGTTTGGTCTATCAATTCCTAGCCCAAAAAGGCTATGGCGTGAAGGAAGATGTTAGATTTGCTCTTCTCTTTTTTCTTCAAGTGATGAATCTGTGCATCTATTCCTTCCTCGAACAGTGCTAGTAGACGCTATGTATATTACTATATTATAATATATGTTGCATATGGATATGTTAGGAGGCTTCTGGGCTTTATGGCGCTCAAATGCCTTCAATTTTCAGAGCATATTAAACGATTTATGGGCGCGTGTAGCGCAGTCGGAGGAGGCGCGATTGTCGCGTGCACCCGATACCAGGTTCCTGGTTCGGATTTCGCGCCCAGGCCAGCCTAGCCTTCCATCCCTCCGGACTCGGTGAATTGGTACCAGACTTGTCTGGGAAGGATAAAGCGCTGAATTGTTCATCGGCTGGCCACCGCAAGTCATTGTATGGCCAAATACGCATTCATTTCGCCTCCACGACATCCCGTAGAAATAGAATGCGCTGGCGCATCCCAAAAGGGATTGACTAACGCCGTCCTTTATCCTTTATCCTTATTTATTAAACGATTTATACCCGAAGCCCAGCCGAGATCTGACTCCTCTGCAACCTCTCAGAAAATGTTCAAAAGCACCTGCTAGGATGAAGAAGAGTGATCTATTGCTGGTAATTTTGCCGGTGAACACTGAACTTTCATAACACCACTCATTCTTAAGCGTTTCTATAAACACAGAGGTAGTTACGCACATTACATCTTCTGCAATAAATAGAGCATACAGGAACTTCTCATTCTTCGAAAATCCGGGCTGTTCAATCTCATAATCGACAGAAGCGCTTTTTCGTCATACTAGTTTTTACAAGAACAAAAAATGTGGAAGTTCGGAGGATCGTTAGTGCATTGGAGATGTGCTTCGACAGAACCACGAGTAAAATAGATCTTCGAAGATCCAAAAAATAGATAATAAACCGTAGAATGTGCTTTGGAGTATCTTCGACGCTTCTCAATGTCGTATTCTTTTTCTTTTACCTAAAGACTTGTACTGGAGTGCCTCTACAGTTTTATAGAAGGATTCTACCGTATTTGCGAAGCACAATTCTTGGATTTATCGGGAACGAGCAATAGATCACTAACATCATCAAAAACCATATGTCTTAGAGACACAATTGTTTGAAAGTTCATATTCTTATACGATTTTCCTGAAATTATGTTGTTTTGCTAGGTTAACCTTCTCTGTTATTATCCACATCTACAAAACACAAGTCTTTTGAAAAAAACAGCAGGTCATAGCAATTTGCGCAACACTGTTGCCGACCGCGTCGACGACGCTGTCACTCAAGCATAACATATGCCTAACCAACGCCTCAGAGAGCTAGAGCTGGGCCATTCGAATACAGGATGAACACGCGATCAGCATTGCGCAGCGTGGGACTGCCTGTAAGGGAACAATGCTCATAGTGACGCGATTCACGCAAGTGAGAGAAGGCCTCCGCAGTTCGTCGACGTTCGAAGTTCAGAGACGCTGTCGCATGGGCAATTTCTCGAAAATTAGGTGGGCCGCTACGTAATGTGTTTTATATACACCCATGGAGAATTTGGCGGAATATCAAAAGAACACAACGATGTCCACCTTCACGTTGGTCGCACTTCTTCGTCAGAGCGCTGAACAAACCAAGTAACGCTCCTTCGTGTACTTTGAGCAACGAGGTTTGCATTGGCATGCGACAGGGACGAATGGAGGCCCCTGCTCGAGCAATTCATTGGTAAACGGGAGTTCGTTGAGACTGTATTCGCAACGCATCAGTTTTCGTGCTGTGAACGTAATCGGTTGCTCAAACGATTCAGCGTTAGTCATGACGTTTCGTCCTATCGCTATGATGTGTACCCCGCTAAGCTAGTGGTGGTTGGCTTTAGATAACGCCCGTAGTAGTTCATCTAACCATACAGTTTCAGCCAGATTCGTGGTTCGCACACAAGCATCTGCGCCTGCATTACACTTTAGGTCGCACCCCGCAATAGTGTCTTGAAATACTGCAGCGAAAATAGAATCATTGTCTGAAGTCCGCGTCCCTTGATGCATCAATTTCCTTTCTTTTTCATTTCACTTGTGTCCAGATTGATGTCTTCTTACTCTGTCTTCTTAATCGTACCATTATAAAGCACCCTTATGTGAACTGAATTAAAAACAATGTAAGAGAAGCTTCTAAGGGTTCTACACATTTAAACCCAAAATTTTTGCAGCTGCTCTAGATTATATTGTAGATGTCCTTGTGCTTCTGTGACAATCTAGTCCCCAAAAAGGTAACTTTAAAAGAACCCCGCGGTAATCTCGTCAGTGTCCTAGGTTTTTTTGAAAAGTGAAAACGGGAGAATATGGAGCGTTGACAGAAAATAGTTAAGAAGGATCGGGATGAACAAGCGATCCACATGTGCAGGCTTCTCGTCCCTTTTAGACAGCAAGGTTGCTCTTCATCTTACACAATTAGACTGCCTTCAAAGGCATTTAGAAATATTGAAAGTTGACCATCACAAAATTCGAGTTTTTTGAAAAGGATACGGTTACAGGTGCCCTGGATCCTGTGGCAGTGCCCTGGATCCTCGGAGTATGTCATTAGGCATTTCATTTAATTACAATCTGATGCCACATTCTTCCAGATGAAGATAGTTGTAGCAGTTGCGGCACTGATAGTTTTATGCTCTGCCCAGGATGATGGATTAAGTGAGTTTTTCTGCAAATGTTCAACTCGTAAATACATACGCTCCTTCTCTCTCCATTCTCCATCTTTCTCTCTCCCTATCCCTCAAAGTCGGATCTGGATTCAGTAGGGTTCTACACCTTGTTTAATCTTATTATTACTACAACACTACCGCACTAATAAGTAGTCCTCCCTTAAAAGGATAAGGTTAAGTTAGGCGCTATTCATTCCTTCTACGGTATACACCATGCATTCTGCTTTCACATCATATCGAGAAGGCATTTCGATTGCATATTTGGCCTATTCAATGGGCCAAATACTCAATGACTTGGGGCCAGCCGATGAGCAGGTCTTATTCTCTCAGTGGGCAGCCTATGAGCAGGTCTTATTCTCCCCAGACAGACTGTCCTATTTTCCCCAGACAAGTCTGATGGTTGATAACCCCAGAGGGATTGAACGCTTAACCGCCTGGGCGGTAGATCTGAACTAAGGACGTTGAACCGGATTTCCAACCTAGGCAAATCAAGCCTTCCATCCCTCGGTGCGCCAGCCGGCGCTACCTGTGTGCTACCACACAAAGGCCACCGAAATAGAAGAATAAAAGAAATGGCTTTACGGAGCCGACGCGCCTTAAAGGCATGTTGTAGCAATAAAAAAGTTGTTCTTGTTTAGTTTATGACCACACAAGTTTAGAGTGCGACTATCCGGCAACCGGGGACGAAACTCTACAGAATGCGGCACCGATTACCGGCTTCTCCACCTCTGGAGAAGATTATGTCAGGTAACGAAAACTCATCAATTTTTTAGCAAGTGCTCATCATTGACTGCATATATGCAAACGATATTTTAACAAGCGATAGCTTCTCATAGAGCAAGTTTTATAATTTCGCTTCATACCATAGAACACCTAAAGAAGACCATGTTCTCTGGTCTTTGTGAGGTACTTTGTTCTTGTTGCTGTGTCCACAAGGCTAGTGGATCTTTATTCTAGACACAGCGTGTCGTCTGTATCGTCTGTATCATGGGCCTCAGAGTAACAACGATCCATTGCTGAAATGTAGCCATTGCTCAACCCGAATTGTCAGACAACCTGTAGTGAAAACTGATAGTCGTCTGTTTTAGGACAATACGATACGGTCCCAACGTGACACTTATCGTTAGAGTAAAGTGTCATCTACCAAACTCGTGGGGCCGTATGCTATTCTCGCCCGACTCGGAGACGGGGACGGCGCGAAAAATCGATGGCGCATGATGTGCACACTAGACATTGGATCCGACACCGATTTTCCGGATCATCGGATGATTCGGGTAGGCCATTTTTTCAAACCCCGGATCTTCGGATGATTCAGATGAGGGCAATTTCGAAAACCCCGGATCTTCGGATGATTCAGATGAGGGCAATTTTAGAAACCCCGGATCTTCGGATGATTCAGATAGCGCCTTTTTCGGCCGAGCCGGATTTCGGATATCCGATTCGGATTCAAGCGGATAAGTGATATAGTAGGGGCACGCAACCTCTTAAAAACTGAACACATCAGTAACTCCGCGTTTATCTCCTTGACCAATTGAAGCCACGAGCGCGCAAAGCAGCTTGGAGCGCCTCACCTTGAATTAAGTGTTTATATGCCCTGGTAGCAAGGCACATGAATGCCCAATTACATTATATCTGGCCTGGCTTAGTGGAACACACCAGCGCTACGTAAAAGATGTCGTATTTGGCTGCCTGGCGAGGGGAGCCCTCCAAGAGCTATGTTGCGTTTCCAGAACAAACAAAAAACAGCTTTAAGACCCCAAAGAGCTAATACCAACTCAATAGTGGGTTGGTAATGCACAGCAAAGTCTTGTAAAGAACAATAATGGAACGATTCCGAAACGCCCCGCAAGAAATTTTTCGTGCTCTGAGAAGGGAAAGGTCTGAAGCGTATTTCTGAACGGAGAGAGCGAGTCATACATAGGAATAATCGCCACTCCTCAATTAGTATAAAAATGTGTTTCTTTTTTGCCAAATCGATAAGCCCGAGGAGTAGAGGATCCTTGAAGTTACAGTGGAATCGGCGCCTCACGAGTTCGGGAGTCTTGTACGCCCGTAATGCCGCCGGCGGGAAGCGGCTCGTAGCGCAGTGGATAGTGACGTTGCTCCATGAGAGGGAGGTAGAGGGTTCTACTTTTCTGCGCTGCTAAATCTTTGCATTTCACCTTATTGTTTGATTGGAGGGATTCTGACATCTATACCATTTTAGATGTTTGCTGCGCAGTGTTTCCAGATGTATGCCGTGGAGAGCAACCTTGTTGCCACTTGTTTATTACTGACCGGTTTTTTAACCAAAACCCAATTGGAAAGCTGTTCAACATAACGATGTATGAGCGTTCAACAACAGTGATACACTGGCAGAAAGTGCACGAAACAGAAGCACTGGTCACAATACGGGCAGCGCATAAAGGCTACTGGCTCCTCACAGTTTGCTTCCATATATGGACAAACGAGATCGCCTCCATAGACGAAATCCAATTGAAGACTTTTCCTTTCCTCCGAAACAAGAGCTCCAGCCGAAAACGTTATCATGTGCCCACTGCTTGCCAGTCTTTCCACGTCTATCAGTTCATTTTGCGGATCCCAACCTTCTTCTGGTTTTCCACCATTTCCAGCCGTTCGTCTTCGTTATCTTCAAGTTGACGTGCTTTGAAGTCCTTGAGTATGCTGGTCATTCGCTCGGTCAGGTTGGTGTCATTCCCTTGAAGGCTCGTTATCTAAAGGTGGACCTCACTTCAGCGTGAGCAAGTGGATCACCACTCGAGCATCGGCGACTTTGTTGGTGTTAAGTTTCAGAGAACCTCCAGCAGACCTCTGATTTCCAGATGACGGGCAAAGATGAGAGAAAAAGTGTATTGATGCCGTTTAGGTCAATTTCCGGGATCCACAGACTTTCTTGTTTTAACTACATGTGATGCCACTTCATGGTCTCCTTTGAAAATCCGAGCAGGATGGTTTTACCCGAGGTCATTGGCCGATGTATAGAAACAGACTGAGAGGAGCCTGCAGCATTTATACCCTGCCCATTGTGTCCAGTGCTGCTTTATGCACGTTGTACCTGTGTATCACTGGTGTTGAATATTTATGCATCATCCCGTTGAGTACCGCAGCATGCAGCTGGAGAGTGCGCAGAAAACATCTGAAAATGGTATAGACGTCAGAATCTCCCAACTTTCTACCAATCAGTTAAAAAGAAGGAATGCAGCAGCGCATGAGGATCGAACCCCCGACCTTCCTCCCATGAAGCATCGTCACTACCCATTGCGCTCCGAGCTGTTTGCCGGCCGAGGCATCGCGGTCGTACAAGACCCCAAACTACTGATGCGCCGTATTCCATTGTGACTTCAAGAACCCCCACTACTTGGGTTTGACGACGTGGCAAAAATGAAACGCATTTTATGCTAATTGAGGGGTGGGGATTATTCCTACTTAATGGGATGACTCCCTCTCCCCGTTCAGGATTACGCTATCAGACCCTTCCCTTGTTTGTTCCTGCCAAATGATTGCAAATCTGCCCGAAAAAGTTAGGTTATCAATAGCGCAAAGTTTGCCAGCAAGGTGCGCTAACCTCCTATTATCCGATTTTTATCCGATTTTATCCGAATCATTGCGTTTTTCAAAACCCCGGATCTTCGGATGATTCAGATGAGAGTAATTTTGAAAACCCCGGATCTTCGGATGATTCAGATGAGGGGAATTTTAGAAACTCCGGATCTTCGGATGATTCAGATGAGGGCAATTTTCGACCGAGCCGGATTTCGGATAATCCGAAACCGGATATATCCGGCCGGATATCCGAAAATGCATGATTCGGATCCCATGTCTAGTGCACACCGGGGATGTGGGCGGAGACCGCCTCATACCCGGCCGGGGACGGTTGGGAAGAGAACAGCATACGGCCCCTGAGCATGGTACCAGAAAGATAATATACTCAAAAATTAGAACATTCCAATATTTTTTAATAGTCATTCCATTAGAGATAATCGAGACAATGTGTAACTGAAAAAGATATAAAAGAGATACAATACAAAGTCAGCAGAAGGATAACAAAGAACCCTCCCTCAGCTTAGCGGTAATTCATCGCTTGATATTTTCGGACGGAGAACGCATAGAAGGATAGGTGCACTGGGATGTCCAGATAAAATAGGACGAAGCGAAAAGGAGAAAGCCATACGACGTTAATAGCAAGCACTTCTCTAAATAGGCTTGCCAGCACTTGCTGCTCACCTACTGACTCAGATCCTCCCTTGGATGGTCCGGCTTCACTGGTCGTGCGGGCCACAGCAACCTGAGAGTGTTAAGGCAAGGCATTCCGTGATATGGTTGTCTGAAGAATAAAGTTTTACTGTAAAAGAGGCTTGTGAAGCATTCGTCAGCAATTCCCTATCGCACGCTCATGAAAAATTTGTCTCACAGCAGTGCCCAGCATAGCCTAGGCCTTCAATCCCAATAGCTCAGTCGAGTGATAACCAGACTTGCTTGGGGGTGAACGCAGTGATTAGCTGTGTATCCAACAACTAAGGTAAGTAAATGTGTGAGCCAGGACAGGGTATAGAATTTATCCTATTTATCTTATCTTACGAGCTTTGTGAATGCTCTGGCTATTCAACCGTATTCGAGTTATCGGTGTTCTTCTTTACCCCCTGAAGTTGTATACACTTCCTGTAACAATGCACTTGGAATAAACAATTACGTACTTGTTAAAAGAATGATGCATGGATACGCAGTGCGTCAGGCGAGCAACACAGCACTTGCACCATTGGTAATGTGTGAGCATGCCCTTGAAGTGCCTCTGATTGTGAGGTATCAACTGACAAGAAGGTTTTCGACGGAATGTCCTACAGACAATCCAGATGTGTGTAAAATGGTTAGCCGTCGAGCGAATACCTGTCTTCTACCTCCAACACCCTATTATCAAGCAACCAGCACAGATGGAACCCTTGAATGCCACCCTGACATGGCGTGGCCACGAATTCTCCTAATGTCTAATATCGAATTGCAGCTTGCGTAAGAATGGCGTCGTTTTGCTCATTTCATCATCAACAATAATACTTCCCTCAGGTTATGCGTCTGTAAAGAGATCTAAGAGATGTTTTCAGAGCCACGTGGTGCATCACGCACTGCAAGGATCGCAAGTCGATCAAAGCCGCCATGAACTTCCAGCCAAGTAACAGCACTGCATGTTAGTTTTCAATTTTGCGCAGATTTTGGACCAACGGAATGTGCAAATTGGAACCAGACAGCTGACAGGGTCAGCAGTCTTCTTTCAGTACTTGTGTTTATGTTACAGGTAAGTTGGCTTGTGGGCAATACATCTGTGTACTTCAACATGTATGTACCTCAAGTTACTCGCTAGCGCTAGCATTAGCCGAAATTTTCGTCGAGTGTACTTTAGAAGGCTTTCAACCAAGTAGTAGTTAATTTTAAAAAGGCGACACTTTCCTTATTGGGCCGCAGACGTGGGTGAGAGATAAAAATTTGACTTCTATTAGGTTGCCCGAAAAGTTCTCAGCGTTTTTTGTTGCGATTTTTTTCATTCGTCTATTATTAAGTAAAAATTCAACTTGCACTGCGCATCAATGCTACTTTCTGTACAGATTTTTTTCGCTCTATATGACTAAAGGCCCCCGCAGACTTCTGCGGCCAGCGGCGGGCGGCGCACGGCGAAATCGATGAGTCACGCCGCTCAACGGCGGCTACCGGCCGGCCAGCGGCACCGCTCAGCGGCGACGGCGAGGTACTGTAGTCTTTCTAGTCGGGACCAACTGGTGACGCACCCGTTTCCGCTCTGGATCCCCGCCGCGAAAGGGAAGAGCGCAGACAGACTCATCTTCGGCGGTGCCGCTCCTGCGGCGCCGCTAGGCTCGCCGCTGGCGGCGAGCTCTGCGTCCCTGCCCTATGATGAAGGATAGGGCAGCGGCAACGCCGCAGAAGTCTTTGGAACTTTATTTTCGAAACACATACTTATGCGACCATTATGGCTCTCGTTGGTACTTCATCAGCAGTAGGCTGTTCTAGTTTGTTTAACATAGCATGTATTCATGATTACGAGGGAAATGTCGGAACCACTCCGCGCTCGTTTCAGTGCAAGAAAATGCCCGCAACTACTGAATGGTTGTCGATTGCAAAACCATGGAATGGTAGTCACGTGGAGAAGGATACGGTTTTTTTTCTCATAACGTTGAGATGAACACCTCCACGCCAGTTCGTGAGTGTTGCAGCCTTCAGAGCAGCCCGTTGTTGTAGCTGAAGAACAAAGCCAGTTCATGGTTTATATGAAGCGAGCTTGGCTGTCACCTAACGGAGAGTTCTACGGAAGTTGGCATGATTCTCACTTGAAGAGAGCGCATACGCGCAACCTTGCAGAAGGTTTCTATATCAGGATGCATATGGTGGTTGTGGGTTACCATATGGTGTCATACATCACCTGTCGTCCTGTTGATCGAGCTTCTCGAGCGGGCGCTAGTAGCGTCACCGTCCCTGTCGCGTGCCGGAGTGCTCCAATAGATTCGCTTCGCTCGAGGGACACGAAGAGCGTATATCGGTCGTTTAGGGCTTTCACGAAGAAGTCCAACCAACGCGTTGGTGGTCGTTCTGGTGTTTTCTTGACATTCCTCGGAATCGAGTCGTTAGCGGCTTTCGTCCAGCGGTTGTCGGGAAATAGTCGGCCCACCTAATTTTTGACGACTTGGTCCAAGCGGCAGCGTCTCTGATATTCGAATGCCGAAGGAGCTCTGCACTCCGGAGGTCTTCTGTCATTTGCGTGAGTCGTGTCACTCCGAGCATCGTCTCCTCGATTCCACGCTGCGCAACGTTTATCGCGTGTTCATCCTGCTTTCGTTTAGCCGAGGTCTCTGAGGCGCACGTTAGGCAGAAAAGAACGATAGAGTCGAATAGGTGGGCACAGAGCTGGACGTTCTTGGTCTTCTTTGTGAGTTATTCGAAGGTCTCGAAAGCTCCCTAACCCGTGCGACATAGCTCCTGTCCACATAGCTCCGGCTTAAGACCCAGCTACACCTAGCTGGAGCACACGGAGATGGTCATTCCGATGAGCGAGAATGGGGAAAGAGAAACTCTTTAGTTCCTCTCAAATATCTCTTTTTAGGATTCAGCTGCTGCCCAACATTACCACATACACTATCGAAGCCAGCCAGCATTCGCTACATGATCGAAGTCGGCCAGCATCGTGCTCATAAGACCGAGCATCCTGACTGATGCTCGGTGTTATGAGCACGATGTCGTCTGCGAAGCGAATACGGTGCAGCTGTCGGCCGTTGATCTTTGCTCCTATGTCTTCCCATTCTAGTTCGCGCATGCCGTTTTCGAGGTGGGCCTAAGAGCTCTTGCCGTACCCCTGTTGTCGATATATACAAAACCAATTTATTGTACGAGATATGCGTGGTTTACAGGGAGTATTGAGTTAAGTTCTAGCTTTTTGTACAAGTTATCTGAATAACTATGGTTAACAGCATTTTACCCGCAATCGAGAGCATTCAATCGCTGTAGCGAACCAGAAAAACAACGCAAGCAGAACATAAAGAAATCGAAAATTTGCGGAAATACCAGCTGCTGATATAACCTCTAAAGTGCATTAGCGGTATTTGGTACCAGTAGAAGTCTCACTAGTGTCACCGAGATAGAGAAACTTTCGAGAAAAGATGCTCCGCACATTATTGTATGCGTCCACAGCGGTAAGGTCAGTACCAGCGGTGTTTCATGCGGACACTCGAAGGAACGCTGTAGGTGTTTTTGGCAGAGCTCAATTCATAACAAGCAAAACTAGGAATCAGTCATCGCCGGGACTTTCACTCACTTAGATTTACTTTTCGAAGCAATGACTTGGGAAACTGTCTCGAAAAAATCGCCCCAATTTTCTACCTTTTTTATGTCACATGAATGCCACTTCGATCTCCATTGACAAGAGTACGCTTTTCAAAGATGCTCAAGGTTATGTGTAGGAAATAAAGAAAATTTGAAGTTTTGTGAACTTATTTGCAAACTGAGGAATACATTTTTCTGAGGTCTTTCTGGTAATGGCTTGGTTTTTTCCAATCATATCTTTTTCCTCTAAAGCAAGGTTAGACCAAAGAAATTTCAACACTTCTTTAAATTTAAGGAGTCTTTCCTTATTATCACGGCGGGTTTTGTAAGTGGTTATTTGTTTCGTGGCGTGAATCACAGAAGAAATTCGCGTATAGAACTTAATGTAAATAAACAAAACCAACTACAGGAAATCAAAAACATGCAAGTGAGCACGGAATAGCCTAAAGAAGTTAATTGCAAACGAGCAGTTGCTTAACGTGGAAGACAGGGGGGAGTGGGAGAAAATCTTTTGACCACTGGTGAAAAGGTTTAGCTCAAAGCTAAGATGTTTTTAGGTTAAGAAGAGCCTATCCCAGATATAACTTGCGATCCTGCAACCTCGGCATATAATCCAGGTCTGCCTGTTTTGCTAATCGTAGGTGGTACTTTAAAAAAACTAACAAGGGAACTGTCTGAACGGTACGCTGGAACGGCGAGAACGAGTACTATAAGGAGAATCCCCGTCCTCCAGATAGTAACAGAACATGTTTTGTTTTTGCCGAATCCTTGACGTAAATGAGTACGAGGGTGTAATGGTTAAGGGTTCCCAGAGCGAGCTCTTCACGGCAGCGCAAGACCCTGGGGTCGTGGACTGGGTGGCGCAGAGGTATGGGGCACGCCTCATGTTCTTGATGTCTAGGGTTCGGTTCCCATGCTAGGCGGCGTTTTTGCTACTTTTACCATAGTATCGCCTCATGTTCGTGAGGTCTAGGGTTCGATTCCCATGCTAGGTGGCGTTTTTGCTACTTTTACCATAGTATCGGATTTCCATAGAGATTTCCATATCTGAACTTGTTTTTGGAGTTTGCTACGGTAAGATGTTTTTATTACATATTATTTGTCGACATCTCGTAGTTCACCACCAATGTCCGAAACATGCCAAACGCGATTTTTTATGAAACTTTCACTCCAATAAATTGTTCTCATTGTCAATGTAAGAAATTTTGACACGGTAACAACGTGAAGCAGCGGCAGAATGCCGGAAAAATGCTTCAAATGCAGTTTATTAGTGTCGGTAAGGTGAGTGTCACCAGTGTACTCACAGGAGGGGACCACATGGTCTTCAACTTGATCTACCACCTCTATCAATATTCTCGCTTCTGTTATGCTTACAAAGTTATAACAAGCTGGTGCCGCCAACACTGACTCTACAATGTCTGCTAACCCTCGAGTGGTCATCCACCTATTGACACTGAAGTGCGGATCTCCACTGGATGCTGCCCCTTCGAATGACGAAATGAAGCTGGCGGAAAGGATAGCAAGTATTCCATTTCCCGGGATTTCGAACTGCGACAGCTGGAAATCGACGAAGTGGAAAAGTTGGAGGTAATGGAAGAAGGGGGCCAAGAGTTTCAACCAGAAGAGGATTGTGCCAGAGTCACGACACCACTAACCAGTGAAGGCACTATCACGTTTTCAGGAGAGCAGATCGTTTCGGTGGAAAACGTCTGGCTATACTAGAATTGTTATACTATACAAGTTTGAGAACTGGGGAAAGTGGACTGTATCGCGATTCCAGGCTTGGGCTGCAGAGGAGTGCCACTGGGCAGGAGCTGTGAAGCCAAACACAAGTTCAGATATGGAAATCTCTATGGAAATCCGATACTATGGTAAAAGTAGCAGAAACGTCACCTAGTATGGGAAGCGAACCCTAGACCCACGAACATGAGGCGTGCCCCCTACCTCTGCACCACCCAGTCCACGACCCCAGGGTCTTGCGCTGCCGTGAAGAGCTCGCTCTGCGGACCCTTAACCATTACACCCTCGTACTCGTTTGCCTCAAGGATTCGGCAAAAACAAAACATGCTCTGTTACTATTTGGAGGACGGGGATTCTCCCTATAGTACTCGTTCTTGCCGTTCCGGCGTACCGTTCAGACAGTTCCCTTGTAAGTAGGATCTAAAGACAGTCTTCAATGCAGTGAGGATTTTGTATAACATGGCTAGTTCTGCCCTTGTTGTGCTTTTTCACTGAGGGTCCTCTTACTAGTTACTTCTTAGTTAGTTTTTGCTGAAGGGCTTGGTTTCAGGTGCATATTTCCACATAACTGCATAAAGAAGCAAAGGAGGCTTAGTTGCCATCAAAACTCTTTCTCCAGGAAAAACTCGAATCTCTCGAAGGCGAACCTTGCACTCCAATCTTAAGCACAAACTTAAAACTGCATGAAGAGGTTAGATGTCAAAACAAATGGTTGGTTACTGTATAGAAGTTTGGATCAAAAATCTTGAAATGTCACCAATGTAAGCGTTTGAGCTGTCATTCAAGTGAGCAGAATTTGCGCTGCAATCCTGCAACAAATCTTACGAGCTTCCCTGCTTTGAAATGTAGAGCATTTTCCAGACATAAGTTTTTCAATCCACGTCTTATGGGAGACAAAATCCAGATAAAACGTTGCAGAAATTTGAAAGTTACTCTTTTCATCTGCTTAGGAGTTTCCCATTGAACGGTTTTCCGCTCTGTTTCGAATTTAGTTACCTAAGATGGCCTACATTGTTTTCTGTATTGTAACGCTTCCGATAGTTATGATGGTATATTCCGGTGTATTATGCTTTCTGCTAAATCGCTCGGGTTTTTTATCCCATGGCTACGTGTATTTTCTCCCATAGTTGCGGGCATTTTCTTCGCACGCAATGCTCACCGTGAGATTTGGGCATTTTCTCCGTAGACCTGTATTCATGCGGCGAAGGCGGTAATACTACAACTACACAGAATATAGTATCTCTAGGCGCCGTAATGCAGTAGGAGGAAATGCAGTAGGGTGTTTTTTTGTTCAGAATTCCCGTGCAGGGCAAATAAGCCTCCTATTAGGTCATCAAATAAGTAATGCGTTTTTTGTGCGCTACGGTTTTAGCTCATTATTTGTCGGCAGATTTGTGTATTTCGAAGGTGCACTAAAGTGATTCTAAGGTAAATGAGACTTGCTTTTTTAGAATCTACTACTCGTTGAATTGTTAGTTTGCAAGTTCAGGTGAAATGGCTCGGCAAATCTCAGAGGAGCATATTCGCCATTGCATGCTCTTCGAATATCGGAAGGGTACTAACGCAACGGTTGCTACCAAAAATATCTGCGATGTATATCCAGATGCATTAGACGTTCTTAAATGCCAGCGATGGCTTTTCAACTTCAAATCCGGTAATTTTGACCTCTCCGACTCCTCTCGATCAGGAAGACCGTTAACATTTGACAACGACATGCTGATGGCGAACTGGGGGCGAATCCTTGCTAAACAGCCAAGGAACTTTCGAGTACTCTCAACGAGCCTAAATCAACCATGCATCTTCATCTACGCGAAATTGGCAAGGTATGCCAGAGCAGATGTTTGGGTACCGCTCGATTTATCCGCCGAGAACCGTACCAACCGATCGACGCTTTGCAACGCACTGCTTCAGTGACACCGTACAAACCCGCTTTTGATCGACTGATCACAGGAGACGAAAAATGGATCATGTACGATAATCCGAAGCGCAAAAAGCAGTGGCTTTCCAAAAATGAACAGCCAAGAAGTACTGCAAAGCCGAATATTCATCTCAGAAAGGCACCCCTCTGTGTTTGGTGGAATATCCGTGGGATTGTCCACTTTGAAGTGCTTAAATCTAGACAGACCGTTAACACAGACCTTTTCCGTGAGAAATTGGATCGAGTGAACCGAGCTTTACTGGAAAAATATCCGGCGATCATCAACAGAAGGGGCGTAATTCTCCATCACGACAGTGCAACGTCGCACTGTGCAAAACGGACGCTGGAAAAACTCAATGAATTAGATTCTCCGTATTCTCCCGATCTCGCACCTTCCGATTATCACTTATTCCGGTCTGTACAGCATCTTCTTAGTGGCAAGAAATTTGAAAGTTTCGAGGATATCAAAAATGCTATGTCCATACATTTTGCTCAAAAACCGTAACAGTTTTATTGCTCAGGTACTGAAGATTTGCTCGTTAGATGGAGAAAGGTTGTTGATAATGATGGTGATTACATTGTTGACTAAAATAAAGTTTTGTTGAAAATTTGTTTAATTGAAGTCAAGGTCGAAAAACGACATTACTTTTTGGATGACCTAATATTTGGTGTATTGGTACCAGGCTTCTTTGAGGAAGTCAAAACACTGAGCTGCCCATCGGCTGGCAACCGCAAGCCATTGTATAAGCTAAACACGCATTTGACAGGATACACATTGAGGTAGAGCGCGTGGCGCTTCCTGCAAGGGGATTGACTAACACCGAACTTGACCATTTTCTTCATAACAACCTGCCGATGATATCCTTTTCCAACTACACCACGTTATGACGAGAGCGGTATTTCCAGTATCTGACTTCTTTAGTTCATAAAAAGATATCTATCAAGTTTTGCTGATCTTCCTTACTGCCCCCCCCCCCCCTGATCGGTAACTCCCTACTGGTCCTCCTTATTGCCTAAATCCTTCTTGGTGTGCGGTGTCTCCACTTCCGCAAAGTGGTCAACGACAACATTGTATTTAATTCGCGATTCTTCAAACGTAATGCAGAAAAGGGTTAGAGCACAGGGATGCTTCAGAACAACGGATTCACTAACTTTACGTGGTTCTGCTTCTGGCGCTACATTATGCGAAATGAAGGTATTGCTATGTTTAAGCCACCCTCAAAGTGAGGAGCTACCGCATGAGCGATGGAAAGCGTAGAGTGGAGGCCTTCACGAAGGATGGCCGGACAGTCAGCCAGGACGACGACAACAGTGAGTGCATTTGTCTGTCCTCAACTGAAAACTGGAACACGGGTGAACTCGGTTCTACCTCAGCCTACTGCGTTGATCCGGACGTGGTAGCAGCCGCGGATCAGGTCTTCCAGAACAACCACGATGTTGTGACCATCGCCCAAGCGCTCAACTACTACATCAACAAACCCGGATGGGCTTATCTCGTGTACCAGGTGGGTTTTGTTCGCCCATTGCATAGGGCGTGGACATACTGAATAGACATAACCGCAGTACGTCACAGATCGGACAGCCACCATCAATGGTTTCCACAATGAATGTGCACATGGATCCCAACTTTTGCATGAAAACCTACTACGAGGTCAGCGGTAATTATAACAGTGCTTGGTATTGCGCTAATAATTGAATACATTGCAGACGATAAACGGAAGGGACATGGAATATCAGATGTTCGCAGGACTGGTTAGAAATTGACATCGCGTGATTTGGATAAATGTTTAGCTTCTGGGCTGATCTAGGGCTGTTTGAGAAGTGACTTTTTCGAAATACTGTCAGAATTTTCGGGAAATTTCCACTGTTGATGATTGCAGAGCACTTCAGCAGGGGATTGATCTAGTCAAGGTCTGGTCCAGACGTTGGTGTCTTCCTTTGGCTCCGGAGAAGACAGTGCACATGAGAATTGGGACTTCGTCAGCTGCCTTAGATTACTGTATCGATGGGCAATGCATCGGGAAAGTAACTTCGGTAAAAGACTTAGGCTTCGTTTACGATGAGAAGTTGGACTTTTCAGAACATATAAAGCTAATATGTCGCAAGGGGTTGACAAGGTTGTTTCAAATTTTCAAAGCCTTAGTAACGAATGATAGAAGAGTGTTGACAATGGCGTATAAGATATATATCAGACCTATTGTCGAATTCGGATCTGTTGTGTTCTCGCCTCGTAAAAAGAGAGATGTGGCCTTGCTAGAAAAGGTTCAAAAAAGTTTTACAAGGAGAGTTTTACGTAGAACCGGAGGATTTCTCTATTCTAGAATACCACGGGCTAGTATTAGAAATGCTTATTTGGGTCTTCACACTCTGGAATCGCGCCGAAAGTTGAAGGATGTTTGCACTGTTCTTAAAATGCTCACAGGTAGGGTACGCTGCTCTGTGTCAGAATGCACACCGTCCAGAACTCGAGGCGGCTCCATGAAATTAACTTTTGCCAGAGCCAGCACCAATCTGAGGGCTAGGTCTTTCACCTGTCGAGCGGCTTCTGCTTTCGTAGCTCTCAGGTTTGGTGTTCCTGCCTCACCCCATGCATCCGCTGAGTTTAAGCGTATAGCCACAAATGCACTACTCGAGTACTAGGTCATGTGGTTAATGGTTTGTTTGTTGCTTGGTTTTGTTTTGTTTTCCTTTCTCTGTTACACGTGTGTCTTATACCCACGTAATAAATAATAATAATAATAATAATAGAATGTAAGCAAAAGCAATCGCAGTTGAACACTCTTTGCTTTCTTGTTCACAGCATGGATAGGTGTGCATGAGTCGGTGTCGTATTTATTCCTGCTTCCCACCGCCATGCTCATACAAACATACATACATCCTTGTAACTGGAGAGATCATTCATTGAATGGGAACTGCTTGGCACTGACAGGTCCGTGGGCTGTTCTCTCTTGAGGTCCGGCTCGCCCAGTCGAGGGCGTACAGTGAAATTCTGAAACATGACATCAAGAAGACGGATCACAATCGGATCTGCATGTCCGAATGAACAGTGTGCATGGCATTAAATGAGCCGTTCAATCGCGCTCGCACCACGGATAAATCCCCGATTCGAATTTCCGACACATTTAAGCCCACTAAGCGTTACAACTCCAAGGGATCGTTGAATTGCTGGCAAATTCCTGCCGGAGGATCTCGGGGAGCGAGCTGAACATAGGAAAGCGAGCGGGGCCTGTGAAATATTCTAAAGGTGTGCTGTTTGACTGCGTAATACACTTGTGCCGATTCTGCTCAGGTATTTGAAAGCTTTCTTTTTCATTCAAATAGAAAAAAGGACTCTTTTAGCGGAGAAATGGGTGACGTAGTCGCAGATATGCACCCGTTACAAAAAAAGCTTCACCTTCAGAACTACAGATATTTTTGTACACTATGCGATCTCCCTCTACGTTGGAGACGGGTTTCTATATCACAAGGAGCGTTATGAGAAGGTAGCGTCTCCGCGCTTCGCGCAACCGCAAGTTTTCGGAGTTTTTTTTTGTTTTGTTTGAAACACTCAACAAATGTTTGGGGCGGTAATAAGCTATGCTAACCAGGAAGGATTACAACAACATTGACAAAACATCACCTCATTCTCGCGTTTAGCAAAATTTACCCGTGATTTCTCTAAACATTTACAGCAAATAAGAGCAGATGTTAGAAATGAAAGATCTCAACACATGCAATTGGCGAAAACAAGACAAAAATAGGCGAAAACAATCATTATTTTCACCTGCAGCCTCATACTTGTTTCACCTTACTTTCCCAAGTCATCTTGACCGAAGCCAGCTCTACAGAATATCGCCCTACCGTAATTGTTTGCGGAACCTGGTCTCTTACAGTGGAGGCGGAAACCCAATGCTGGAACCCAACAAAATTACATCGCGATGTATACAGATATCACAAAAACCAAAAGAATCGGCGATAGTCATGGTTTCTATAAGTCGCGGAGTCTGTAGTTCCTCCATATACCTTGATTAACATTAAATGGAACTACGGCCGAACAACAGATAAGTTAGGCAGTGCTGAAATCCTCAGCTGCCTTTCTGAACACCGTAAACATGATGTAGCCCAACGACAGCGGCCGGAAACGCGGAGGTATTCCCGACGCCCTTAAATCAGCTGTGATGTAGAATGTCATCTCCACTAGAAGGACTAAAAGGAGATGGTATAATGTATATAGAGATGTGTGGCTTCAAGGATGAAGCATGGAATGGGTGCATATCTGCGAGCACATCACTCGAGTGTCCCCAAAAGAGTCTTTTTCTCTAGTTGAATAAACCACACATGTCGGTTCTGATTCGGTACTTTTCGAATAATGTGTACATCAAAGTTCCCGTCATTATGAAGTGTCAGACTGATCGATTTCAGAACCTGATGGAAATGGATTCCATTTAGTACATCAGCCTCACCACACAAAAAGATTTGTGCAGATTTGTGGAACAATTCGGTTGTGCTGGTGTCGGAAACTGGTTCCAGCAAAACTTCCGCATTCTAGATCGCTAAAATCAGTTGCGCGTGTAGCTCAGTCGGAGGAGGTGCGACTGTCACTGTCAAGGGCGCGTGTAGCGCAGTCGGAGGAGGTGCGACTGTCGCGTGCACCCGATACCAGGTTCCTGGTTCGGATTTCCCGCCCAGACAAGCCAAGCCTTCCATCCCTCCGGGGTCGGTGAATTGGTACCAGACTTGTCTGGGAAGGATAGAGCGCTGATTTGTTCATCGGCTGGCCACCGCAAGTCATTGTATGGCCAAATACGCATTCATGTCGCCTCCACGACATCCCGTAGAAGTAGAATGCGCTGGCGCATCCCAGAAAGGATTGAGTAACGCCGTCCTTCATCCTTTATCCTTTAAAATCAGTTGCAGAGTTTTGCTGTAGCTAAAAGAATGAATTGCTACACCATTCCAATGGATGAGTACTTTCTCGTAAAACTCTTTGTTGCAGAAAAAGTGAGAAAGAACTCTACTCGGACAAACGATCACTAGGACCCGTACAACTACTTGCTATTGTGGTGGGAACCTGTTCCTATGCATATACATATGTGGATATAAGTATCGGCGATTATCCTGCAACACTCTGGCAACAGGAGCCGATCCTTAAAGCCAATGGTATACTTCCACAGGAGCGTCAACGGGGTGCAGGTAATAGCGCCGGGACCCCTCATCTGGCCAATCGGCGCAGCACGGCACATCCACTGCAACTGGTTGTGTGGGTCCTAGATAACGAATGTCCGATGTAGGTGAAACTACAGAAACGGCTGTTTGACCCTAGTGCTGCAGCTCTGAAGATACGGAACTAAATTGGAGCTCAAGTGGTGCCTAAGTGCTTCTGTCGAGGAATTGCTAGGCTATCTGACGGAGGTTTCAAATCAGGGCGAACGAATGTGATGATAGAATGATTTGAAGGGTTTTTCCTAAACTTCGTTTGAGAAAGAAAATCATGTTTGATTTGGTTCGAAGAACCGAACAACCTGAAATGTATTGATTTTTACTGGAAGTTATGCCGCTTTGCATTGGTAGAGTTAGTGTAGGAATCTTCAGTACAGTAGCACTTTTGACCGAAAAGCTTATGACAATTCAAATCCTTCAGAAGTCTTTAAAAAATTCACCCACAAAATAAAAACGGGATGCTGTCTTACCGTATCTCCTTAAACTGGGCAAAGATTAAGGCGAAGTCACGGTGTAGTTGGTGCCGTTTTGGATGATGAACGACCGGAGAATAGGCGTCATAGCTGGGTTCTCCTTCAATTTCAGCAGCAGGAAGGCATAGGTGACTATCACGGAGACCAGCTGAATTGCACCGTCTTTACACTGTCATAAAAGGAGAAAAAAGAAGGAGATACCGTAAAAAATGTTGTCCTTTCTAAGGGAAACGCTCGCCACACCGTCATTCCCCACATGAACTGCGTCGACATTTTGTGAACAAAGCACGAGATCTGAAAGATAGCATAATGGTATGAGACAAAAACACGATTGCTTCCACGACAAGTGGATAAGGAAAACTCTTCATGCATCTCAGTGTGACTTACAAGGCTAGGCTTCATTCCTCTTTCTTACTCTCGCACAAAGTTCCGCAGCCATTCTGGCTTTTCGAAACATGATGGACGCCTCCATGACGTGGTGTATACACAGAAGCCGACGAAACTACGTCAGCTCGTCTTTGGCAAAGCCAACTTCCTTGTAATATTTTCCGTCAGAAAAATTTCTCTCCTCACAAACGGACCATATTAGCGGTGAGAGATATCGACGACGACAGCTAGGCTTTTTTCACTGTGGAACAAATCTGTTCGAGAAACAAGAAAGAAGGTGAGGACCAACCCATTGTTGGTAGGACAGAGAGTGATGTGAGTGTTTGCTATCTGATGTGCTTTCCTCGAACAAATTGTGATTCAAGTATATACCGTTTTCACGTGGAAATGGACGCCTTTCAAACCAAATTGGACACCTTTCAAATCAGATTGAACTCTATTCTACGCTAGCTTCAATACTTTCGAAATCAAAGTGACTTCTTCCAAAGCGAAATCACTTTTAGCAAGGTGTAAGAAGGCTAGAAGGCTAATTTTTTGTTCAAGATAAATCCGGTAGAACATTCTTTGAAATTTTTTAGTTTACCTGCCGCAATAAGATTATTATTTTTTATGAAATTCTTGTTTTTAGAACAAGAAATAAATTAAAATTTGTCTTGAAGCCCAGCAAAGAAGCAAGCATATAACGAATCAAAAAGTCGGATCGCGTCATGCACTCAAAAATTTCGGCACAATTTTCATTTGATTCATAGTGTAATTGGTGCTTATATTAAGCACCTAAATGAGGATATGCCTGTCCTTTACAAATGTTTTTGTTGTACGCATACAGGCGTGGAACCGCATGCAAACAAAAATGTCGTTATCAATCGAAAAAAGTGAACGAGGACATGGCGCAACCTCTTTTTTGGTATCATGGCTGTTTTTTCTGTCTAAACCAAGTTATAAACCATAATTTTTCCTCTAAAACCAAAATTGTTATAAAATTTCAAACAACATTCATTTAATGCGCACACAGACGAGTAAATACTTTAAGGGAAGTTATATTAAAATTTTCCCTAGAGAGAAAATTATTCTGACCATTTAGGAGAGTCTCTAATTTAATGTAGAAGAACCTTATTTCGATTTGCAATCTGATTTCAAAGGTCTTAGGCTGGCTTAGAACAGTGTCCAATTGAAAATCGAACTGATTTGAAAAGCGTCCAATTCGACGTGGAAATGGTGTAAATTGTCTTTGGGGTTAAAGTCACGTAAGATTGGAACACGTTACGTATACTTGATTAACGCAGTACTATGATTCTTATCTTGCAATCCTTCACGTGATCAAATAGTTTTTCTTTCACATATTCATTTTCTATCTGCTAACAGTTCGGCTATTGCAGGCGCCCTTCACACGCAGGGGTTTTTCAGTTAAGAAAATATATTTTGAAATATATCGGTTAATATAGTATAATAGACCGCCGCCATATCTGCTGGTTGACAAATAGAATGCAGTTTTCTTCCAGAGCGCCGCCTTGGAACTGTTGCATAAGGTCATGTTTCCATTAAGTGGACCTTTCCGGTTATAGAGCAGCTATAACTATGCCGGAAGATTCGCCGAGAAATCAAAAATGCTACTATGGAGAGTGCTCATTGCAATGGGCAAGCTGGATGGATCCTTGTTGAAGGCGATCCAACGCTCTTTCATCTATGTAGGACTGCACCTGGCAGAAAATAGCACAAGGTTCAGTTGAAAGCGACCCCGTTGAGTAACAACATTTCGAGGACACGGCTCCAAAGGAGCAAACGCCCTTTGAACGACAAACGTCTTGAAGGAACATCACCAACTGGTCCGTCTGCAGTGATAGAAGAATCCCCGCTTCAGACACGAGGTGATGTGAATAGAAACAGTCCTCAGTACATCGAAAAACGAAGACTTAAAGGCAGACAGGGTTACCTGGACTACAGCAGAGTTGACATACTAAGTGTTTTAAAATGGCTAATCGAAAACGTCATCTCCGAGTGCTTAAATGACTGCAGTGATGCTCGTGATGCTGCAACTTTCCTAAAACATTCTTTAATGGATGTAACCTCAACAGGCTACATGCGACGTCAGAATTTCGGCTATGATTGTCAATTGTTGGTTACTGGGCAGATGGTCTGCGAGACGGAAGAAGAAGGATGCCCAAAAGTATGTAGGTGGGTGCCTCTGCTGCGGGAAAAATGAGAAACAAGGTTGTGATGCAAAACTCAATCCATTTCTGATTTAGCTGCTAAAATACACCTCCTCCTTCTTCTTCTTCTTCTTCTTCTTCTTCTTCTTCTTCTTCTTCTTCTTCTTCTTCTTCTTCTTCAGCGTTCGTCCCGCTTCGTGGCGGGGTCCGCTATTCTGGTGTCATGACGCCACCTTTCCCGATCCAGCGCTAGATCGGGGTGAACACCAGCTACTTTCAAGTCCGTATGTAACGTATCAGCCCAGCGCTGCTTCGGGCGCCCTCTAGGCCGCTTTCCTATTACCTCGAAGTTAAGGCCTATCTTGCGGACGCTGTCTTCTTCTCCACTCAGAACGTGGCCGTACCATCGTAAGCGAGCTTCGCACATCTTGTCAGTTATCGGCGCGACACCGAACTTCTGCCGAATTTTCCGAATCGTTTCGGATGCGGTCCATGCGCGTAACTCCTGCCGTCCAGCGCAGCATCTTCGTCTCCATGACGCTGAGAAGCGTTTCAACTTCCTTGGTCGCTGGCCAACACTCAGCGCCTTACATTGCTACCGGCCGGACGACTGCTCTGTAGATCTTCGACTTAAAGCGCTCTGGTATCTTCTTGTCGCAGAGCACGCCAGTCAACGAGCGCCACTTGGACCAAGCTGCACTAACGCGTGAATTCACTTCGACCATCAGTTTGTCGTCAGACGCCACTGCTGATCCCAGGTACTTAAAGACCGCAGTGCGTGGAAGCTCGATGCCGTTAACGTTGGAGCTAGACTCGGTAATGTCCGTCGTTAAATACTCGGTCTTCTTCACGTTCAATCTGAGTCCAAACCGCTCCAAGCGATCACACCAAGCTTGCAACTCTCGCTCGAGTTCTCCTTTATCTTCGCTAGCGAGCATCACGTCATCGGCATAAAGCAACGTCCAAGGGACGGGCTTCTGAAGATCTCGTATGATGGCATACATGACGACAACAAAGAGGAGTGGGGAAAGCGCGCAGAACCCTGGTGTACTCCGACAGAGATGGGAAACTCCATCGAGGTCCCAGCTGCAGCTTGAACTCGACTCTTTGGACAAGAGTAGAGAATTCGCACCCACTCTATGAGCTTTTCAGGAACTCCATGTTGACGCAGGGCGTACCATATCACTTCACGCGGTACGCGGTCAAAGGCCTTCTCCAACTCGAGAAAGGCGATATGCACTGGCTTCTGTTTCTCGCGATGCTTCTCTATCAGGAGGCGGACGGCATGTATGGCATCAACGGTGCCACAGCCAGCCACGAAGCCGCACTGATTGCTGGAAAGCTGAACGATGTCCCGAATTCGTCCATCGACAACTCGCTCAAAGATCTTCATGCTGTGCGAAAGCAAGCGAATCGGACGGTAATTGGAGCAGTCTGCAGGACTGCCCTTCTTCTTCCAAATTGGAATCGTCGTACTTTGACGCCAACACTCAGGCACTTTCTTCTCCGCCACAACCTGATTAAAGAACTTCGCCAACCACTCAGCAGGGTACCAGTACTTGGACTTCCATAAATCAGCTGCCACGTCACCGGGCCCATTCGCTTTGCCTGGCCTCATCTTCTTCAAAGCCGCTTCAATCTCCTCCACGGTGATCTTCTGAACGGGGCCGTGGGTTGGAGCCGTGGAAGGGATGGCTGGATGAGGAAATTCTACTGTAGAGATTTCCTCAAAGTAGTCGCGCCATCGCTTCAATGCCTTCTTGCGGTCCATAAGAAGATGGCCGTTCTCATCATTGATGCCGAAAAACTTCTCAATATCCTCGGTCTGCCGATGGCGATTCTTAGTAAGCCGGTACAGATACCGCTCGCCATCGCGTGACTCGAGCTTCTCGTTGACATCTCCATAATGAGCGGCTTTTGCAACAGCCACGGTCTTCTTTGCAGCTTTCCTCGCTTCTTGGCACTTCCGCCAGTTATCGGCCGTCTTCTCGCCGAGAAACACGTGATAAAGCGACTTCTTCTCTCGCACTTTTGCTTTCACATCATCTGTCCACAGCCATGCCTGCTTGTCGACCTTGGCCGCCCAGGCTTCGTAATGCCGAGTTCCGACTGTGCAGCTTGACGAGTCGCGTCGGTCGTTTTCTTCCAAGTTTCGTCGACAGTCGTGACTGTCGGTAACCGCACGCGAGAAATCACAGCTGCTTCCTTCTCTCTCATTCGCCACCACTTGATTCTTGCAGCACCGCATCGCTCGACCTGCTTCAGCCTCGGAGGGGCGATCTTCAAAGTGCAGATCAGCGGTCGATGCTGTGGGGCGACCGTCTCATACGGCACGATCTTCGCGTCTGTGACAAGACTCCGGTCACGATCCTTCACAAGCACAAAGTCTATCTGAGACTTGGAGCTCCCACTATAATATGAGATGAGGTGGGAGTCGCGTTTTCGGAAGACGGTGTTTACAATGGTGGGACTATGCGATTCCGCATACTCAAGAATACGCTCACCATCGGGGTTACGAGGCCCGTATCCGATACCACCATGACAACTGTACTCATCTTTCGTAGCACCTACGTGCCCATTAAGGTCACCAGCGACTATTATGACATCTTTCGACGGTACCTCTGCTGTCTTCTCATCCAGCAGGTTCCAAAACTTATCCTTGGCTTGATCTTGATGCTAAAATACACCTTGTTCTGACTAAAGGTGCAATTCGTCAATTTGGCCTACATTAGTAGGCGGGAGCTGGCCAGCCATTCAGAGTATTGACCCTTGTAAGAAGGCCGATCTCTTCGGCCGGACCTGAAGCAAGTTTTGCTCGTGCTGCTTTGGAACTGCAGCACAGAAGTAATATAGAAGTTTTAGACAAAGTTCAAAACAGCTTTACAAATAAGCTTCCACTCAGGTCGGGACGATTTGATTATCGCTCAATCCCTGGCAGCACTGAACGCAGTCAGTCGCTTGGATTAGAGCCTTTTTCCTTGCGAAGAAAAAATTTGATCTCCTAATGGTGCATAAAATTCTCCATGGCGCTATCCATATGGGCGGGTGCAGATTCTTCACAACCAGAATCTCGAGTACCAAGGGTGCAGTAGTCAAGCTAAGCTATCAGCGGCCCAGGTGCTCGGTCCGGTCTTGCTACTTTACCTGTCGAGTTGGCAGCGAGTATGGCTAAGTAAGCATGTTAACTCTCAAATACTCTCAAATATTTTAGCTTTCAAACGAATGCTTGACAATGTTTTGTAGACGTTTCAGGCGTTTTTTGTTGTCTTTTTTTTGAGGCGGTTAGTACTTTTCATAATATGAATAACCTTCTCCTTCTTTTTATTCTTTATTTTGCCTCCCTTTCCTGTTATTTCCCTGTGTTCCATTGTTCCTTTTGATAAATTTCTCTTTTTCTTTCTTATTGTATTACTCTCTATAGTTTGTTTACTGGCTTTGCTGAATGCTAGGTTCTATTTTCTTGGTCGCGTGGTGAGCCACCCTCACGTTTATCGCCAGATAAAGATAAAGAACTGAATCCCTGAGTCCCTTCCGTTACGGAGTTCTGCAGCTCAGAACCTTACATGCCCTTCACCGCTGATGTGAGGAGGGCACGCTTGGGTCCTCGAAGCATTTGTGTACGGTAGATGCATTCATTGGTTAATACCACTCCTGCCCCCTCCTCCGCCCCGCTGGTGCAGGTTGCATTGACGACTAGTATCCAAACGTGAAGCTTAAGGAAACCGTAAGGGTCAATTTTCGGGATCTACAGTACAAAAACCTGACGTGCTGCGGCTATTGTTAGCATTTGGTGAAACGCTGAAATGCTCCTATCAAACGAGCTTTGTAAATTTTCCATGGTAATTTTTTTCTGAATTGTTCTCACGGCCCAACCCGGAAAAAGCTCACCTGAAAGCGATCGAGGTCCGCATTAGCGTCTGGAACAATCCGCAGTACAGCGTTAACGATCCCTCGAGTCTGCAATCTTTGGTAATTGAATGACGACAGTGACCACTTCACCAAGCGCTCACCGTTTCGTTGGTGGTCATGCCCGTATGGCAAATGATGCAGATGTGCAACACGGCGACTAGAACTTGCAGTCCGGCCCAGCAAATCGTGAAGTGAACACTGCGCGTCAGTCGCCGCCTGATTTCCAGCACCGTAATCTGTTCAGGTGTGATCGGGTCCAGAAGGCTGAAACAGCATGAGTTCTGTCTTAGGCAGTTACAATTCCCTGCAGGGTTTGGAGAAGAATCCGTAAGCGTTGCAATTCAAGCAGCCTTAATATTTGTGAGCACTCCTCGACATAATTCACCAAATTTTAATAGAAAGTAAAAGATGGAAACATGCAACATCTAAGCGTTGTTCTTTTGAAATATGAAGCCGATAATGAGCTGGAAGCCTCCAACATACTAACACGGCCGCTTCAGAGCTTCAGAAGCAGTTCGTGTTCAGCTCAACCAAATATTTCTGGCTACTTTCTGGCCACTAATTTTTTATCTACAGCAAACACTGTGAAAACAAATGGAATACCTTCCCGAAATCCCTTAGAAGTAATAAGCGTTGGGCACCGCTAGCGAGATTATTCGCTGATCTCCTACATTTCACCTATAGAACTTCAGCCTGCTAAGCATTCCAGTGTGAAGATAAAACTTCCACTCCAAAAATGAGCTGAAGGTGAGCAAAGGTAACCGATAAAATACACCAACATTACCTGGAATGCGGTTGAGTGATGAAGTAGATGGTGAGGCACAAAACCAGTATCGACCAGGCCAACGAGAAGAGTACGAATGGATTAAACAAGTTGCCTACGGCTTCCTGAATAGCGTTCAGCATATTTAAAAACAGTTTTTCAGAGATTTGTCGCAGGAAGTCTACCTGAGCATTAGTGATCCGAAGAAACTGTTCGTAGTAGAACTTCAGACTGAAGTGTCGCTTGCGGTGTTCGTGATCCAGCGACTTCACTAAGGTCCTGGAAGGAAAATACTAGTGTGGCAAAGCTTGAATCAATTGACAGAAGGGAACTTCCTGGATTGTTTGCTTGTTTTTTTTCAAGAATTCTCTCATAGCGGTGTTTGTAGCAAGTGAGTACGAAGAAGTAACATTAGACGGTGATGTAGCAGTGGGAATGCGAGTGTTTTAGGTGACATTTCTCATGAGTATTCTATACTTTTCTCAAGCAGTGCAGGCATCAGTTACATCTGGCTACGAGAGATTCCCACCTGCAGTAAAAACGGACGATACGGTTGTACAGATCGTAGTAGAGCAGTGGTATCATGTTCCATAGAGTCAATGTAGGCACGATGACGAAAGCTGTATCTTGTATCACGCTCGTCCCAAGCCTAAGTAACAAAGTAATTGTTAGCATTATTTCTGACGTGGGGTTTGGTGAAAATTATACCAGAGTAAGGTGCTTCGGAAAAATGCAGGAAAGACAAGAAATTAGAAGCTGTTCTTAGACCGACATCGTAAGATGCTAGAGCGCGCACCCAAAATTAACAGACGATTAGAACCAAAAGGGAGCGATAGTCAAACTATGCCTCTCCTGCCTGTGCTTCGACAACAAAAATATTTTTGATATTTAGAAACACTCTGCAATTTAGACCTTTGTGAACCAAGATAACTAACGTTTGATCCGTCTTGATAAACTCGACGACTTTGAACGTGAACGGCACGACGGTGAAGAAACCGACTATGATGAAGAAGACGATCGAGTAGCAGCGGATCGGCGGTGCAAGATGGAATGCGCTGCGGAAGCACACGTCGATAGTATCCAAGGTCTGGAGCAACTCACTTAAGATTAACTCTTAAAGGACCGCGTTAACAAATCCTTGTTTGGGATGCGCCACACATTCTACTTCTAATTGGTATGGTGGAGGTGATTTGAATGGGTTTTTCGCCTACATATAGTGACCAGCTGATCAACAATCAATACTTCATCATTTTCAGAAAGGTCCGGTAACAGTTCATCAATGTTGGAGGGATGGAAGGTTTATTTGATGTATAATGAGACTGCGAATCTCGATTCGAGGTGTACGCTATATTTGCATTTTTTCGAATAGGCTACCTCGCGCGCAACTCATTCAACAACGGCGTCAACTCTTGTTTCTGTTTTTTAAGGTAAGCAAGAGTAGGCTTTAAGAACTAAATCCATGTCTAGGTTTTTTCCATCTTTACTCCACAATAAGGAACCTCAAAATTACTCCACAATAAGGAACCTCAAAAATAATATAAAAGAGGCTTTCACCTAGAGGGGGCGGAACTTTCTGCGATCTTTCCCCAACGATTGTCAACTATATGGTCTTGAATGGCGTCTAAGAAGGCGCTCAGAGGTAAAGTTCGTTTACTCTGTGGGATGCTGTTGGGGCCAAAATGGCAACAAAAAAACCTGCTGACTCTTGGTGAGCACTAATGGGATGAAGAGTGGGGCAGGAATGAGGTGCGACGATAGAACAGCTCAAAGGTATTTATTGCATTCTCAACAACATAAAAAGAACGATTATCTCTGCTTGACACTGCTCATCGAAAATGGACTTCACTCCTGTGATTCTCGCTCAATGCCTTACAAGGCGGTAAAGATCTTGCTGAGAATCATAGTGGTAGTTCTCAGACGACCCTTGTTAGTGTTAGACTTGTTTGCAAACCTTGCTACGTTGACCTGCATCTCCTGACTTGGGGAACTGGATACGTAACGAAATCGTGTGCTCAGGGCTGTATCAGAATTCAGGTTGCACTACAAACGAGGGAAGGATATAAAACGCGTTCTACTGAAGAAGCTTCATTAGGGAGGAATCAGCGCACCTTTATCAATCGCATGTGCTCTCGTACACGAATGGCGAACAGCCCGATGACGAAAATGTTGATCATCGGCTTGATGCCCGTGATGATGCAGGACACCGTTGACGCATGCATCAAGCCGAATCGTTGCTGAAACACAGCCCAGGGTGGGAGCTGACGATGAGCAAAAAAATGTTCCGGGAGACAAGATGAAAGAGTGCAAAAGCAGTCTCTATTTGCGAAATGAACTTGTGGATGAATAAGGTTGGAAACGTTCGAGAACGTTCTTTTGAATTTGTAAGCAAGTATCCAATTCGGATATTATTCTTATCTAGTATGTACATAGAGAATAGGTAAGAGTTTCGTCATTGCTCTAAAGTTACGAATGTTTCCAAAAATAGTTTAACGTCCGCTTCTGTTTATACACTATTAGGTTGAACCACCGCGATTTCACCTACAAATGGGAAAGTCTAAAATACCTTCAAGTTATCGATTTTGCCTAGAAGATTTATTCTGCCTCTTTTGCAGATTCGCTCTAGACTTTTTCAAATGAACCAAATTGTGGTGGTACCGTATCGCTTGTTGGAGGGAGCAACACTAGCAATATAGCTGTTTTTGCAGTAGTTTTACAGTGTCTGTATTAGAAGACCAGGTGTCCAGCGGCCTCAAGCCGCCAAACGTCTGGTTGGGGGCTTGGCCCCCAAGCCCCGAGAATAGAACAACCCGCCCGTCTTTTTTCTCCTTTCGGCCTTCTTACTCTATTTACAGTTAAGAAAGTGGTTTTACTATATGGTATGGTGTAACCGGATTTGGTACGGCAGAATCTTCAAAAATGCTCCAATGAAGCCTATCCACCACATAACTCATGAACGCGATTTGTTCCCTAAAGTACTCATTCTACATGGCAAGAAACAGATTGTGAGAGCCCCAATCCGAAGTGCTTAATCTGCAGAAACAAAAAAAAATCAATCAGTATTGGTCGACCATCACTACCGACGGCAATAATGCACTCATAATTCCTGTTATCATTTTTTCATGCCCTCTGCATCAGGACGCACGTTATGCGTCTCTTCCACGCGTTTTGAATCCCATCGCATGCTGCATTACGTATGTGACATATCTGCGGAGTCCCGACCAAACTGTCACCACGTTGAACGATATTGAGAGAAAATACTGGTCCTCCCTTACAGCACTCCCCTCCCCTAGTGGTTATATTCGCCCTGGTCTCCCTTTACTGCTCCCTGCCCTCAAGTTGTTTCCTCTTATCTGACCCCCCCCCCCTTTATTGGTCCCGCTTACTCTGAATTCCTACGCACGTTGAACGACGTCTGCGGTACGCCTTCTGGATCCCTACGCTCCGCACTTGAACCTCATCCATACCCTGACGCATTGCCAGCAATCCCCATGGTTAAGCTAAAAGAAAACCGGCTGGCATACGCCGCACTGTCGTCTTCTGCATTCAGTCCTCCTTCTTGTGGCTGACAACGTGACCCACGGATTAAGCGAATTATATATAGTAAAATAAGGTGTTGCAGTGTGTCGAAATCGAAAATGGGTAACGGTTCCTGCTCTGGTTACTCACAATTCTGCCCGCAATTGCCAACATATTCACAAACTGATGAAAGCAGCTAGTATGGTAATGCACATGGTAGTTTTTAGTATGGTAATTTCTGTTCTCGACACCAACGTGGAGATTTTTGCAAGTCTTCCCCAGGTTAGTGAGAGCAAAGGTTATGAGGAGGCGAAGGACCTAAGGATCCATGCTTACCTATTCGATTTCATTTTCTTCCTGCTCTAAAGTACGGTTCAAAGACCTCGGGAAAGCAGGCTAAAACTCGATCAGCTAGCGCAATAAGGAGTGACAATATTCCAGCTGGTCATCTCCGGCCCATTTTTTTCCTCAGAAAGCAAGTTCGTTTTTTATTAACTGATTCTATTTAGTTTATACGAAATTAATTGGGCTTTGCTGCAAAATACATTTCCCTTTACACGATGGTTCAACCTGGACAGGGCATTCCTTCATTTTAGAGCCTTACATTTCCATTCCTTAGCTTCTCCATCACGTCTGCTGTTTTCTTTGAGCATTTCCCCCTAACGAAGCGTTCAGATTGTGATTTGACTTCGACTCCTCCTTTTCGAGATTCAAATCGCAATATGCAACGGTGCAAAAATTTGGAATTTCATACATCACGAAAATTGAGTTAAAATCCGCACTATTCGGTACCTCTTTCTTAGCTGCTTCGTTACGGTTAACGTAGAGGAAAAGATTGAAAACAGGAAACATTGAACGACAAAATTTTTCGGTCTGACGTATGGTGAGCATGAATCTTGTTTCTATTAATCTATGTACATTTTGCCTTACGACTGCCCAAGTAGTAACAAGTGTGGCGAATCCTGTTTATTAAGTGCTCAAAAATCACCCCTGATTTACGACGGTTACTTACTTTGTATGCCGTGATCAGCCACATGTTTTTGTTGAGTAAATAGCTATTGAAGAGGACCGCCAGAGCAGAGTAGTTGAGCATCAGGATGAGGCGCTGAAACACGTAGACCATTGATGAACAGAAAAGGCTATCACATCTCTTGTGTGAGGAATGTAACAACGACAACTGGTGATGTGCATGCGTCGCTGATTGGGGAAAACGATCTGCTTGTTCATCTTATTGTTTCCCGATAGAAGCCAAAATAATCCGCCAAACTTGCTTCGCCTCTACGTAGTTCAACTTCCTAGATCCTTTTAAACCATCAAATGATTTTCTCCCACACAATGATTTACACAAGTGCAACTGCATCATCTAGAATTCTCCGACGTGAACATGCATTACAAAACGTAAAATCTGTTCTTCCTTCAAGACCACCTCTCCTACTGCTGTGTGCAAGGCGCAGTATTGTGCTTTTGTAGAGGTCAGATCATGGGCAAATTACTGCCCGACGCGTAGACGAAAGATAATCTATCACCTTCATCTAAGGAAAAACCAAGACAATGTAGTGCCGCTTAAAGATATGTAAAAACTGTCTATTCTTATTCACCGGCGGACTGTTCCTTGTCTCAACAAGAGAAACAAACGCATTCGAACTGGGCCAAGTAAAGTTAAGCAGCAAAAAGGCGAGAAAAAAATTACGAGATGTAACTCCGATGTAACTTGGAGAGATCGATTGTTTACAGATAATCTACTCCTAACATGAGATTAATCTGCTTAGCTGTTTTTGAAACAGCTCATGTTGTGGTTTATTGCTTTATTTATCCAACGTGTTTTGGAGGTCTTTGTTGATGTAACTTTATTTAATTAACTTGTAGGCACTTATGTGACAAGAGTGCAGGAGTCCTTGTAAAAGACGAAGGATAATAGATGGCGTTAATCAATTCATTTGTGGGAACCATTCCACGCATTTCAAGCTGGCTGAATAAGCGTCTGATCCATGCTTCGAGTTTCGATGCTATGAGAACTAGTTGGGAGACAGGTCGGTATTTTAACCATCACGAACAACCATTCCAGTCCAGTCCAGTGAACCAGGAAGGATGTTAAAGATTGGCTATGGTTCCTAGCCTTGACTTCTTGAAATACAAGAATAAGTGGACGCCTCCGCCAGCCACGCGACCCACACTGGCTTGCTCTCGTCGCAAAAGGATTCCGATCCTTACAGGTGTTAGGATGGGTAGGAGATCTACATATTCCGCTACGCGTCCCAAATAAGGAGTATAAACTCTGATCTCGACAGCCAAGCCTTTTTATTCACAAAAAATCTCCACTAGAAGTTCATTGATCTCCCTTGCCAGTCCTATGATTCAAAAACTTACTGTAACTCGTCTCCAGCGGTGTTTCTGGCTTGAGTTAGTGTTCGGAAACAGAGCAAGGATCTGTAGCGTCATCAGAACCGGATAAAGTGATCGAGATACACAGGCGCCTCTAAAAAAGGGAAATTTTAGATGGAAAATTTTGGTGAAAACTGGTAGAAATTTGTTCTATAAACTTCAAAACTGAGCACATGAAGGTAGTGGTTTTTTTAACAGAGTCACAATTAGAACCGTTGTCTTAGTGCCGCAGAAGAATCGAATGTGTAGGGGTACGTGACTCGCTGATGTCATCGTCATCTTCATGTGCATTTCTCTCAAACATTTCTTCTTTCGACTGCTTTTCCGCCAACGAATGGAAAGCTGCATTCTGCCTCGCCCTACGGGTGTTCTGCTGTGTTTCGCAGTGGTATCGTAAATGTCGTGCAATTAGCGACGAAGCTATCCAAATCCCTGTACGCTGCTGTGACGTTTGTTATTCGGTTGCCGCTTACGGTAGATGCATGACCGCACTCGCCTGAACACAACGTCAGGTCGAGGCGAAATGATTGGTCCCTTGCCTAAAACTGGAGGCTGCGGACCACTTGTAAGATTTGATGAGTACAGTGCCGAACATGTTTTCCATTTTCAGGTTCAATTCCTCATTAAAACCTTCTCGCAAAAGATTATAATTGGATAGGACAACCGTCGTCTTCTATCATCATTTCGATTATCGAGAGGGAACGGATGACATATGTGATTCACTTTTTAACGCGATTTATGTTCTTGAGGTCCTATTTAAATGATTAATGACAATGGTCGACACTATACATGCAAGCCGCATTTGGGATGTGCGCTTCTACGCAAAGTCGTGGAAATCTGTTGAATGCATATTTCGTCCAAACAGTGACTTCAGGTACAGTTCACAGAGCAGCGAATATTTCACCCTCTCAAAATTCAGCTTCGGCAGCAGCGCACACTGGAACACAACAGTCAGTTTCCATCGCTGCTGCTGCTGCTGCGAAATGAACCCATGACCGATTGGTGGCGTCGCATACCGAATGCATTACCCTCACCCGTGCGGCTATCCTCATCCGTCTTCATCGCTTTTGAATACGTAACGTTGAATTCGAAAGGCTTCGCTACTGTCATGAGCTTGGAGAGGAAGTGACCGGCGGGAATCAGCCACCATCTTCCACTATTGTAGTCTTAGCAACATGCTTGCAGACCTGCATGAAAGGGCTAAAACACCGAATCGCTCACCGGCAGCCACCGTTGAGTGGGCACACCCTCCACGATATACCGCAGAGGTAGTAAGCACTGTGCACCTCAAGGTAGGAACAGTCAACGTTGTCATCCACTCCACTTAGGGTTTTTGAAGAAGCAAATTGCACGTTCTAGCTCTGTTCTTCACAGTGACTTGCGGAAAACTTCCATTGGGGGAGTAAGTATTACAAACCCAAAAAAGCCTGAAAAGAACTCTTTAATCTGGCAGATATGGGGAAGCGCGGTGGCTACAAAGTTCACAATGGAGCTAGTTCCTTACATACATGGAAACGAACCTTCACTGAACTAAGTTGAATACGCGCATCACAGAGGCATTTACGAGAAATTTACGTTTACGAGAGCATCTTCCTTAAAATTAAAATAGACTATGCTGCCTTTCCAGGGCCCAGATTCATCAACCGCTTACCGCACTCTAACGGTGAAAATACCGCCAGACCCCTGATATGAGATTCATCAGCATCAAGTTTGGCGGTATTTTCATTAAAGAACGGTAAACGGTTGACGAATCTGGCCTCAGATGTAAATTTCTACTTGCCGTATTGCAAGTGGAACTTCAAAAAAAGAAAAAATAGCAATCAGACCTGTTATAGTAGTGTTTGAAAGTCGCGCTGGCTCTCGCGCGCATCTCTAAAGAATATTAGACCCTGTTCGCTTCCAGTAAAATCAACGGGCCAGACTGCAAGTTCAAGAGGGTGCCTGATAGTTTACTGCGTTTCTAGACTTCTTGGTTTCTGGCTTGTGTGTAGCACGGAATCTTACGACATCATCTACTACGCCTTTTACTCGCTTGTAATCGTTTCTGTTTTTGCTCTGTTGGTTTCTTCTTGCGTGCGTGGTTATCCACGTGCCAATAAATAAATAAAGAATAGACCGCATGACGCGTACAAGATATGGATGATTGCTGTCGTTTATTCGCTACGCTTGATTATCTACCTAATCACCCTTTTCTGTTCACTTTGAACAAATCTTGTTTGTTGGGCAGCCTTTACACAAGTAATTACGACCACTGCACCGCTCTTTTTTCTGGTTTTTGGGAGGAACAAACGCAAAGAACGGTCGTTTTCGAGGTGTCCTATTCAAAAAATAGATGCTACCATCCAAATGGCTTAGGTATCGTGCAGTCGTTTCAGAAAAAAAAATAGATTTGAGACCTTCAAAACTTGGATTACGTCTGTGCAATTATCTCGAGCAACACATGGACATCACCGCCTTTCAGGGTTTAGGAGTCGCCGAATCTGTACTTTTCCTAAGGCACTGGATGATATCTACACCACTGAATAGACCACTCAGATTGGATTCGGATGATCACATTTATTTTTTGAATAGTCCACTTTGAAAGGAGACGTGGGAAATCGGCGAGAGCGGCGGTTTTTGCGTTTATTCCGTGAAAAGCCAAAAGACAGGAGCGGGTTGTAGCAAGATTTTGAAAAAGATCCTGCGTTGCTGATCACTACATGCTGCAGAAGATAGCTGTCGGTGTGGCAGCTGAAATGCGCAGTCCATGTCGCATGGGTTGTTTTTGTGCATTCAATTCACTGAACACTAGACATAGGATCCGACACTGATTCGGCTAATTCGAAATGTGTCATTTTTTCAAATCCGGTTGAAAAGAATATGCAAATAATATCACTTTTGAGAAGCTCCGGATCTCGGAATGATTCAGATAAGAGTAGCCTTAACAGGAAAGATTTTCGGATAATCAAAATAACTGTTTTATCTTAGGATTTCACATCGGATATCCGAATCGGATAGGATATCAGTTTTCCTAGCAAAAATCAGTTATATGAATTTTCTGAAAATTCATCTACTGAAAATGGCCCCTATCCGAATCCTCCTACGATCTAAGTGTTTCGAAGATTCCATTATTCGCGCAATCCTTTTAACCAGGATTTGGAAAAAATGACGAATCCGAATTATCCGAATCGGCGTCGGATCCAATGCCTACTGAACATCCAACACTTACCTCCACGAAGAGGCGATTCTGTTCGTGGTCCGATACGGCCGCTTCTGCGCATGAATGCCGTTCAGGTCGGGGCTGCACTGACTGTTTGCAAGCTTCCTCGATGAGTTGAAGGAGATTTGATCTGGTGACGCTGACCGGTCGGACAGACTTCTGCGTGCCGACAATTGGCTGAACGGATACATCGGCGACTGAAACTGAACTATAGTAACTGGGGATAGAGTGAACCCTTCAAACAATTCACTGAAAGAACGTTTAGAAAAGGATGACTCTAGCCGTCTGCAACAAAATGGCAAACGGAAGAGAGAACTGTGCTCTGAGACTAAAGCTGAGTGGAAACGGCGTAAGGAGAGTATTGAGCTTTTAGAACAGCAGAGCAGCACTAAAAATTTTCGTATTCAAGGATATAGAAGGACGCCTTCTGGTGATCAAGGCAACGTGTAACTACAAGCCTTGAGTAGATAATGCTAATCAAGGAAGCATCTAAAGTGTAATGGACGTATGGATTCTAGAAGAGCGAAGGAAAGGATTCTCCCCACGACAGCGTACGGTGCGGATTAGAAGTGATGGGTATGAAACAATGTGAAATGAGGAATATTTAACTGAACCGCTTCAACAGTCTCAGTTTTCATATGTTTTTTAGGTTCAGTTCTAATTCCCGTTTTAATTATCACCGGTTATCAATGTAGATTTTCCACTTTATTGAACAAAATGAGCTGTTTCTTGAGTGTACCTTAACCATAGGACGCGTGCAGCGAGTCGGAGGAGCCGCGACTGTCGCGTGCGCCCGATACCAGGTTCGTGGTTCGGATTTCCCGCCCAGGCCAACCAAGCCTTCCATCTCTCCGGGGTCGGTGAATTGGTACCAGACTTGTCCGGGAAGGATAAAGCGCTGACTTGTCATCGGCTGGCCACCGCATGTCATTGTATGGCCAAATACGCATTCATGTCGCCTTCACGACAGTCCGTAGAAGTAGAATGCGCTGGCGCATCCCAGACGGGATTGAGTAACGCCGTCCTTTATCCTTTATCCTTTTACCTTATCCATGCACCCTTAAATGAAAATGAAGAAAAAAGTGCTGACATTCAATTCAGCTCTAAAGCGGAGTCATTTGAATAGTCGATTTAGAAGAGTACTCGGCTCCCCCATGCTCCATGTTCGTAGCATTTTTCAGTTAGTTTTATGAGGGCAAATCTTACTAATTTCACTCTAATCCCAACTATAAAAATTGCTCCAAATTTTAAGAAAGACGTCACGTCGAAAAATATTGATGAGCTTTCGTCTTTTTCTCCTGATGGTGAGGCATTTAGTGAGAAGGTGTTGGTCACTCTAAAAGCAGTGATTCAGAGATAGTTTCCTTTCTGATAATTTATAAAGGATCAAGAACTATGTGGCTCAGCGCGATTTGGAATGTGCCGTGCATTCTACTATAAGGAATGTCGTGGAGGCATTTGAATGCTGATTTGTACTACGCAATGACTCGTTGTAGCCAGCCGCTGTACAAGTCAGTATTTTGTCCATCCTATGAGAGTTTCGCTTCAACAACCCTAAAGGATGGAAGGCTTGGTTGACCCAGGTGGCGAATCCGAACCAAGAACTTGGTATCCGGCGCCAGCCGGAACATATTCCGGCTGTGCTCCACGTGCTCATCTTGTCCCTCATATTTCTGGTAGCTGTGGTAGCTGTGAAATCTAAGAAGCTTGCTCTGAGCGGTTGTGAATCAGATCTCAACAACTCTGATCCGTTACGAAATTTAGCTCAGAGTAATAAACTGGAGGCCTCAGGAAAGAGCTGTGATCGGGAAACATGATGTGATTTCCCTCTTACTGATTTTATTCATGGAAGTTCATGAACTGTCATAGAATGCACGACTTTCAGGAGTTAGGTCCACGTAGAAAAATGAACGGCGCAAAATTAACACAATTTTAGTGAGGCAAACCCTCCATATCTTTTGTCGTGTCTGAAACGTTGCTGACCTACAGTTGGACTGCTCACAGTGATTCTGTTAGCAACGTGCTCTTCAATATTTCTATTCGAAGGGCAGAACTGGAATCATTCGCTACGGCAAAAATGTCTCCTTCTTAAAAGGGCAAACAACAAAGGCCCACCACGACTGTGTACTTCGTACGACACACGGAGCGCTGACAACTTCAGCTGGCAACGTCGAGGTTTCATGAAGACAGAAGCCGGTGCGTCTTTCCTGAGGCCATGGCGTCTAGTGTTGCTGGTCACGAAAATTTGTCTTAACGGATAGCCACGCGTAAAGGTTGGGTTGCGTGTGAATCGCAGATGCCCAGGTCAAGTGAGATGCCACCTTGACGAGCATCTCTTCTCCCTAAGATGTGGCATTGATGTTAGTTCACGAGTTCTCCACCAGCCACTCTTGTAACTGCACTACGCTCCCGTTATAACGCCTCCGGATA